>CAMQGK010000020.1:3892500-4095000 GCA_947000775.1 Pterois miles | reverse complement strand
CTTTAGATCCCACCACAGCACAGAAACCGCCCTTGTCAAAGTTTTAAATGATCTTCACATAAACATGGACTCTGGTAAATGCTCAATCCTTGTCCTACTAGACCTCAGTGCCGCATTTGACACTGTTGATCATGAGATCTTGTTAAATAGACTGCATAATTGGGTGGGTCTCTCTGGTCCTGTTCTAAACTGGCTCACTACTTACTTACTTAACAGAGACTTCTTTGTCACTATCAATAGTTTTAAATCTGACAAAGTTGCTGTAACCTGTGGGGTTCCCCAGGGCTCAATCCTTGGTCCACTTCTTTTCAATTTATATATGCTTCCACTTGGTCACATCATAAAGAATCATAATATGCAATACCATAATTACGCGGATGACACACAACTCTACATCTCCCTGTCTCCTGATGACTTGAGCCCTGTGGAAGCATTAGTCAAATGTTTGAAGGACATTAATTTATGGATGAACCAAAACTTTCTGCAACTAAACAGTGACAAAACAGAAACTATCATTATAGGTGCAAAAGCAAAGAGACAGCAAATTGCAGCTCACGTCAGTTCCTTCTCTCTTGAGAGTAAGGAATATGCCAGAAATCTTGGTGTCATTATTGATGCTGATCTTAATTTTCACTATCATATCAGTAATGTCATGAGATCATCCTTCTTCCATCTAAGAAACATCTCAAAAATTAGAGGCTTTCTGTCAAATTCAGATGCTGACAAACTGGTGCACGCCTTTGTAACAAGCAGGCTCGACTACTGCAACAGTCTCTTCTCTGGTCTCCCCCAAAAAACCATCAAACGGCTACAGCTCATCCAAAATGCTGCTGCACGCATTTTAACCAGGACCAAGAAAAACTCCCACATTACCCCAGTTCTTAAGTCCTTGCATTGGCTCCCAGTATACGCCAGAATTGAATTTTAAAATTCTTCTTATTGTCTATAAGGCACTGAATAGCCCTGCTCCAGACTACATTAAGGACCTGCTTGTCCCATATGAGCCAACAAGAAGCCTCAGATCATCAGCCAGTGGTCTCCTTCTTGTCCCAGGTATCTACTCTAAAGCAGGAGAAGCTGCTTTCAGTCACTATGCTCCCAGCAGGTGGAATGCCCTTCCAAGTGGTGTTAGGGAGGCACCGACACTGAGCTCTTTTAAAACCAGACTGAAAACATTTCTTTTTACTGCTGCTTTTAACTAGAATGCGATATTTTTATTTTATTTTTTATTTATTTTTTATTTTTTTATTTTTTTATTTATTTATTTTTTTATTTTTTATTTATTTATTATTTTTTTTTTTTTGATTTTACTTGCTGTTTTAACCATTGCCTTCTATGTGAATAAGAAGAAGAAGATCTGCCTTTATTAGTCCCACAGTGGGGAAATTCAATTTACACTCTGTTTAACTTATACATGGTACATGCACACAAACACACACACACATGCAGTAATGGAGAGGTGTCAGAGTGAGGAGGCTGCTCCTGACAAGCGCCCCGAGCAGTTGGGGGTTTGGTGCCTTGCTCAGGGGCACCTCGGCAGTGCCCAAGAGGTAAACTGGCACCTCTCCAGCTACCAGTTCACACTCAGTTTTTGGTCCATGTCGGGACTTGAACCGGTGACCCTCCGGTTCCCAAGCCAACTCCCTACAGACTGAGCTACTGCCGCCCCCAATACCAAATACGTGTGCCTGTTTTACCTGCTTGTCTGTTTAAACTGCATAACTGCTTCCTGAATTGTATGTGTGCATGTGTATGCATATGTGTATATATGTATATACATATATATTATATTTTATTTTCCTATCTCGTGTCTGCACATGTAAAGCACATTGTGCTGCTTTCTGCATGAAATGTGCTATATAAATAAATATTCTTCTTCTTCTTCTTCTTCTTCTTCTAATCTACCGTGGGGACACCTTAGAGGACACTTTATCTTAGTGGACACTTTATCATGTCTAATCTACCGTGGGGACACCTTAGAGGACACTTTATCTTAGTGGACACTTTATCATGTCTAATCTACCATGGGGACACCTTAGAGGACGCTTTATCATGTCTAATCTACCATAGGGACACCTTAGAGGACGCTTTATCATGTCTAATCTACCATGGGGACACCTTAGAGGACACTTTATCATGTCTAATCTACCATGGGGACACCTTAGAGGACACTTTATCATGTCTAATCTACCATGGGGACACCTTAGAGGACGCTTTATCATGTCTAATCTACTATAGGGACGCCAAAGAGGACACTTTATCATGTCTAATCTACCATGGTGACACCTTAGAGGACACTTTATCATGTCTAATCTATCATGGGGACACCTTAGAGGACACTTTATCATGTCTAATCTACCATGGGGACACCTTAGAGGACGCTTTATCATGTCTAATCTACTATAGGGACGCCAAAGAGGACACTTTATCATGTCTAATCTACCATGGTGACACCTTAGAGGACACTTTATCATGTCTAATCTATCATGGGGACACCTTAGAGGACACTTTATCATGTTGTATCTACCATGGGGACACCTTAGAGGACACTTTACCTTAGAGGACACTTTATCATGTCTAATCTACCATGGGGACACCTTAGAGGACACTTTATCATGTTGTATCTACCATGGGGACACCTTAGAGGACACTTTATCTTAGAGGACACTTTATCATGTCTAATCTACCATGGGGACACCTTAGAGGACACTTTATCTTAGAGGACACTTTATCATGTCTAATCTACCATAGGGACACCTTAGAGGACACTTTATCATGTTGTATCTACCATGGGGACACCTTAGAGGGCACTTTATCTTAGAGGACACTTTGTCATGTTGTATCTACCATGGGGACACCTTAGAGGACACTTTATCTTAGAGGACACTTTATCATGTTTTATCTACCATGGGGACACCTTAGAGGACGCTTTATCATGTCTAATCTACTATGGGGACACCTTAGAGGACACTTTATCTTAGAGGACACTTTATCATGTCTCATCTACCACGGGGACACCTTTGAGGACACTTTATCATGTTTTAACTACCATGGGGACACCTTAGAGGACGCTTTATCGTGTCTCATCTACCATGGAGACACCTTAGAGGACACTTTATCATGTTTTATCTACCATGGGGACACCTTAGAGGACGCTTTATCGTGTCTAATCTACCATGGGGACACCTTAGAGGACGCTTTATCATGTTTTATCTACCATGGGGACACCTTAGAGGACGCTTTATCATGTTTTATCTACCATAGGGACACCTTAGAGGACACTTTATTTTTGAGGACACTTTATCATGTCTAATCTACCATGAGGACACCTTAGAGGATGCTTTATCATGTTTTATCTACCATGGGGACACCTTAGAGGACACTTTATCATGTCTAATCTACCGTGGGGACACCTTAGAGGACACTTTATCTTAGTGGACACTTTATCATGTCTAATCTACCGTGGGGACACCTTAGAGGACACTTTATCTTAGTGGACACTTTATCATGTCTAATCTACCATGGGGACACCTTAGAGGACGCTTTATCATGTCTAATCTACCATAGGGACACCTTAGAGGACAAGTTGTCATGTCTAATCTACTATAGGGGCGCCAAAGAGGACACTTTATCATGTCTAATCTACCATGGGGACACTTTATCTTAGAGGACACTTTATCATGTTGTATCTACCATGGGGACACCTTAGAGGACGCTTTATCATGTCTAATCTACTATAGGGACACCTTAGAGGACACTTTATCTTAGTGGACACTTTATCATGTCTAATCTACTATGGGGACACCTTAGAGGACACTTTATCATGTCTAATCTACCGTGGGGACACCTTAGAGGACACTTTATCTTAGTGGACACTTTATCATGTCTAATCTACCGTGGGGACACCTTAGAGGACACTTTATCTTAGTGGACACTTTATCATGTCTAATCTACTATGGGGACACCTTAGAGGACACTTTATCTTAGAGGACACTTTATCATAATTCTGTAGGTCAGTTCTCTGTGTGTCTGTTCTCTGTGTGTCTGTTCTCCGCGTTTCGGTTCTCCGTGTGTTGGTTCTCCATGTGTCGGTTTTCCCTGTGTCGGTTCTCCGTGTTTCAGTTCTCCGTATTTCAGTTCTCTGTGTGTCGGTTCTCTGTGTTTCGGTTCTCACTGTGTCAGTTCTCTGTGTTTCGGTTCTCCGCGTTTCGGTTCTCCATGTGTCGGTTCTCCCTGTGTCGGTTTTCCCTGTGTCGGTTCTCCCTGTGTCGGTTCTCTGTGTTTCGGTTCTCTGTGTTTCGGTTCTCTGTGTTTCGGTTCTCCCTGTGTCGGTTCTCTGTGTTTCGGTTCTCCCTGTGTCAGTTCTGTGTTTCGGTTCTCTGTATTTCAGTTCTCCGTGTGTCGGTTCTCTGTGTTTCGGTTCTCCCTGTGTCGGTTCTCTGTGTTTCGGTTCTCCCTGTGTCAGTTCTCTGTGTTTCGGTTCTCTGTATTTCAGTTCTCCCTGTGTCGGTTCTCTGTGTTTCGGTTCTCCCTGTGTTCTTTCCTCTTTTTCGGTTCTCCCTGTGTCAGTTCTCTGTGTTTCGGTTCTCTGTATTTCAGTTCTCCCTGTGTCGGTTCGCTGTGTGTCGTTGTCTTTGTGTAAAACCTTTTGTTGTATCTCCTTGTGGGTGGAGGCCGGTGTTGGGCCTGATGTGGACTGCAGCCTGGAGGAGTGTTGTTGGTGGGCAGTGATGTTAAGGTACCAGTGAAGATCCTGAGATCCTGGGGCCTTTAATTCATTCCTTGAGTTCTGTCCTGCCCGTTTCTCAGAGTACTGATACTGGGAATTACATTCTGATGCAGGGAATGGGCTTAATTGTGTTTTCTGTTCCAGTGCATAAGTCGGGGCTTGACTGTGGGTTGGTTCAGGGCGAGGTGGCCATGGGCACTCGTCCTGCACAGCCAATCAGAGGCGTGGATGTCATCCTGGGGAATGGCCTGGCGGGTAGCCGTGTGTGGGCTGGTGGTCCGCCTCCTCCTGTGGGAACGTCTATAGCTTCTGTTACCGAGTTGCCTGATGAGAGTGCACAGTGTTTTCCTGGAGATTTCACAGCTTGCACAGTTATGTGGGCTATGTCCGGTGTGGAGGCAGAACCTGAGCAGAGCAGCACAGGGGAGAACCGGGTCTTCAAGACTCTGTCTTGTCTGTTTCCACAGTGACCTGGCAGCAGAGCAGCAGGCTGATCCGACGCTTAGCGAACTGTTTGGCAGTGTGCTTTCAGAACTTTGTGGGTGATCCTGTGTTTCAAGATGTCCTCCCATCCAAATTTCAGGAAAATCTTCTGAGAATGTTGTACGATCAGTTGGGGCATTTGGGGGTCCGTAAGACATACAACTGTATGATCGTACAACGTTACTTTTGGCCACAGGTGAAGACGGATATGTCGAGATACATCAAAACTAGTGCTGTCAGGAGATTAAGAAAATTAATCTAATTAATTACAGGATTTGTAATTAATTAATCTAATTAATCAAATTTTAATCTCATACCTGCTTAAAGGCCCCAAATAAAGAATTTGAATTCTAGGACATTACAAAATCGTAGTGCATGACTAATCAATAGAATACACCAAGAAGAGAAGATTTGAAATCCACATTTTTATTGGTTAAGTGTGCTTTATAAATGAAATTCAAAAGAAAAAAGGTCAATCACATTAGCAAACCAATTAGGCCAGATGCATTTCTCAAAAATGCAATACAAATACAGTTAAATAAAATCAATAAAATTCAGAAATAAAATAAGGCTGAGTCTCAAATAGGCACATAAGCAGACTCTCAATCAAAATGAATACTAAAGCTGACTCAATACAGCAATTCAAAATGAATAGTATAACATGCCTCTAAATAAGGCAACATCAACAGCAAGATGCCAACAGCATTTCCTTTAAAAGGGTCAGCTAACGTTACAGGAACTGACAACAGACAACTCTATGTGTCCTTGAGCCAGTTGCTCAGACAAACAAGCTTGTTTACATTGTGTGAGTGTGAGGCTGCTCTCTTCTTTTCAATGATGTTACCTGCAGTGAAAAGAGTCTCTCACCTGGCCCAGACGTGGCAGCGGTAGCCAGGTAGGAGGAGAGGACAGCTGTTCATCAGCTCCTGGTGAGCTGCCACCACTCCAGTGGACACTCATGCATTCAATGCACGGCTCAGCTTTGTAGCGGGCTAGAGGCCCCTGCTGCTCCTAGTCCGAGTCAGAGTCCGAGTGACAGGTCCGAGTGGGCTCGCCTCGCTGTCCTGTGTTGCGTCCATCTCTGTTGTCAGTCACCCTGCTTTTGACTAGTGGCGCAGGTACGAAGTGACGCCACTGCAGCCTACGGGTCACTCAATGGGCCAAATTTAAAATGACTGACTTGCCACTCATGATTAATTGCGTTAATTTTTATAGCGCGTTAATTTGCAGCGTAATTAATTAATCTAATTAACGCGTTAAACTGACAGTCCTAATCAAAACATGTTATACATGCCAACTAAACCCAACCAAAACATTAATCCAGCTCCTCCGTCCCCCATCCCAGCGATCACGCAGCAATTTGAGTATCTCTGAATTGATTATGTTGGTCCTTTACCACATTCAGAATCTGGAAGTAATTATTTGCTCACTGTAATGTGTCAATCGATCAGATATCCAGCTGCTTATCCATTGCCAAGTCTGTGGTTAAAGCACTGATGCAGTTCATTTCAATCTTCAGGATCCCAAAACTGATCCAAAGTTTACAAGGCAGTCATGTGCAGGGTCAAGGGGCCTTAGAGATGTTTCACCGAACCCTTAAGTCCTTGTTGCGTGGGTCTTGTGTTGAATTTGATCAAGATTGGGAAGAGGGACGTCCTTGGTTGTTGTTAGCTGCCAGAGTTGTGCACTGGTTTTAGTCCAAATGAGCTTCTGTTTGGTCATATGGTGCGAGGACCACCGACTCTGCTGCACGATCCATTGGTACAGCTTGAACCTCCTCAGAACCTAATTGAAAATGAAGTACCTCCTATGATCAGAAAGCTGAAGTTCCCCAGTTCAGTCCAGGTGACCAGGTACCTTATTGCCGCTGGTCAGGTCTCCTTTTCAGGCCAAGTTTCATGACCTGTTCACAGTTCTGCGCCAGGATTCTGAGCTGAATTATTTGTTGTCGACACCAGAGCGCAGACAAAAAACTCAACTTTACATGTTAACTTGTTGAAACCCTATTATACAGACCTTCTAGACCTTGGTCACATTAGAGGTTCAGAAAACGCTGTGGCGAACGCGTTATCAGGACGCCTAGCTTTTGAGTTGCTTACAGTGTGTGTTCTCCTGGTCTCCATCTTTCTCCTCTAGACGCCGGGGTTGCTCGGTGAAAGTGATGGGCTGATGGGGGTCACTACAGAGTGGGTGAGTATGCTGGCATGTCAATGGCTGCAGAACTTTGTAAATAGTGTTAGCGTAATGCTAGCCTGTTGAGTATTGGTTGAGTACAGTTTGTACATATAGTAGTGAAGTAATGTGGGGGATGGTATCTCCTGGCGGATATGTAAGGAACAGCCCTGCAGGCTTGATGATTGATGATTTTCACCTGTGTGTGGTTGTTAGGAGGCGGAGTGATAAAGGAGGGAGATTGAATGGTTGGGGGTGCGTGAGAGACGAGACTGGTTCCTGTCGTGGCTGTGGCCGGCACGGTGCGGGTGGGTGCTGTTCGCAACTTGTAGTGTTGCCGGCAGTGAAGACAGCAGACAGGGGGTCCGTTCCTGCGTTAGGAGGGGAGGCTGGATGCCTCCTTTAGGTAGAGAGGGACTGGGTTTAGTTGCGGCCTCGCCTGAGCTACACAACGCTTTGTTAATCCTCGTGGATGCCTCACCTCACGCCAGACTGAGCTGCTTGCCGCCGCTGCTGAGTGCCGCTGTTGCTTCCGGAGAGCCCGGGGGGTCCTGCCAGCGTCAACGGACGGGTCCATGTGTGCACCCCCACGGGGGGGTCTCGTCGCCAGGGGGGCGAGATAAGTCTCGAACATTTCCACTTTAAATGTCTGTCTGTCTTGCTAGACGCTTCTTCACCTTGCAACCTTTAGTAGCTGTTGCAAACTAGCTTTTAGGTAATTGACTTCGGGCAGGGACTGTGGGGGGGAATTGTTGGTGGCTGAGGCAGCCCTCCGCCTCCCCCTAGTGATAGTGGTGGGTTGCGCCGGTCCATGTGCTAGAGCGCTCACGTTTTGGTTGCAGTGAATTGGTACGGATTTCCTGTTCCCTTTGAGTGCTGTGAATTATTGGTTGCGTGTTTTACCAGGGTGTGCTGTGTAGTATCTGCAGTATATTTTATTGGGGTGGACTGTGTGGTAGCTGCAGTGTGTTTAGAGTGCTGTGATTTACTTGCAGAGCAATCAGCCATAGGGTGCCAGGTGCATGCAGGGGTGTACTTGGGACGTCGGGGGGTGCCAAGGCCCCTGTGGTTGGCCCCCATCTAGTCATCCTGTCCTGAGAAGTCAACATTTTTAATGAATTAGTCCCTTTAATAAAGTTGCATTGCATATATTCTATTCCTGTGTTTGTGGTGATCTATTCTGGCCTCTGACACCGGACCACACCGGGCAACAAAGGTGGTGGCAGCTGACGCCGTTTTGAAACCTCTAAAATACAAAGTTTATTACAATATATATTGGCTAAACTTAAATTTAGAAATTGTTAAAAAAAAAAAAATTCTTGCAGGATCTTATTTTTCAATAGTTTTGGTTAAACTGCTGGGATTCCTGGTGGAACCCCATTTTTATGGAGGGGGGTGACCACCCTGGCACTGGTTCTCCTTTTCCTTGTTGCTGCTCCTCTCTGTGTTGGAGAACGGAAGGTGGTTGGTGGGAGGAGCCTCACCTGGGCCAGGTGTGCGCTCCCCTTTAAACAGCTGCCTCAGACTCCACACGGTGGATACTTCTGTTCTTCCCAACACACACATTTACTCTGGTGTTTTCCTAAATAAATTAAGGTTGTTGTTTTTTTTTTTTTGCTGCTACCTAACATCTGTCTCCCCCTTTGTTTTGAGCCAGGCTGACCCAGACTGTTGCCATGGGTAGCGGACCGTCGCCATGGGTAGCGGACCGTCGCCATGTATAGCAGACTGCTGCTATGGTTGGAGTTCTGTTGTCAGACTCTGGAGGACCGTTTTTGTGTATATAATTATTATTGTAATCTGCAGTACAGCGTCCTGCTATGATGAGAGCGCAGCATCACGCTGTCGGGGAATCGTTCACGAAGACGACTGTACATTATCCCTGAGCTTATCGCTGACGTACAGTATGTCACATACTTGGCAGTAATGTTAGCTTACCTGTCCAGTAGGGGTTCTTCCAGCTTGCGGTCCGAAGGTCCCTCCCTGAACCAAAGGCCCGATCCGGACCCCCCCTGCACATCGTTCGTCCTCTAAGGGGAGCTGAAATTTAAGTCATTCGTGAGCATGACGTCACATCTGTTGAAATATCCTGGAAAAAAAAAATCTCTCCTCCTTCACATTAAAAGCAGCCTACCGGCTAACAGAGGAAACCCAGAAGGTTGTGGACGGTCTCATTTTCTAGTTTAGGTTACAACCTGTTCACATACTGGCAATAAAAAATGATTAACAATGTTTAATCATGTACCAACTTGCATACAGTCCCTTTAAATAAAAGACTGGAAGAAACTCTGCAAATTTGTTTGGCGACCCTAAAAAAATCTCCTGCAACCCGTGTGGGTCCCAACCCAGTCGTTGGGTATCAATGTATTATACTAAGACTTTAAGATTCTGACCTACTGTAGTCCAGCCTCTCACAGCTGCTAGCATGGCGGTAGTCTCGGTACAGTGCTGGTTGTCCTGGAGCTTACGGTTGTTGCGTTTGCTGTAATCCTCTTTGGTTGCTTGGTCAGCTATGAACCACATTGACTGTAGAAAGAGTAGAAGAGGAAACTCCAGCAACGCTTGTCGTGTACGAGCATCTTTATTGTCCGACCAACATGTCTTGTCGTCAGTTATTCTGTATACTACAACCGTCGCTGGAGTTCAACCTCTTCATGATCTACAACACTTAGTTCAAAAAGTGAACCAACTACTGAGAAAAGGGGACAACTGTGTTCTCGGGGACTACTCTGTCTTTTTAAGTGAAATATGACAGTACTACTGCTACTACTAAGCTCAGGAACGGTCTACTTCCATCTATTTTATTTGTATATTACTAGTTTCCACTTGTCACTGCATAATTAATGGCTTATAACTTAAAGAGCTGAAGCTACTAGCTGACCGCAGACTGTCTTCTCTACGTGGGGGTACATTTCATGTCCATTGATAACGATATCATAAGATCAGACACACATTTTGTGCACACTATTTCATTTACCTTGAGATTGTCATGATGTTCCTAAATTGACAGGTTTTGCAATGTCCAATTTGAATTCAGAATGATTTTAAACCATTTAAGTTAATATTATCTATTCATTTCTTTAAAGTTTATTTATATAAAAATAGCTTCATATTTAAATTACATAACCATCTCAGTTTATTAATTTTCACAAAACGTCTATACGTTTCAAACAGAACCTCCCCCTGCAATTAAGAAATGGTTTGTCCCAAAACCATGAGACAGATGTCATTTCTGTCAATGGTGGACATTTTGAACACATTCAGTGTCCTTTCATTTTATAAATATTTATCTGTAACAGCCCGTCGTCAGGGAGCATGTGAACAGGCTGCCGACCAGCAGGCCGACTCATTGACGTGACCCTACTGGGATCACTGGGAAAATATCCTTTTCCTTATAATATATAATAAAAAGTAGTTAATGCTTACGCTTTGCAATAGTGGATATACAGTATTACACTGAAGGAATATCTGAACTTACACCACTGGAGGTTTTTAGAGAAAGTACCTTTTTACCTTATGTGGAATGTACCCCAATTACAGAATGAGCCAAATAAAGATGGACGACATGTCAGCTCCTGAAAAGAGAAACCAAAACATCTGGACGGGCCCCGGCTGGCAGCAGTAAAGGTCCCGACGCCGCCATGTTAGTGCGGCCGCGTCCCGTCCACTAACACGTTTAAGTCAAAGTACACCCAAAGATGGTGTCTGTCATTTTAGGCGGCTCTTACCTCGCTGATGTTTGGTACTTTTTCTGATTAGTTTGGTTTTAAGTAGTTACTGGATGATATAAAGAGAAGGTGAGACGTCTGAGTGAAGCAGTGACAGCCGGAGGATCGGAAACTATCCCGGAGAGGATGACTAACTTTAATACCGTCACCAGATTAGAATAATAAACTCCATATACGTATCAGAGATAACTGAGCTTCGTTTCTGTAGCGGGAGGACGCAGAGACGCGTCATCCATCTTTATATACAGTCGGATGCTGAGCTGAACGCCTGACGCAACCTTCAGTGAAGGATCATCACAGAACTGAGGTCACAGAGACTCTGGAGACACGAGTCCACATCAGACCGGGACTAAGGTCTTAATTCTGGCTGGCTGACAGTCTTCCTCACACTTTTCCATGAGGATGCATGACTATACATGACGCTACAGGCTCGCTAGCACCCGCTAACCAGCTGCTGTCCACAGTCACAGATTCAGTACGACACCTGATCCCAGGATGGTTTTTGAACATCTCCACCACATTTAATTTGCTCTCTTTTTTTCAGCATTTCTTGTTTTTTTGTGAAAGAAAAAACAAAACAAAATAAAGATAACAAAAAGGTTAATCCTACAAAGAGACATTTTTCTCAGCTCTTTTAAAACTCGCTAACTTCCACTGAACTGAGTCCAATAGCAGTGACACAGGAAGCAGTGCATACATGTGTCAGTCCGGGTCTCCGTGACGGTTAAAAGGGGACGAGGGTGTCGGTGCCGGTGACGGTGTCGGGCGTGATATGCTGGAGTGAACAGACGAGGCCCAGTCTCCCACGCCTCCATGTTGTAGTATCTTTGAACAGTCTCAATGGAGGTGGTATGGAGAAGCAGGGGAGAAGGCCAGGAAATAAACTGGGATGTTGCCGATCCAGCACAGCTTCCTTCATTCCAGCGGCCAGCTGGCTCACTGGTCCCCACTGGTCCTCACTGGTCCCCACTGGTCCTCAGGATCTGAGCAATCTGGCTCAACTAACGGCTGATATGTGTCCTCGGCTGAAAACAGGGTGTTGGGTGAAGAGAGCAGCCGATGGGCGCAGCAGGTTTCCACTTCTGGCTTTGACTAGGACAGCTTTCAGCAGACTGTCCCATTGGTCACCTTCCATGTTGAGCTTCTCTCTTTTCACACAACTGTCACTTTTTGTTTGTACAACTGAAAGCTACAAGAAGAATCTGAGAGACTGAGTCTGACGCCGTGGGACGCGGCCCGGAGGAGGCGGGAACAGGTGTGGCCATTCACGCTTTTCTCTTCAGACCTTATTGTACGTCATACAACCTAACTGAAGCATCTGAGGCCTTAACCTCAATCAAAAAAACCCACAGCCCGATCCGAAGACCCATTAACTCAATGTCAGTGCGTCTAGAACAGAGATATGTGTCAGCACTAAGACTGGCGGAAACTAGAGTTGGGTCGGTTTCCAGTTTTGCCGGTCTGGTCCGGTTGTGCGAGCATACATCGGTTCATTTTATGCCAGTCGGCTGAACTGGCAGTTGTCATTATGACCCGTTCTGGCAAATTAAAATTAGCCGACATCAGTAACTTGTGGCGACAGCGTTACATTGCTAAGTCCAGCTTGTACTGCATCAGTAATCAGCAATATAACCAGGTGATGAAACATGTACATCACGGATGTCATAATGGTATCTATTATGAACTAACGGAGCCACTAACATCAGCAGCATAACAGAAATCCCATTTCAGTGGCGGTGAGGGGAGGAGAGCGAGCACGTGGCTGCCGATGAGTTCGACGCTGTCGGTAACGTTGGAGCTGAGTGCAGCAGTGCACTGTGGGAACAGCTCACACCGACTGAACTGCTTGTCACCTGCTGCTTTGAGCGAAGGGAGTTAGCCCGAAAGTTTGCGACGACAGCTCACATAAGGTGGACTGACCTTTAAGGTGGACTCAGCTGGCTGCTGAGTCAAGTGCCACATCTGGTGGTCTGGTGGTGGTCTGGTAAATGGTACTTACACCACTGCAACTCTAATGGCACGACAAAAGGTTAGCCTCGCTCTGTGGGACAAAACACACGTCCAAAAATCTCCTTTTTAAATGGTTGTAAGAGAAGATTAAAAAGAGTCACCTGGCTTTTCGTCCACTTTGGACGATGCTAAAACCAGCAACTCCTCTGTGAGGAGACGCTGCGTGTTTTTGGTCAAAAAAATTATGATTTCTACAGTTTTATTTTTACACATTAATTGAATATATCAAGTTGAATTAGGACAGGTGCGTATTTTTACTTTAGATAAAGACAATGTGGTACGTTTTCCCTGCTTCTAGCCTTTGAGCTAGGCTAGGCTAACCACATCACAGGTACGGGCGACATGTACAAGCATATTTAACGCTGCACTAAATAGTTGTATTTTAACAATGGATCAAATGTGTAATATGAGAGGTATGATGAGCCCACAGAGAGGTGTCAGCTGTAAAAAAATACTGAATACTTGTTACCCTCAGGCGTAGTACCACTTGATGCGATGTATGCTAACATGCTAGCATGGAGCCCACCTCCAGCCAGTGTCGTGTAAGCGGAGGACTGGAAGCTTCAATCTACAGCAGACAGGACGGTCGCACTCAGCATGGAAGGTGACCCGCGTGCCCAGAACACCACTGCCTTTAAGTACAACCACAAATAATGAGCACAACTGGAGAGTCACAAAAAAGCATATTTCCCATGCTCCTTTGGGTGCCTGGCATGTAGACGGCTTCAGTTTTCTGTTGTATCTGCCCAAAACCAAAACTATTGGCATGAGTCGACTGCTGTGGTGGAGAATATTGATGTTTGTGATTTGTCTTGCATGAGTCTGTCTCTTGAAGATTGGATCAGATATGAAAAACCTCAAAGGCAGCCCAGAGATGAGTACTGATAATAGTGTCCTACTGCACAAATGAAAAGCTTCAGTGTAGATCCCGTACGGAGGTGGGGAGAATAGCAGGAACGGACCGGTGCTGGTATCTGGCAGCGAGTTCTTACCGAAGACGGGGTTTCAATAAACACTTGCATTATGACACATTAAAAAAAGAAAAGAGGGAACAGAGGGACTGAGATACATGTTGAGGAAGGAGGGGGATAGATAATAAGGGCCGTGCATCTCAGCTGTGCACGTGTTAAAGACCCAAAGGATCTAAGAAGGGAAGGAGGTTTTTTCTGTTAGCAGGACAAGAGTCTGGACGGATACGAGAGCGTTCGACCGTTCATAGCGATGAGCTCAACGGGGTAGAATGAGGAACAAGAGGAGGCAGTGCCAGCACAGCACTGGTTTTGGTATATTGGTTTTGGCTGCAGTTGGTACGTCAGTTGGGGCTTGAAGGGTGGGGGGTGGGCCGAGGGACTCCACTGGGACAGGATGGGGATCTCTTGTCATGCAAGGGCGGGGACGTCGAGGGTCTTTGTGAGGTTTTCGTCTTAACTGCCATAATGCATGGTGTTGCTGGGGATGACCATAGGTGAGGCCATGGAGATGGCGGCGCCCCCCATGGTGAACTGGTTGGTGACGGGGTAGTAAGCACCACTGCTGCTGGGACCTGACTGGCCCGTAGTGGCTCCTGGAGGGACAAATAAAGCATTACATTCCCACATTGTAGATTTCTGTACAGCAATAGGGGTGGAAAAAATCCATTCGCCAATGTACCACTATTATTTTGTTTACTTTTTCTAAATAGATGTTG
Source organism: Pterois miles (assembly GCA_947000775.1). Classification (NCBI taxonomy): domain Eukaryota; kingdom Metazoa; phylum Chordata; class Actinopteri; order Perciformes; family Scorpaenidae; genus Pterois; species Pterois miles. The sequence goes on along the minus strand of CAMQGK010000020.1, from coordinate 4,080,191 downwards.
TAACACCATAATCAATATATCTGCTTCATCTGAGTCTCTCTGGAGGTAGAAGGAAGTTAGCGCTTTTATTTTGGTAGTCTGAGTCACGTGACGTCATATCCGTTCGGTATCCGTCAACCAGAACTAACCTCAGAAAGGATTAAAGGGTGGAGGGTGGGCGTGGATCCGACCTCCACCCTCCATGTTAAATCCAGCCTGGTAAACACTACACATCCAGTAAAGGAGGGAAACACTTTGGAAAAGCAGAGCTAGACATCACGGCTAAAGCTGCACGCTAACTCCGTCACGGACGGGAAACGTCATCGTACGGCGGTAACGTGCGGTCCGGCCGGCCGTCGCTCTCGTCTCCGTGGTCCGACGGGCCGACGCTACGACTGTAGAGCTCCATATACTGACATTTATGTTAAATGCATTCAGACGGCCCCGATGGAGCTGACCATGGATGGATAAAGAGAACGGAGCTGACGGAGAGCTAGAGACCACCTTGGAGGAGTTAGAGGAAGTAGACACCTGGGACTACGGACGCTTTTCAAAATAAGAGAACTGGATCTACAGAATCCATCTATGGAAATCAGACTGATGGATTATATAAAACATTACATGACCCTTAGAAATTAAAAAGAAAATCCCACTAATCTGTGTGAAATGTCTTTATTCTTTGATTTCTGGGTTGCTGGAGAAAATTATAAAGTAATAGTCACAACTTATTCCCATGGTCTAGTGATAAAAAGATTAACAAAAATCACAATAAACTAATGTTGGATCTCAATACTTCCTGAATCTGCACCGGAGGATGCTGACAGCAGAGAAGCGTTGGCCCAACAACAAACGCATTTGTTTCTGCACAGTGGTATTTTAATAAAGAGACAGGTGGACGTACCCTGGACAATTCCTGTGCTCATGATGGAGCCCATCCTGGAGTGGGTGTGGTTTACAATTCCAGTGTTCACTGTAACCAATCAGAGAGCAGAGCACGGTTAATGATGCGTGCACCACAAAAAGAGATTCGAGCCTTTTAATGCCCATCAGAGCCTGGGTTAGATCTGTTGCATCAGCCAAGTTACTCACAAGAGCAGTACAACTGTCACTAACTATCAGCCAATCAGATGGCAGACCGTCTAAAACACTTTCACGTGTTCACTGCTGAAGTTTAGCTGAAACAGCGTTGCAGCTGTTGAAAGAGGTTTAAGCGTATGTGCTGTGGAAATATCAGTTGAAACATGACTAACTATAAAGATGGACGACATAACAGCACCCCAAATATTCTGGATGGCCCCCTGGTGGCTGGCTGCAGCGCAGCACAGCTCATAAAGCCCGCCTCCTCCATGTTAGCAGACGGGACATTTTAGGTAGTTTTTAATCACGCTGTTTTAAGTAGTTACTGGACGATATAAGGAGAAGGTGAGACGTCTGAGTGAAGCAATGACACAGCCAGAGGATCGGAAACTATCCCGGAGAGGACGACTAACTTTCATACCGTCACCAGTCTGTGCAACAGATTGGAATAATAAACTCTGCGGCTGTGCCCGGCTCGTGATTGGCTCGTGATTGGCTTGGGCGGGGGTGTGGGCGGGACCTTGATGCTGCCGCTCGATACCATGGTCCTGAATTGGTATTTAGAATAGTGGACTTTCACTGGTACTGGCATCAACTGCTAAATCTGTGGTATGGTGACATCCCTAATCCTGAACAGCCGAGTTTACAGTTACAGTTGGTTTCGTGAAATGGTTGATTGGTAACGTAACATATTTTACACTTACTAATCTTGACATTGTGAACATCAAGTTAAAGCTCATCTCCTTTCCCTCAAAGGTTGGTCCTACAGAACAGCTGTTTCAAGCTTGTGGTGGGAAATATTCAGCTAGCCAATGTAATCAACTGTCACTGGAGAGCAGAAGACGAACCATCCACCATCATCATGCTGCTCTGCCGTGTGTTACCCGCTACATCAAGCTCCATGACATGTTGAGAGATGAGGAGGTGTGATTCGTACCCAGGGGGATGAGGTTGTTGTGAGACACTGACGGGCTGCTGCCAATGACTGTGCTGAGGTCATAAGCTGCAGGCATCCCTGGAGGAGAGAGACACAACAAACCAGTCAAAGATCATATCAGATCAGGTCATATTCAGCTTCCTATGGCCCGGGCGACACCATGTGACTGGGGTCAACATCTGCGCTGGCAGCGACAACAAGGGAGAAACTCATTCACAAGATGAACCGTAGTTTGACTTCTAGCACTGATGGGAGGGTGAATCTGAATATTCACGGTGAATATCAGCCTGCTCTTTCCATAAACCTGCCACCTGCTGTCAGTGTGGGATGTGGGGTATGTAGGCTCTGTTCCATGTGTATGCAACAATTATAAACAAGGTCCAAAGTGTGTATTACACATTCATACACAGGGCGACCAGTTTAGCTGCATGTGTTATTACCTGTTAAACATCCAGACAAAAACCAGGATGGTGGATGTTGACGTGCATGATGGGATTTATTATTTCCCTTTTGTTTCTCAACATGACATGAAGAATCATGGATTTCACTGGCCCTGGTATGGACAACTACATCTACTGTGGGCCGATGGGAACTAACAAAATGCTTTAAATATGTTATTGCAGAGTCAAAAGGCACAGTGAAAAATTTTGGGTGCACCTAAATGAAAGTTAAGCACATCAATGCAAACGTTGTTGATAAAGTATATAAGGCCTTTTCCACTGCATGAACTTAATGAGCTGTAACCTAACAGGTGATTCATCTGCGCTCTGTTCCTCCACCACTCAGCTGTTAGCAGAAAGCAGGGAGTAAGGTTACGAATAATGTGCACACCAGCACTAGCTGAGTCAATATTAGCTGCATCATGATTGGGAATAACTGAAAGGGTTCGTTCTGAGTCTTTGAGGTGGGTTGTATACATATTTTTGTGTTGTATGAGGTAAAATTAATGCTTTTGTGAATGTAGCCTGGTGGCTTTGGGGAGAGCGATATAACAGCTTTAGGGCTGACTGATGGTGAGGGAAAGCAGCATCAATCAGTTAATTTGTGTTATTGTTGGGGATGGGTTATGATTTTCAGTTATTCAAATAGTTAAGCCGTTAAGTTATAAAAAAATCAAACTATGCGACGATTCGTCCCATCTTAAAACATATACTGTATATTTCTGCTGTGTTAACTGTTGCAGGCTCTGCCTGGTAGTAACAGTAATACTGGTAAAAAGTGTGTGTGTGTGTGTGTGTGTGTGTGTGTGTGTGTGTGTGTGTGTGTGACTGTACATGTAGCAGCATCATGTGGTAAAATGTTTTTAGAAGGGCTTGAAGGGAAAATATCATTTTGATGCTAAAACATGAGTCCATACTGGAAAGTTCCATCTGAAGACGTACAGTAGAGGTAAGATCTTTAGCCCGAGCCCAAAATGTCAATTATTACGTTCGGGTCGGGCCGGGCCGGGCCGGGCCGGGCCGGGCGTCTCTCTCACTAACTTTTTTTAATAAATATATATTCATATATTATGTATACTAAAACGATCCTGGGCGCCTCCCCAGGGAGGTGTTCCAGGCACGACCAGCTGGGAGGAGACCCTGGGAAAGACCCAGGACTAGATGGAGACATTATATCTCCACACTGGTCTGGGAACACCTCGGGATCCCCCAGTCAGAGCTGGTTAATGTGGCCCGGGAAAGGGAAGTTTGGGGTCCCCTGCTGGAGCTGTTGCCCCCGCGATCCGACCCCGGATAAGAGGTTGAAGATGAAGATGAAGAGACTAAAACGATGTATGGATATTAAACTAAGGAATACTTGTTATAAAATAAATAATCTGGATAAAACAGAGAAGGCGCTGTATGGTAAGATATAAATGTTTGTTGAATATGCATCTTACAGTCTTGTTTAACTGGGAGAATTCGTTACAAAGACAGGCTTTTAATTTGTTATCATGATGCTCAGGCGTCGTCACAAATGTGATCACACAAATCGCAACCAGTCCCTTTTCCCGGAGCAGAGCTCTGTCTGGGTCTGACTGACGCATCCCCTCCCTTTCCTCCTCCTCCTGAGTCCTCACTAATAAAATAGAAAGGCTCGGGCCTGCAAATCAAGTTAATTGATCGGGCTCGGGCCGGGTCGGGCTTTAATACCTGCGGGCCTGGGTCGGGTTGGGCTGGATTTTTTAGGCCCGATCTTACCTCTAACGTACAGTAAGGAACAGCACTGGGAATCTACGGAATAAAAAGCTAAAAATGAAAAACAAATGATGGAGCCGCCCTTTACAGTGCATGTTGTTTCCACTGCTCTCCCTCCACTTGGGGCTGAGTTCCTCAGTGCAGCTCCCAGCACTCATCCATGTTCGGTCAGGAGGATGGGATGCAACCGCTGGCTGGCAACATGACCAACATGGAAACTGATAAAGCAGGACATACAGTAAAAGCACTGTAGTGAAGCCTGTTTCAATATCCAGATGGTATTCTGATTGAGAATACCCAGCATGCATTCTGCTGCCTTGTATGAAGCGTGGGCTGTCTGCACGGCGTGGGCCGTTATTACTAGTCATGTTTGGGAAGCATTGGTATAGTCTGAAGCATGCGATGAGCAGGGCTCTGGAGCAGAGAGGAGCGCTGGGAGCTGGTCTGGTTTTCCCTCTCGTTGATTCATACTGTCGACCTCCGACTCTTCCATTACTTCCTTACTGACATTTAAAAGTCACCACATTGAAGTGTAAAAGAAAACCAGTGAAGCGTAGCTCTGCTGCTGGCCACTGATGGTGCAATGGATCGAACACCTGACTGTCACTTCTTATCAATATACTGTGTGCTCTTTGACTATGTTCACTATTTCCAAAACACATCCATCTCTGGTAAAACCTTAATGTCTAAAACATGAGTGGCGCGCCTGCACATGCCTGAGACTGTTAACGCGTAAGTGTTTCAGATAGTAATGTAAATCATTTTTAGATATGACTGGATGACTGACACTTGGATTATACTGTATACACCTTGTGTGACAGTTGAATAGAGATAGATATAGATTTGCTGTTGTTAAATGTGGCCTCTATCTACTTCATCTAGACTTCTGTTTTTTGATTGTCCGTTCACTGTGGAGGCATGAGAGAATTCAGGGTAACGCCGGTGAATGACTGAAATACAAACGGTCATTTTGTGGGTGAGGTGATCCCTCAGGACCTGAGCGATTCTACGTGTCTCCACGGGCTCTGCCAATAGACCAGGTCTGTTGAGTTTTTACCTGAAAACGGCTTTCTCTCCTGTTTCGCTAATGTTGTTTACCAGCGTAAAAGGTATCAGTTTAGAAATCGGATCACTCCGTACCCCTGTAAAGCGAACCGACTGGAAAAGGCACGGTCGTCAGTACTCTGCATGCCGCTGCCACTGTGAAGCTGGTGCCCGCTGTAAACACATGGTTTCATCTAGCAGTGTTTCTGTGTGTTCACCTGATACAGCCATCCCCTGACTCATGCTGTAGGCCGCCCCCGTGTTCCACATGTTCTCGGACGGGGAGGTGTAGTGTGAGCCGGGAGGGGGGTTGGGGGTGGTGCCTGTGTACCTGCAAGCACAGACACGTTTAACACTGCAGAAACAGCCAGCGCTCGCCGACTCACGCTTTAATGGTGCCGGCCACATCCAGCTGCGTTACTGGGGTTAAGAGACCAACTCACCTGAAAAAGGGGTTCTTCAAGTCCAGGAGGTTGCTGGACTTTGATCCTGTCTGGTCCACCTGGGCAACAATACTGATGTCGTAGCTTTGTCTGTCAAGGAGGAGATCGGCTTTGTATTAGTTGACACTGCACGTCACATAATGTTAATATATCACTATTGTGACTTATTTGTACTTTTTGTTTCCATGTATGTGAGTACCTGACTGGGTGATACGGTCGGGGACCCTTTAGCCTTAAAGGACTAATTCAACAATTTGGTTAATACTACGGCTCTCAGGCAATTAAAACATTCAATAACGATTAATCGCATTATTGTGCATATTTAACTGCGATTAATCAAAAATTAATCACATTTTTAATCTGTTACAATGTACCTTATAGGGAGATTTTCCAAGTATTTAATCCTCTTATCAACATGTAAGTGGACAAATATGCTGCTTTATGTAAATGTATGTATATATTTATTATTGGAAATCAATAACAGCACTAATCAATGGCAGATATTGTCCAGAAACCCTCCCAGGTTCTGACTTTAGCATCAACAATCTGCTCCAATCAGAACATGGCAAACTGCAGCCCAACAGGCAACAACAGCTGTCAGTGTGTCAGAGTGCTGACTGGACTAGGACTTGATCCAGACTGACTGGGACTATCATAAAGTGGGCATGTCTGTAAAGGGGAGACTGGTGGGGACCCAGAGAACCCATTTACATCCACACATCTGGAGGTCAGAGGTCAGAGGTCAGCGGACCCTCTGAACATGGACAGGACAGTTTTTCCTCACAATCCCTTCGGTTTTCTAGTTTCACGTGATGCCAGTCTTTATTCTAGCTTCAGGCCTGCTAGAAAAATAATCACGAGTTACCTTAACTTTGACAGCCCTACTGCAAACATTTACATCCTTGGCATGAAACCCCAAAAATAAAGAGACTCTGCAACTAACTAAAAATATGAATGACTTTATTTACATTTTATATAGCTGGATGATGGCATGACTTCCTCTTGTGTGGTTACTATGGATACAAATGAACAGACTGAGATAGAAGTTTTGAACACGCTTTAACTTCTCAGCACCATGATCTTTACTGCTGCAGCAAAGTCCCTTTTAAAGAGGACCTGTTGTGCTTTTGTGCGTCTTCCTTTAGTTTTTTAATGCATGTAAAGGATCTGCTTCCCCAGAGATGGATTATAGTCCTGCCTTTTCTTCCATAACGTGGTCACCAAGTTAAACGTCTGCAACGTCGCGGCTAATCTGACGCAGCCTCGAACAAAGCTAGCTAGACCGGAGCTCCAACAGAGCAGCTGAAAGGAGCTGCTGCAGCACAGAAAACAAAGGGTTAAATGAACATGTTGTACCTGCAATACCAGTATGAACCTAGAAATGAACAGAATACAGTAGGTCAGGGGTGTCCAAGCTACTGCCCGTGGGCCAACTGTGGCCCGCCATCCATGTTTAATTGGCCCAAATCAAAGTCTACAAATATAATGGTCTATAGCCCACACATTATATTGGTGCTTAACTGTATTGTAATTCTCAGTTTTGACACTAGGCGGCGGGCAGGGCAGACCTCAGCATGGCTGGCAGACCTGGCTTCTTCAGCTGGTCTCACTGATCACCTCAGCGCCCTGAACAGACTACGAGGCAAAGAGCAGCTCGTATTACAGCGGTGTGTTCACCTGAAAGCTTTCAGGGCGAAGCGGCGCACTTCCCCACGCTGACCCAAATCAGATGCCACGCTCTCCTAAAATAGGAGAATGTGTGTGTGATCACACCTCTCTCTCTCTCTGTCACTGAGAAGGAAATCAGAGTTTGTGGCTCTGTTTTCAGCAGAAGAGGAAGACAGTCTGCAGTCAGACCTGATGGAAACAGTGATGGTTCTCTGGAGAATCAGCTTCAGCTTCTCTCCGACTGACGTCTACCGGAGCCCGGAGAAGCAAAGGACCAAGTTTCCTCTGACGAGACGCCACGCTAAACGAACCATGAGTGTTGGGATCAACCTCCATCTGTGAGCAGACGCTCTCTGTTAACGCTGAACAGCAGCAGGCTGAGAAGCAGAGCGACCGACCGCCATCTCCCTGACGTCCTTCACACCTCAACCACCAGGCTTCCTCCTGACCGGCCAGCTGTCCTTCAGACCACAGAGCAGCATCACCACATCCTCCCATTGTGAGTTCAGATATACGGTTTCATGTGTCAATCAGCCCAGTTACCTCAGAAATTCATTTAACTAAAGTTGAGTTTTTAACAAACATTAGATGATGAGTTAACAAACCCAATTATTACCTCCGCCAAGGAGGTTGTGTTTTTGCCGGCGTTTATCTGTCTGTTTGTTTGTCTGTGTTCAAGATAACTCAAAAACTTATGGACGGATTTTGATGAAATTTTCAGGGTGTGTCGAAAATGGAAGAACTGATTTAATTTTGGGGGTGATCCGGAAGAAATCCTGGATTCTGGATCACTTTGAAATTTTCGTTAACATTGGGGTAAATGGGACCCAAAAAAATGTTTCTCAGTATCTCTGGTAATTGTTGCCCAAAGCTCCTGAAATCTGACTCAGGGATTTACAATGTGGACTTCTATCAAATCCCAAAGGCTGATCCAGATCTGACCCCCCCCCCCCCCCCCCGATCCCTCTATTTAAGTCAGTATCAGCTCGTCCGATCATCTGATCTGGTATTGGTGCATCCCCTTTTCTTTTTGTGCAAGGTCGTCACTTTGGTTCCTTTGTACCCATGAATTCTTTTATTTTCTCTTTCCCATCTATTAGTCTCTGAAGTCATCAGTTAACGCTTCTTAGTTTGCCCCTACTAGTTCCTACTAGTTTACTATTTTAGGAGCACTTTAACTTAGTTGGACATTTGAAGCAGATGCTTCTCTTTGCCGTCAATGTGACATGTACAAGAGGCAGACCAACATCATACCTCTTGTTGGCCACTAGCATGGCAGTGCCAGACAGCGTGTCCCCGGCCTTGGTGAAGAGGGGAGACTGCAGCAGACAGCGAACCTGGTACCAGTGGGTGAGGGGCTCTGTGGGTGCCGTGGACAGCCATACCGTCATCCTGCACAGACATGGTGGAAGGTTAGCGTAGCTGTTTGGGACTAAGAGGCACGTCTTCAGATTCTGTCTATCAATGACCGGCTGACTTACACTGATCCCATAAAAGCCACGTCAAACCAGAAAGCCAGGCCGTGCACCAGGCCCGAGTGCATCATGTGGAACTTAAAAGGAATCTCTATCCTGGAACCAAAAGAAACCTGTTAATTACACTAGGTGGGATACATGCATTAGTTCATCTTATCTTATCTTATTACAAAACATCTGCCGTATTTACAGCACACACCTGTAGAGATCCTCTTCTTTGGCCTCCAGGAAGTTGACTGTGTATTTGACCGACTTGGCCATCAGAATACGGATATCAAATGTGTCCTGTGGAGAAAAGCACAACAACAAACCCAGTTTCATACATCTCCAGTTCAATACTGTCCCTGGACCAGTGTAAATAAATCTGTATGCATGCTGGATGTCATACCACGATAGGCTGGCGGAAATACTCATCCACTGCTGCTCCACGCAGGGCGGAGAGGTCTACACCGTGGAAGGAGGGCTGGTACCTGAGGGCCAAAGACCAACATTTTACTTTTAGTTGGTCCCACTGATCGCAATTCAGACCATGAAAATGACAACTACAACCACAGTTTCGCCACAATCTCAAAATAAGATAAGATATTCCTTTATTGGTCCCACAGTGGGGAAATTCACAAAGAATAATGTGTTTAGATGAAGACAACGAAACATGCTGGACCAACCGAGTCAAAGGACAACAGAAGCAACTCTAACCTTTACTTTACAACACAAAGCTCTCAGGATGGCAGCTAATGAACCTGCAACTGGTCCTCTTCATTTAGCTGATTTATACCACGCTAATTTATTAAAGGTCAAGGTTCTGTGTCTTTTCCACCAAAGTCATTCAGTCAGCAGTGATTCGCAATGAAAATCCCTGGGTTAGGGTTAAATCCCTGGTCTCCGGTTCCTTCAATGTTCAATTAAATGTGTGTGTACATACACACACACACACACACACACACACACACACACACAATCACACACACACACACAATCACACACACACACACACACGTCAGATTGTCTCCAGTCAGATATTAATAGTTTCTATGGAGACTCTGCTGTTGTCAACATTACTGTTGCTGCTCTAGAAACAACATGAGTCCTAGTTGGATTTAAATATTCAATTAATAATCTGGTTCTGACTTTAAACCAACCAGGCTGACATCAGTAGAGCTAATATGATCACTTCAATATTAATTTATCAGTATTGATCAGTGTTATTGATCATGGCAGATTGTCCTCATATGGTGCTGCCTAGTTTATGTTACTGTAGTTTAAAAAGCTCTAGTGCTGCTGACCTGTTAGCTGATGATTAGTTTTTATTTATTGATTCTTGTTGATAACTCAGAGTCACTTTTCTTTCAGATCAGAAGTCCAGCCATCAGAGTTTTGTTCCAGATGTTAGTCTGCTGTTGAGAGACAAACAGCTGTTGACTGATTCTGACAAATTAATGAAATGCATGTTTAAACTGAAGCTGGAAATCAGCCTCCTGCTGGACCAGAAATGAACCAAACAGGAAAGTGTGACCCCAAACTGTGAATTTTATGAAATAAATAAATAAGTAAGTAAATATACACACACACACACACACACACACACACACACACACACACACACACACACACACACCGTGTCCCGTCATACCGCAGAAGACTCAATGCTGTAATCGCTGCCAAAGGTGATTCAACTAAGTACTGAGTAAAGGGTCTGAATACTGAAGTCAATGTGATATTTCAGTTTTTCCTTTTTAATAAATTTGGGAAAAAATAATTTCAATGATTTTTGCATTAGGCTGCAACATAACAAAATGTGAAAAAAGTGAAGGGGTCTGAAGACCTCCTGAATAAACTGTACATACAGTATATAGACGGGTGTAACAGTTGGTAAATCAGTACGTAAAGATTAATAAGGTAAAGCATATCAGGATAATAATGGTTAAGTACATGCTATAAGTGAAATAAAGGTCAAGTTAATCCACCTTAGTCAAAGAAAACCCAGAAATTGTTCCCCGTTATAAACTTTACAATGTTTGCTGAGGTATTCAGATTTCTTTCAGCAGTATTGGAGTGTTGGCTTCACTTCCAGAAGCAGAGCCTGGGTTAAACCAACCCCAGGTAACAGGGGGTAACAGGGTGTAACAGGGGGTAACAGGGTGTAACAGGGGGTAACAGGCTGTAACAGGAGGTAACAGGGTGTAACAGGCTGTAACAGGGGGTAACAGGCTGTAACAGGGGGTAACAGGCTGTAACAGGGTGTAACAGGCTGTAACAGGGTGTAACAGGCTGTAACAGGAGGTAACAGGGGGTAACAGGCTGTAACAGGGGGTAACAGGCTGTAACAGGCTGTAACAGGGGGTAACAGGCTGTAACAGGGGGTAACAGGGGGTAACAGGCTGTAACAGGGTGTAACAGGCTGTAACAGGGTGTAACAGGCTGTAACAGGGGGTAACAGGAGGTAACAGGGTGTAACAGGCTGTAACAGGGGGTAACAGGCTGTAACAGGGGGTAACAGGCTGTAACAGGGGGTAACAGGCTGTAACAGGGTGTAACAGGCTGTAACAGGGTGTAACAGGCTGTAACAGGAGGTAAGAAGAAGAAGAAGAAGAAGATAGTCCTTTATTAGTCCCACGAGGGGAAATTCAATTTTTTCACTCTGTTGTTAACTTATACACGGTACATGCAGACCCGAACACACACATGCACAAACATGCAACAATGGAGAGATGTCAGAGTGATGGGGCTGCTCCTGACAAGCGCCCCGAGCAGTTGGGGGTTTGGTGCCTTGCTCAGGGGCACCTCGGCAGTGCCCAAGAGGTATACTGGCACCTCTCCAGCTACCAGTTCACACTCAGTTCTTGGTCCATGGCGGGACTTGAACCGGTGACCCTCCGGTTCCCAAGCCAACTCCCTACAGACTGAGCTACTGCCGCCCCCTAACAGGAGGTAACAGGGTGTAACAGGCTGTAACAGGGGGTAACAGGCTGTAACAGGGGGTAACAGGCTGTAACAGGCTGTAACAGGGGGTAACAGGGGGTAACAGGCTGTAACAGGGGGTAACAGGAGGTAACAGGCTGTAACAGGGGGTAACAGGCTGTAACAGGCTGTAACAGGGGGTAACAGGCTGTAACAGGCTGTAACAGGGGGTAACAGGGTGTAACAGGGGGTAACAGGCTGTAACAGGCTGTAACAGGAGGTAACAGGAGGTAACAGGGGGTAACAGGGTGTAACAGGAGGTAACAGGGGGTAACAGGGGGTAACAGGGGGTAACACGGTGTAACAGGCTGTAACGGGGGGTAACACGGTGTAACAGGCTGTAACGGGGGTAACATGGTGTAACGGGGTGTAACAGGGGGTAACACGCTGTAACAGGCTGTAACAGGGTGTAACAGGCTGTAACAGGGGGTAACAGGGGGTAACAGGCTGTAACAGGCTGTAACAGGGGGTAACAGGCTGTAACAGGCTGTAACAGGGGGTAACAGGCTGTAACAGGGCGTAACAGGGGGTAACAGGGCGTAACAGGCTGTAACAGGGGGTAACATGGCGTAACAGGGGGTAACAGGGGGTAACAGGGGGTGCTATGTTCCTGCATCGGCTCAGCTCACTCTCTCCTCTATTCAGGTTCCACTGTGGACACTACACCCCCAGTGGATGAGGGATTCTCAGCTCATTGCCGTAGTGGCGCTGCATCAAACTGCCATAAAATCATCTTCTGCACTTCGTCATAGTGTATGCTGTAATTTCGCGGGCTGCTATTTCTTTAAAATCTGGGCCCAGTGAATAAAAAATGACAGCCCTCATTGACCATACCATAGCGATATAAAATTGTAGGTTTGAGCGGGATGTCCTGTATTGCACTTGTGAGGATTATCTCTGATCAGTCAGTGATCTGCAGTGTTAGCACTCCACCTGCTAGGATCGGCTCAGCTTGCATGGAACCTCCACTGAGGTGGAACTAAAACCCCAACACCTATCCACAACTTTCGCTGATAGAAACACAGGAATAACGGTTCTAATGTGTAACGAACGGGACTGGACCGAACTGCTCACCAGAAGTTGGCCTTGGTGAACTGCTCCATGTAGAGCTGCTCATCTGTGAAGGGGGCCAGGTGAACGTCTCCAATAGTTGGGAACATTTTACCTGAAACACAATCAGAGGCAGCCACTGAATCACATCTGGCTAGTATAAACTGACACTGTGAAAGGTGAAACTATTTTGAAAAACACTGGCTTCATACTATACTCACTGTAGAGTTGTATATACAGTATATCAGTGTAAACTCTGTGGACTTATACAGTACAGACCAAAAGTTTGGACACACCTTCTCATTCAATGAGTTTCCTTTCTTTTCATGACTATTGACATTGTAGATTCACACTGAAGGCATCAAAACTATGAATTAACACATGTGGAAATATGTACTTAACAAAAAAGTGTAAAACAACTGAAAATACTAAAATAAAAAAAAATTAAAATAAATAAATCAGGGGGATTTCTGGCCTTATAAATGGGGTTGGGACCATCAGAAGTCAGGTGGAGACACAGCTGATAGTCCTGCTGAATAGACTGTTAGAATTTGGATTATGGCAGAAAAAAGCAGCTAAGTAAAGAAAAACGAGTGGCCATCATTACTTTAAGAAATGAAGGTCAGTCAGTCCCAAAAATTGGGAAAACTTTGAAAGTGTCCCCAAGTGCAGTCGCAAAAACCATCAAGCTCTACAAAGAAAGTGGCTCACATGAGGACCGCCCCAGGAAAGGAAGACCAAGAGTCACCTCTGCTGAGGAGGATCAGTTCGTCCGAGTCACCGGCCTCAGAAATGGCAGGTTAACATCAGCTCAGACTAGAGACCAGGTCAATGCCACACAGAGTTCTAGCAGCAGACACATCTCTAGAACAACTGTTAAGAGGAGACTGTGTGAATCAGGCCTTCATGGTAGAATAGCTGCTAGGAAACCACTGCTAAGGACAGGCAACAAGCAGAGAGACTTGTTTGGGCTAAAGACCACCAGGAATGGACATTAGACCAGTGGAGATCTGGGCTTTGGTCTGATGAGTCCAGATCTGAGATCTTTGGTTCCAACCACCGTGTCTTTGTGGAACCAGAAAAGGTGAACGGATGGACTCTACATGCCTGGTTCCCACCGTGAAGCATGGAGGAGGAGGTGTGATGGTGTGGGGGGGCTTTGCTGGTGACACTGTTGGGGATTTATTCAAACTGAAGGCCTACTGAACCAGCATGGCTACCACAGCATCTAGCAGCAGCATGCTATTCCATCCGGTCTGCGTTTAGTTGGACCATCATTTATTTTTCAACAGGACAATGACCCCAAACACACCTCCAGGCTGTGTGAGGGCTATTTGACCAAGAAGGAGAGTGATGGGGTGCTGGACCAGATGACCTGGCCTCCGGGGTCACCGGACCTGAACCCAGTCCAGATAGTTTGGGGTGAGCTGGACCGCAGAGTGAAGGCAAAAGGGCCAACAAGTGCTCAGCATCTCTGGGAACTCCTTCAAGACTGTTGGAGACCATTTCAGGTGACGACCTCTTGAAGCTCATCAAGAGAATGCAGAGTGTGTGGAGCAGTAATCAGAGCAAAACGTGGTACTTTGAAGAAACTACAATATCAGACATATTTTCTGTTGTTTCACACTTTTTTGTTAAGTACATATTTCCACATGTGTTAATTCATAGTTTTGATGCCTTCAGTGTGAATCTACAATGTCAATAGTCATGACAAGAAAGGAAACTCGTTGAATGAGAAGGTGTGTCCAAACTTTTGGTCTGTACTGTATATCAGTGTAAACTCTCTGCAGCCTTATCATGTTAGCCAATCACATGATATGTGTCAGAGCTTTCTAAATGTTGTTCCTGCTGCTATTTTACTTTAGCACTCTTTCACCATCCATCCTGCCATTTTGCATATTTTTCCATGTACATTATTCGGTCTCAACCCTCCTTACCATTGGGTTTGAGGAACTTCTTGGCATGCAGGTAGCTCTCCAGCATGCGCTCATTGAACAACATGTAGCCCATTGGCTCTGAGATGATGATGTCAACCTGCTCAGGTAGCGTCACCTCCTCCACCTTCCCGGGGATGACGACCACTCGCTCCCCTAGACGGTTACTGTTCACCAGCACCTGGAGAGCAGAGCACACCTTTACACGAGGACTGGAAGTCCTGCTGGGATGGGTCATCACAGAGGGAGCCCTCTGATGCTAGCACTGACTGGTGTGTGCGGGTACCTCGGCATGCTGAGCCATGGTGCTGGCCTCCACAGCGTAGACCTTTCTGGCTCCAGCTTGGGCTGCAAAGAAAGAGAGGATTCCCGAGCCACAGCCAACATCTAGCACCACCTAGAGAAAGCCATGACACAACGTGATATGACCCTTTGGGAGACCACTTGGAAGAAAATTAAGCAAATAAACTGATTCGATGAACATCAATCAGTAATAAATCACACCGGAAAAGAGTCTGTTGCTCTCCTTTTTGCTCTGCACCCCGTTAACGTTGCTACATCCAACAAGCACATGACTGCAATTTACAGTTTACTGAAGAATTACTTTCAATTTCAGACAGAAGTAGCCGATGACGTGAACACTGTCAGCTGAAATGATGACTGGCTGCCTGGTTTCACCAGCTGTAGCTCGTTAACTAGTTAACCCGTCAACTAGTTAACTAGTTGACTAGTTAACTAGCTAACATTAGAGCTGCTTAAAAACACTCTGAATCAAACTTGTCTCCAGCTGACTCACGTTAACGTCTTCCACTCCTCTCCTCTTTAACACACACACACACACACACACACACACACACACACACACACACACACACACACACACACACACACACACACACACACACACACACACACAGAATGAGGACAAACTGGTCTTCTAGCAGAAGGACATGAAGACAGGATGAGCAGAGCTGATCTGGATCAGTGGGTGTCTGCTTTATGAAAACATGCCCAGTTGAAGTCATTTTTCAATAAATATCAAGTCTGACCTGCAACTTAGTCCCAGTTTGTTTTTTGGCCCACTGTGTAATTGAGTTTGACCAAAGGTCATTTTATACACTGAGGTGAACGACAGTGAAATGGCTCCTATGGGTACTAACGGCATCACATATGAATACAGTTGGCTGACGTGGTTGATGAGTCTGTACAGACTCTTCAGCTAAGTCAGCTAATTATTGGACCATAAGTGTTCATTCATGGGAGCACTTAGCTCAGGATCAACTGTTTAGGATTAAGTTGTATTTATATTCATTTTTACTGCTCTTTAGCATCAGCTAATGTCTGAAGATTAAAACAAACACTAGCTTTTTAACCAGTGTGAGGGACATGTTTCACAAACTTAACACTAATCTAATCTATATGTAATAAAATGAAATCTAAGTTTATGTAAATGATGACTTAATAATCTGTGCAGTAGTATAGGGTTACCTTATCCTTGAAGTCGGTGTGGTTCTGGAGAATAGCCCGTTGGTAAGTCCCTGTCCGAACATAGTCCTGCATCATGTTCTGTTGCTGGGAGAGGTAGCCATAAAACTGCAGAGAAAAAACCAAAAACACAATTATCTATATGAAGTCAATATTATACAAGTAAGGACATACAAAAATGCCATCACATTTCAAGGAGTAAACTAAAAGACTTTGCAAATGTCAACCTGTTTTGCAGTCAACAACAAGGTCAACGTGATTTTCAAAAATGTTTGAAATTTTGCTGAATAAAAGAATAAAAATGCATTTCCTCCACGGCCCTGAGTGGGCGGGCCAGTGTTTGACTGACAGCTGGATCAAGAGGGGTTCAGAGACACAGCGACCTCACAACTTTTCACTGTCGCAGACTTATTTCCAACATCAGGATAAAATCCTGAGTTTTGTTCATTTGTGACATGGTCCTCACACTCAGTCCAAACTGTCTTCAGTCTTTTTCTCATCTTGACGCTCTGATAAAATCAAACAAGTTTAATATTGTCTTAAGTTCAATGAGGAAAACATTAACAACAACCAATAGAAGCGCTCTCTGCAGCACAACACAGGAAGCAGCCAACAGGGTAGAAAGTAGCTGGTGGAGCTCGTCTTCCACATGTCCTCCATTTGTACCATGACAGAGCGACACTGACTATGCTATGTGCTATAGCTAACCACGTAGCCACTGTCCCAAACAGGGTTACTTGCAAGCTAACATAAGCTACTGGAATGTTTGCTATTAGCCTACAAGCTAACTTTATGTTTCAGGTGAAGACTGCTGACTTCAGTCATATAAATCTGGCTGCAGTACTCATTATGATATACTATGATTGAAGACAGCAATTTTCAGCTGAAACATACAGTTAGCTCCGAGGCTAATAGCAAACATTCCAGTAGCTAACTTTAGCTTGCTATACGCCCCACTGGGTTAGTTATAGCCTACTTAGCAGGGATTTCTAACTAGTTCATTAGCTATCCAGCCTGTGAAACAATGCTAGCAAGGCCACTCAGTGTTTGGTAGTTTTTTCAGTGAGTCCAGCTGCAGGACAGGAGACACTAGCTAGTTAGGATCCAGATTTTTATCCCTCCAATGTGAACACAGGACATGCCGTTGACAGAGCAGATCTGTGTTTCAGCTGGACTTAGGTTGGACATTTCTAATGCTTTATGGGACTGAATGAAATCCATTTTTTAAAATTAAAATATTTCCAATTTTTAAAAGGAATTTTCCTACTGACAGCTGTGAAAATATAAATAGTCAGCATGGGGGTAACTATTAAGGTAATCAAATCAAACATTGTCCTGTATGAGAGTCTCACCTGGAAGTACTGTACAGCAGAGGAGTCCTCTGTTCTATCGCTGAAGACTGAGCGCTCGCTGACATGTCCACGACTGTTCTTCAGCAGGTTATAAAAGGACTGAAAGTCTGACACACAACAGAAATACAGAAACACTTACAGGTCAGACAATGTTGAATGTTTGAACTTGCATTAATAGTTTAGAGCATTATAGTGTTTCAGATACTCTTAATCTAAGACTCAGTTTATAGAGTGAACACAAGCTAAAGTTATGCTGTTTTCTTTGTGCTACAAATGACTGTGGTGATGTAGGACACGTTTTCTGTTGATTTAGTTAGCAAAACCAATGCAATTGCTCCTATTTGGCTACCACAGCGAGCAATCAGCCCTCAGTCATCTGGGCTTTGGCAAAGACAACAACAACATATAAATGTGACAGTCGATGGTGGCGAGACTGCACGAGAACAGGTACCAGGTACACTGGAAAAGGAATGGTTTCTCTCCAGCCAGACATCAATGTTGACGAACATGTTGGCATGGCCTCAAGGTGGCGGCGCATGCAGATGGCGGCGCGTGCAGATGGCGGCGCGTGCAGATGGCGGCGCGTGCAGATGGCGGCGCGTGCAGATGGTGGCGCGTGCAGATGGCGGCGGCCTCACGTAAAATAATGTGTCTGACACTACAACGAAAAACGGCAACTCAAACGGCAGACGGAGTTACACCAGGCAAAAGCTTTTGCACATTGGAGATGGGATCAAATATGAGAAAAAAAAAAACAAATAATATCGACAATCTGCACTCGCTCAGCTTGCTTCTGGACCCACCCCCATAACAACGGGACATCCCGCCGCCGCCACCCGCCAGAGGCCGTGTGACAGGACACGGAAGCGTGACGTGCGGGGAGGCATCTGGGCAAGCTAAAGGCTAACTCCTCCAGACCAGCTCTCCCCTCCAGTCTACTCACAAACATTCATTGTCTGGGAGATAAACTGCACTGCATAAGACGCCAACGGGCATCCCAAAGTGAAACCAGGAAGTGCTGTATCTTCATTTTCACAGAAACTCGGTTACACAGCAACATTCCAGCCATAGCCGCACAGCTGGACGGACTAGCATGCTACCGGGTTAGCCATACCACCTCCCCAGAGAGCACACCGCGTAGTTTCGCCCGAGCGACGATGCTTCAGAGGCACTGCAGGAGCTACACGACGGCATCGGTCAACGACTCAGTGCTCATCTGGAGGGATTTCTCACTGCTGCTGCTGACTTCAATCATGCAAACCTTGAGACGATACAGGAGCTCTGCAGTCGTCCTGTTTCTCCTTGTGAAAGGCGAATACAGCGGTGTGTTTGTGTACCTGCAGGTGAGGAGAACTGCAGCAGGACGCTGTTGCAGCCCAGCGTGATGATGAACGACTGCTTCCCCACGCGGCTGCACTCCGTCTCCCTGGAAACCGAACACTTGAACACACTCGCCTCCTCTCCTGGAAGAGAAAGTTATATGTTAGTTAATAGTTAATATGAGACATACAGCTGTTGAAATTAAAAACAAAACTAAAAACTTCATACATTTTTAATTTGATGACGACAATATGACTGCTGTAAGAGGCTGACTTAACAGGCAAAACTCATTTGAAAATGTGCATTTTCAGTTGTGCAAAAAAGTGCTGAGATTTTTTTCCCAAAGAGTTTTCTAGCTGCAAGGTATGTTTGGCCTGACATTTCAATTTCAGATGGAACACAAGCTGCTCCTGTGTGGGAGAGCTGAATGAAGTGCACCTTCAGCCTCTTTATCTGCCTTCGCTGCTCACATACTGTGGACGGATAGCCGCAAATGTTTTTAAGAGTTTGAAAAACATGACAGGAATTGATAGACATTATCATACAACCTCTACACTCATAGATATGTATTTTCCTTAAAATCCACATGTGCTGTTAAAATCAGTGTTCCCTGTTTCAAGATTTACATTTACATACAGTAGATGTCTGCAGTATGTCCACAGAAACCAAACACCCAGTTACAAGGCTGGAAGCTGCAGCTGTGACGCTTCAATATGCTTCTTACTGTCAACAAATCCCAGGAAAAGTCCAACTGTGTGTCAGCCCGTCAACCAAAACCTTCTTTTGCTTTCTTTCCCAGTCCGATCCCTACCCCACTGGGTCCCACTGAAGATGGAAATCTTTAAAAACACCTTACAAGTACAGCTGTGCTCATAGTTTCCATACGCTGGCAGACTTTATGATTTCTTGGCCATTTTTCAGAGAATATGAACGATAACACAAAACCTTTTTTTCCACTCATGGTTAGTGGCTGGTGAAGCTGTTTATTGTCAAACAGCTGTGTTTACTCTTTTTAAGTCATTATGACAACAGAAACTTCCCTGATCAATAGTTTCTGGTGATTCTGGCCTGATAACGTGCTCACTAGCTGACACAGAAAGGTGTGAATGGCAGCTAAAGGTAACCATCCTCACCTGTGGCCTGTCTGCTGTAATCAATGAGTCTCTAAAGCTCTCTGAGTTTCTGTCCTCCCGACAGACCCTCGCTTCCCAGACCCAGCCTCAAAACTCTGGAACAAAGTCATCTGGAGGGATGAGACCAAAACAACCATAAACGCTGCATCTGGAGAGGAGTCAACAACGGAACGGCGTTCCCACTGGGAAACACGGAGGCCGATGATGAGCGAACGGCGTTCCCACTGGGAAACACGGAGGCCGATGATGAACGAACGGCGTTCCCACTGGGAAACACGGAGGCCGATGATGAGCGAACGGCGTTCCCACTGGGAAACACGGAGGCCGATGATGAGCGAACGGCTTTCCCACTGGGAAACACGGAGGCCGATGATGAACGAACGGCGTTCCCACTAGGAAACACGGAGGCCGATGATGAACGAACGGCGTTCCCACTGGGAAACACGGAGGCCGATGATGAGCGAACGGCTTTCCCACTGGGAAACACGGAGGCCGATGATGAGCGAACGGCGTTCCCACTGGGAAACACGGAGGCCGATGATGAGCGAACGGCGTTCCCACTGGGAAACACGGAGGCCGATGATGAGCGAACGGCGTTCCCACTGGGAAACACGGAGGCCGATGATGAGCGAACGGCGTTCCCACTGGGAAACACGGAGGCCGATGATGAGCGAACGGCGTTCCCACTGGGAAACACGGAGGCCGATGATGAGCGAACGGCGTTCCCACTGGGAAACACGGAGGCCGATGATGAGCGAACGGCATTCCCACTGGGAAACACGGAGGCCGATGATGAGCGAACGGCGTTCCCACTGGGAAACACGGAGGCCGATCGCTGATGTTTGGGGATGTGGGAGCTACGAAGGCAGGAAACTTGGTCAGAACTGATGGTGAGATGAATGCAGCATGTTATCAGAAAATACTTTGAGTTATAAACTCACAATTTCTATTTTATCAACAAAAGCTGTGAAATAAAATAGGAACCGAACGTCTACCATCCACTAGGAGGCTTTCTGAAGAGACTTTTATAAGACTAAAGACTGACACCCTTTCACAATTAAAGACAACGTGTCTTCAGTCTCAGAGTTTTTAGTCACACACTATAATATTTAGGGTAGACCGGGGATCTGGCAGGATCAATGTTTACCAGACTACAACTAACTTCCTTCAGAGATGATGTCACATCCTGCTCTTGCTGGAAATTCACAAGAAGAAAAACTGTTGAGAAGAAAAGAAGAATCCCCAGTGAGTATGCTATAGCTAACATTAGCTACTGGGATGTTTGCTATCAACATATGAGCTAACCATAGCGCCATTCATGTGCTTGAAGCCAGCTAACATTGGCCTGCAAGTAGCCCCATTTGCAACAGTGCTTAGCTAGCTAGCTTTAGTATATATATATATATATATACTAAAGCTAGTTGGCTAAGCTAGCTAGCTATATATATATATATATATTCTATACTCTATGGTGGTGCAAATGGAGGACATGTCAAAGATATGGCCGTGCATTCCAAGCTCTTCAAACATAGAGCAGCCTGAGCTAATCCAGCACCTACTGGGATTGAGAGCAGCATCTTCAGGGAAAGAAGCCAGACACGAACCTCAGCTCTCCTCCGACAAATCAGCCGCTTACACTGTCGACCAGGTGACTCAAACATCTATCAGGGCATCCACGACTGCTTACTGGCAGATCATGTGTTTTGGGCAGATGTTAATGTTAACACTTATTTAACCTCAAACATGAGGCAGAAATGAGGTAGCAAAAACACCAGTGGACGAACACTTTCCTCTGCCACTGTTAACGACATAATCATAAAGCGAGATAATGAAATAACAATAGCTGATATCAATAAAGCTATGGAAAGAGCAAAGCAAAGAACAGAAGACTGATGTAAAGCAACTCAATTAAAACATGATGACTTGTTTCAGTATCAAAATGTCACAACACCAAATTAGGCTTGTCGCTTTTTTAACAGAAATAAAACAGTGAGTTCATTTTGGCTTATCAGTGTTGTGTTGTCAAAAGATAGTCGGATGACAGATGCTATAAACTGACAGTAAATGCAGCAGGTGTTGTTTCACACCAACGGGATGAGAGAGAAGTGACAGGCCATGAGATGGCGGAGGATTTGGTGTTGAATATTTCAGATTTAAACTCTATCGTTCTCGGTCACAGCCGGTGTGGACCGCCAGGCCCACCGTGTTGGGCCCACAGCTAAAGCTGGTCCGGAGAGACCAGACACACCGCCTCCCAACAGTAAACAGTCAGCACGCCACACGTATTGACAATCATCTTTTCTTGTAAAATGTCCGTTTATTGACCGGTGGAAAAATTTCCTCACATCACATCCCCACTCCAAATAAATAAAATGGTTTTATTGTGAAGGTTTCTTGAGATAGTCTGTATGTTTGTATGATGGTGTGAGTAGATTAAAACTAAAAACAACCAGCCATTCAGTATTTCTTTCCTATAAAGTCAGGAAATTCACAAAAGAGCAGGTCAAATCAGAGCAGCAGCAGCCACGACATGCAGAATTAGATACTACATTTCCCATAATGCATCATTACCATGTTCTCATCAGTGCTTTGTGGTCCGTAAAATGCCCACATCTTTCTTACTCCAACTCTCCAGTTTAACAGTCTTTCCATTTTCATCTACACTGAACAAAAATATGAACAACACTTTTGTTTTTACTCCCATTTTTTATATGTTGAAGTCAAACATCTCAGACTTCTTCTACGTCCACTAAAGGCATATTTCTCTCAGATATTGATCACTAATTAGTCTAAATCTGTGTTAGTGAACACTTCTCCTTTGCTGAAATAATCCATCCACCTCTCAGGTGGCAGATCAAGATGCTGATTGGACAGCAGGATTATTGACAGGTGAGCCTTAGACTGTCACAATAAAAGTCCTCTCTAAAATGTTCATCACAGCCTGATGCCTCAGATGTCGGTAGTGTTGAGGGAGCGTTCAGTCGGCCTGTTGTCGGCCTGAGTCAGATCAAGATCCCGGTGAGGACGACGAGCATGCAGCCGAGCTTCCCTGAGACGGTTTCTGACAGTTTGCCAAAATCCTTTGGTTGTGCAAACCGATTGTTGCATCAGCTGTCCGGGTGGCTGGTCTCAGACCATCCTGCAGGTGAAGATGCTGGATGTGGAGGTCCTGGACTGGTCTGGTTACAGGAGGTCTGTGGTTGTGAGGCCGGATGGATGTACTGCCATATTCTGGGAAACGCCTTTGGAGACGTCTTATGGTGAGAAAATGAACATTCAGTTGATGGGCAGCAGCTCTGGTGGACATTCCTGCAGCCAGCGGCCGACTGAACGCTGCCTCAACACTACCGACATCTGAGGCATCAGGCTGTGATAAACATTTTAGAGAGGACTTTTATTGTGACAGTCTAAGGCTCACCTGTCAATAATCCTGCTGTCCAATCAGCATCTTGATCTGCCACCTGAGAGGTGGATGGATTATTTCAGCAAAGGAGAAGTGTTCACTAACAGATTTAGACAAATTAGTGATCAATATTAGAGAGAAATAGGCCTTTAGTGGACGTAGAAACAGTCTGAGATCTTTGACCTCAGCTCATAAAAATGGGAGTAAAAACAAAAGTGTTTTGTGTTTTTTTGTTCAATGTATGAATACAGTCCCTCCAAAACTACTGACTAACACTGAGGTCAGTTCCTTAATTTCTGCTGATCACTGAAACATCACCAGATCAATCAGAGACCAGAGATCAGGATTTCAGCTTCTGTTTCAGGTATTTCCATCTAGATCTGATCCACTACTCAGCATATAGCACCGTTTGTTTGAACCCATTTTTCTACTGAGCTAAATTATTGATCATGTGACTGACAGGTGTTTCTGTTGCCCAGGTGTGTCCTGTTACATTGATTATTCATCAATAAATAGAGCTGAATGTCTCCTCCCAGTTTCAGCTTTGGGTTTTTCCTGTTCAGACTGATTTCTAGTTAAAAGGTGAAACCAACATGAAGACCAGAGAGCTGTCTCTGGGAGAAAAGCTGAGAGCAGATGGAAATCAATCAGAGCCATTGATCCA
This sequence comes from Pterois miles, assembly GCA_947000775.1. Lineage (NCBI taxonomy): Eukaryota > Metazoa > Chordata > Actinopteri > Perciformes > Scorpaenidae > Pterois > Pterois miles. Next base: position 4,056,092 of record CAMQGK010000020.1, on the reverse strand, counting down.
ACGTCGGCCATAGCCGGTACAACCATCTGGAACGTCCTGAAGAAGAAAGAAACCACCGGTGTACCGAGCAACAGACGGTGAACCGGTAGACCGAGGAAACAGTTGCCATATTCTGATTGGAGCAGATTGTTGATGCTAAAGTCAGAACCTGGGAGGGTTTCTGGACAATATCTGCCATTGATCAGTGTTGGTATTGATTTACAATAATAAATATATTCATATATTTACATAAAGCAGCATATTAGTCCACTAACATGTTGATCAGAGGATTAAATACTGGACTGATCTCCTTTCAGGTTCATTTTGAATAGATGAAGAAAATGTGATTAATCACGATTCAATATTCTAATCTATTGGCAGCCCTCGAATGAATCTCGTGGCACCCTTGGTCCATCGTTATGACAACTCCTTACTGAATTAGAGCCCGCTGTGTGTCTCAGCACATGCATGGCAGACCTGGATGGGCTTCACCCTACTATGACAGGAACATCATAAATAAATAAGTCTTAGGCAGGGATTTCATGTTATATAAGCCGAATCAGAGGAGGTCCACGCTGTGAACTTCCTTCACTGTGCAGAGGGAAGTCGCTAGTGTTGGAGGAAGAATAGACATGCGTGTTTTGCAGCATGCTTGCCAGGATGGGTTAATGAGCTGAAGTCATCTTCCTCATGCAGACAGCTGAACAGTAGAGACGGGGGATGCTGAGGTAGATTTATTATGATCCTTGCTGTTAACTGCTGACTGTTAACACGCAGGGCTCAACACTAACTTCTGACAGTGGTGGCTACGCTGGCCCATAAAGGTTGATCTTATCTATTTTCAGTGGCATATCAGAGGACGTTTTCAACGTCAGGTCATCCCCTCTCTGATGAGGCCTCAAGTACTTCATTTGTACTGCACTGTACTTGTACTGCATTACGCGTAATGGCAGATATGTAACTCAAAGTGGCTACTTTACACTGTACTCTATATGAAGGAGGAGGAGGCAGAGGAGGAGGAGGAGGCAGAGGAGGAGGAGGAGGCGGAGGAGGAAGCAGAGGAAGCAGAGGAGGAGGAGGAGGAGGAGGAGGCAGACGCAGAGGCAGAGGAGGAGGAGGAGGCGGAGGAGGAGGAGGAGGCAGACGCAGAGGCAGAGGAGGAGGAGGAGGCGGAGGAGGAGGAGGAGGCAGAGGCGGAGGCGGAGGAGGAGGAGGCAGAGGCGGAGGCGGAGGAGGAGGAGGAGGCAGAGGAGGAGGAGGAGGCAGAGGAGGAGGAGGAGGCGGAGGAGGAGGAGGAGGAGGAGGAGGCGGAGGCGGAGGAGGAGGAGGCAGAGGCGGAGGAGGAGGAGGAGGAGGAGGAGGAGGCAGAGGAGGAGGAGGCAGGGACCCAGCTATTGTTCCAATGAGAACAAAGATGAATGCATAAGTAATGAGGGTCTCACTACACCACCCACAGCGCCAAGACCGCTTTAACGTCAGCTTCACAAGTTTCTGTGTTTACTGCTGTGTTACAGACCGGGACCAGATCAGTGTTACAGACCGGGTCAGTGTCACAGACCAGGTTAGTGTTACAGAGACCGGGTCAATGTTACAGACCAGGTTAATGTTACAGAGACCGGGTTAGTGTCACAGAGACCGGGTCAATGTTACAGAGACCGGGTCAATGTCACAGAGACCGGGTTAATGTTACAGAGACCGGGTCAATGTTACAGACCGGGTCAGTGTTCCAGACCGGGTTAGTGTTACAGAGACCGGGTCAATGTTACAGACCAGGTTAATGTTACAGAGACCGGGTTAGTGTCACAGAGACCGGGTCAATGTTACAGAGACCGGGTCAATGTTACAGACCAGGTTAATGTTACAGAGACCGGGTTAGTGTCACAGAGACCGGGTCAATGTCACAGAGACCGGGTCAATGTCACAGAGACCGGGTCAATGTTACAGAGACCGGGTTAATGTTACAGAGACCGGGTCAATGTTACAGACCAGGTTAATGTTACAGAGACCGGGTCAATGCCACAGAGACCGGGTCAATGCCACAGACCGGGTTAATGTCACAGACCGGGTTAATGTCACAGACCGGGTTAATGTCACAGACCGGACTAGTGTTACAGACCGGACAAGTGTTACAGACCGGACTAGTGTTACAGACCGGACTAGAGTTACAGACTGGGTTAGTGTTACAGACCGGATTAATGTTACAGACCGGGTTAATGTTACAGACCGGGTTAATGTTACAGACCGGACTAGTGTTACAGACTGGGTTAATGTTACAGACCGGACTAGTGATACAGACCGGGTTAATGGTACAGACCGGGTTAATGTTACAGACCGGACTAGTGATACAGACCGGGTTAATGGTACAGAGTGGGTTAATGGTACAGACCGGATTAGTGATACAGACCGGGTTAATGTTACAGACCGGACTAGTGATACAGACCGGGTTAATGGTACAGACCGGATTAGTGTTACAGACCGGACTAGTGTTACAGACCGGACTAGTGATACAGACCGGGTTAATGTTACAGACCGGATTAATGGTACAGACCGGGTTAATGTTACAGACCGGGTTAATGTCACAGACCGGGTTAATGTTACAGACCGGGTTAATGTTACAGACCGGACTAGTGTTACAGACCGGACTAGTGTCACAGACCGGGTTAATGGTACAGACCAGGTTAATGGTACAGACCGGACTAGTGATACAGACCGGGTTAATGTCACAGACCGGACTAGTGTTACAGACTGGGTTAATGTTACAGACCGGACTAGTGTTACAGACCGGGTTAATGTTACAGAGCGGACTAGTGTTACAGACCGGGTTAATGTTACAGACCGGGTTAATGTTACAGACCGGACTAGTGTTACAGACCGGGTTAATGTTACAGACCGGGTTAATGTTACAGAGCGGACTAGTGTTACAGACCGGGTTAATGTTACAGACCGGGTTAATGTTACAGACCGAGTTAATGTTACAGACCGAACTAGTGTTACAGACCGGGTTAATGTTACAGACCGGACTAGTGTTACAGACCGGGTTAATGTTACAGACCGGGTTAATGTTACAGACCGGACTAGTGTTACAGACCGGGTTAATGTTACAGACCGGACTAGTGTTACAGACCGGGTTAATGTTACAGACCGGGTTAATGTTACAGACCGGACTAGTGTTACAGACCGGGTTAATGTTACAGACCGGACTAGTGTTACAGACCGGGTTAATGTTACAGACCGGACTAGTGTTACAGACCGGGTTAATGTTACAGACCGGGTTAATGTTACAGACCGGGTTAATGTCACAGACCGAGTTAATGTTACAGACCGGACTAGTGTTACAGACCGGGTTAATGTTACAGACCGAGTTAATGTTACAGACCGGACTAGTGTTACAGACCGGGTTAATGTTACAGAGCGGACTAGTGTTACAGACCGGGTTAATGTCACAGACCGAGTTAATGTTACAGACCGGACTAGTGTTACAGACCGGACTAGTGTTACAGACCGGGTTAATGTTAAAGACCGGACTAGTGTTACAGACCGGGTTAATGTTACAGACCGGGTTAATGTTACAGACCGGACTAGTGTTACAGACCGGACTAATGTTACAGACCGGACTAGTGTTACAGACCGGACTAGTGTTACAGACCGGGTTAATGTTACAGACCGGACTAGTGTTACAGACCGGACTAGTGTTACAGACCGGGTTAATGTTACAGACCGGACTAGTGTTACAGACCGGACTAGTGTTACAGACCGGGTTAATGTTACAGACCGGACTAGTGTTACAGACCGGGTTAATGTTACAGACCGGGTTAATGTTACAGACCGGGTTAACGTCACAGACCGAGTTAATGTTACAGACCGGACTAGTGTTACAGACCGGGTTAATGTTACAGACCGGACTAGTGTTACAGACCGGGTTAATGTTACAGACCGGACTAGTGTTACAGACCGGGTTAATGTTACAGACCGGACTAGTGTTACAGACCGGGTTAATGTTACAGACCGGGTTAATGTCACAGACCGAGTTAATGTTACCAGCTAAATGCAGCGCTGTAGCAGCGGCAGTGAACCCGGACCGCGGTGCTCGGCGGCGGGTCAGGAGTGATGCCCTCTGGTCCAGAGAAGCGAGCTCACTAGCTAAGATAGCCATCATCAGCATTACCGGGTCTCCTGGCTAAAATCAGGACTGGGCTCAATCAGCCATTTTTAGTGACTAAATAAACAGAAGTTGAACACGAAGGGCGGAGGACGTCCAGCGAGGCGCAGGCGGCTGTGATGCACGTTAGCGCATCGCCGCTAAACCTGCGCTAGTGGCATTGTTTAACTAGCACGAAACTACACACAACTTAGCGTGTGCTGTCCCGCTCACTGCCGGGACTAAATAGGCTACCGACGCGGTGTGCGGGCCTGTTTCTACCGGTGTGGGCGCTCAAAGCCTCAACAGTCCGTCGGACGGCGAACAGTTCAGAGTTTTAAGAGCCTCCTCGTGACAACCAGGCGAGGCGACGCTAGCTTCTCGGTGGCTACAGCTACGTAACGCAATGGCCGGATTAGCTGTGTTAGCGTTAGCACTGCATAGCATTAGCCGTGGCAGTGGAGACAGGCCGAGGATCCGAGGATCAGCAGCGGAAAAGGTCGACTCACCATTGGAGAGATTGATGAGGGCCGCGTCCGGTGTGCTCTTCACTTCCAGTCGCAGGGGCTGCTGCTCCGAGTGTCGCTGGATGTCTCCATTCGCGTCTCCGATGGAGAGGAGCCGCACGCCGGGGAACACCGAGACCGCCATCTTCGATCTGGAAGTAGAGACAGGACGGTGGCGCTCACATTCAACCAACCACGCACCGCTCTCTGCTGGAGGCAGCAGGCGGGCCGGGCAGCGCAACGAGCCGCGCCAGCAGCGCCGCCTGGCGGCGGGCAGCGGGTAGTGCGTAAACACCGGGACGGCGTCATGACGTCACACGGGCTCCCAAAGACCCGGTTCTCCACCACAGAGACCTAAGACCCGGCTCTCCACCTCAGAGACCAAAGACCCGGTTCTCTACCTCAGAGACCTAAGTCCCGACATGGACCAAGAACTGAGTGTGAACTGGTAGCTGGAGAGGTGCCAGTTTACCGCTTGGGCACTGCCGAGGTGCCCCTGAGCAAGGCACCAAACCCCCAACTGCTCTGGTCGCTTGTCAGGAGCAGCCCCCTCACTCTGACATCTCTCCATTGATGCATGTATATGGTCATGTTTGTGCATGTGTGTGTTCAGGTCTGCACGTACCGTGTATACGTTAACAACAGAGTGTAAAAATTGAATTTCCCCTCGTGGGACTAATAAAGATTGATTTTCTTCTTCTTCTTCATAGACACACAGGTGCAATGTAAGGATTTACCAACAACATTTTTCACAGAGCTAGATTTTGTTTTGGATGACGTCTTTATCTGTTGACTGATACATAAAATCAACAAAGACAATGTATAATGTAATATTTCTGAGTAACATGATATCTTGTTCATATAGCCATGTCACAGTTATTCAACCCCTTTATAGTATGGCTCTGTAATGATCCCTAATTGGCTTCGGCTGTGTTGCATAGATAACCCACCGCCCATCCAGGTGTGCAAAGCATGAGTAAGCCAAAGAGCTTTCACAAAAACTGAGAGGAAATGATTTCATTGCACCAAGATAAAAAAGGTATTCCAAGAGACACCTGCCTGGCTGTTACTGTAAAATCCCTACAGGATGACCATATATATATATTATATATACTCTATTATGCCTTTGCTCAATTTGCCAGAGATATGAAACTCAGCACCATAACTGTGCATGATAGCACAATTCCTCACATGAAATATGATCCAAATTGACCTGATGGTGGTTGTAATTGATAGCCATAATCCTGACAACAATTTAAGGCCAGTAATATCTGACTGGAAACAATCTGACAAATTAATAAAATCAATCAGATTCCTGAGTGAAGTTTACAAAGACTGAAAAACACAAACATCAGTCAGTATCAGTCCTTCCTCCTGTCCTCTGTCCTCCTGTCCTCAGTCCTCTGTCCTCCTTCCTCTGCTGATGTGAACCACTACAGGTCCTGCTGGTAGAGAGGAGGAGCTGCTTTGTCTCAGTCAGCTTTAGTTTACTACTGAGATACATGACAAACTAACCTAACAGTCAGACTACAGAGTCTACTGCCAGCTTTAGTTTACTACTGAGATACATGACAAACTAACTAAATAGACTACAGAGTCTACTGCCAGCTTTAGTTTACTACTAAGATATATGACAAACTAACCTAACAGTCAGACTACAGAGCCTACTGCCAGCTTTAGTTTACTACTAAGATACATGACAAACTAACCTAACAGTCAGACTACAGATTCTACTGCCAGCTTTAGTTTACTACTGAGATACGTGACAAACTAACCTAACAGTCAGACTACAGAGTCTACTGCCAGCTTTAGTTTACTACTGAGATACATGACAAACTAACCTAACAGTCAGACTACAGAGTCTACTGCCAGCTTTAGTTTACTACTAAGATACCTGACAAACTAACCTAACAGTCAGACTACAGAGCCTACTGCCAGCTTTAGTTTACTACTGAGATACATGACAAACTAACCTAACAGTCAGACTACAGATTCTACTGCCAGCTTTAGTTTACTACTGAGATACCTGACAAACTAACCTAACAGTCAGACTACAGAGCCTACTGCCAGCTTTAGTTTACTACTGAGATACATGACAAACTAACCTAACAGTCAGACTACAGAGTCTACTGCCAGCTTTAGTTTACTACTAAGATACCTGACAAACTAACCTAACAGTCAGACTACAGAGCCTACTGCCAGCTTTAGTTTACTACTGAGATACATGACAAACTAACCTTAACAGTCAGACTACAGAGTCTACTGCCAGCTTTAGTTTACTACTGAGATACGTGACAAACTAACCTTAACAGTCAGACTACAGAGTCTACTGCCAGCTTTAGTTTACTACTAAGATACCTGACAAACTAACCTAACAGTCAGACTACAGAGTCTACTGCCAGCTTTAGTTTACTACTAAGATACCTGACAAACTAACCTAACAGTCAGACTACAGAGCCTACTGCCAGCTTTAGTTTACTACTGAGATACATGACAAACTAACCTTAACAGTCAGACTACAGAGTCTACTGCCAGCTTTAGTTTACTACTGAGATACATGACAAACTAACCTAACAGTCAGACTACAGAGTCTACTGCCAGCTTTAGTTTACTAATGAGATACATGACAAACTAACCTAAACAGACTACAGAGTCTACTGCCAGCTTTAGTTTACTACTGAGATACATGACAAACTAACCTAACAGTCAGACTACAGAGTCTACTGCCAGCTTTAGTTTATTACTAAGATACATGACAAACTAACCTAACAGTCAGACTACAGAGTCTACTGCCAGCTTTAGTTTACTACTGAGATACATGACAAACTAACCCAACAGTCAGACTACAGAGCCTACTGCCAGCTTTAGTTTACTACTGAGATACATGACAAACTAACCTAACAGTCAGACTACAGAGTCTACTGCCAGCTTTAGTTTATTACTGAGATACATGACAAACTAACCTAACAGTCAGACTACAGAGCCTACTGCCAGCTTTAGTTTACTACTGAGATACATGACAAACTAACCTAAACAGTCAGACCACAGAGTCTACTGGCAGCTTTAGTTTACTACTGAGATACATGACAAACTAACCTAAACAGACTACAGAGCCTACTGCCAGCTTTAGTTTACTACTGAGATACATGACAAACTAACCTTAACAGTCAGACTACAGAGTCTACTGCCAGCTTTAGTTTACTACTGAGATACATGACAAACTAACCTAACAGTCAGAGTACAGAGTCTACTGCCAGCTTTAGTTTACTAATGAGATACATGACAAACTAACCTAAACAGACTACAGAGTCTACTGCCAGCTTTAGTTTACTACTGAGATACATGACAAACTAACCTAACAGTCAGACTACAGAGTCTACTGCCAGCTTTAGTTTACTACTGAGATACATGACAAACTAACCTAACAGTCAGACTACAGAGCCTACTGCCAGCTTTAGTTTACTACTGAGATACATGACAAACTAACCTAAACAGTCAGACTACAGAGCCTACTGCCAGCTTTAGTTTACTGCTGAGATACATGACAAACTAACCTAACAGTCAGACTACAGAGCCTACTGCCAGCTTTAGTTTACTACTGAGATACATGACAAACTAACCTAAACAGTCAGACTACAGAGTCTACTGCCAGCTTTAGTTTACTACTGAGATACATGACAAACTAACCTAACAGTCAGACTACAGAGTCTACTGCCAGCTTTAGTTTACTACTGAGATACATGACAAACTAACCTAAACAGTCAGACTACAGAGTCTACTGCCAGCTTTAGTTTACTACTAAGATACATGACAAACTAACCTAACAGTCAGACTACAGAGTCTACTGCCAGCTTTAGTTTACTACTAAGATACATGACAAACTAACCTAACAGTCAGACTACAGAGTCTACTGCCAGCTTTAGTTTACTACTGAGATACATGACAAACTAACCTAACAGTCAGACTACAGAGCCTACTGCCAGCTTTAGTTTACTACTGAGATACATGACAAACTAACCTAACAGTCAGACTACAGAGCCGACTGCCAGCTTTAGTTTACTACTAAGATACATGACAAACTAACCTAACAGTCAGACTACAGAGCCGACTGCCAGCTTTAGTCTCAGCTTGTGTAGTCAAGGGTTACGTTGCTCCTAAACTTCATGAGGATAACATATCTTGGTTTTAGAAATAATGTATTGTGAGTTTTATGCTGTGTCTTGTATATATGTTCTATGTTTGCCACTGATATAAAATTCTTTTTAAAAAATGTAGGATTTTTATTTTGGAGTGAATTACAATATGGGGGGAAACTATGGTGCTTGGCGGAGGTCTGCGCTCTCCGAGTGCTTTTCTAGTTAGTAATGCCATTGAAATGTCCCCAAAATGCCCAAAATATGACTGGTGGGACTTTGTGTACAGCTACTGAAATGCTGCATCCACTGTAATGATGACACAAGGGTGTGATTGGTCTCACTCCTTCTTTATACTGAATTAAAAATGAAATGACTTTGCTCTGCTTTGTGGAGCCCAAAGCCTGATCAATGCTACTTCCTTCTATTGAGCGATAAATGGCTTGAACCTGTGAACTGCCATTTGCAGCTGAAATTTCTTTGATTCTTTCATTCATAAATACAATTTTAACAATTAATACCTCATATTACACTGTATATTTGTTCAGCGTGATATATCCTCTGGCTCTTTTGTTATTGTTATACTGAATGTGAATTATGTTCTTAAGTTTAATAAAAAAAGCAAATGGAGATAACTATCCAACAAGTGTCAAATAACAAGAACATGTTGGTCGGTCAGCAGCCGTCACACTCATACTGTATACACATGTGTATACACATCTATACACATATATACACACACAGAACACACTAAATAGACGTATATGTATACACATGTATACACATATATACATATACAGTACATACTAAATAGACATATACAGTATGTATACACATCTATACACATATATACACATACAGTACATACTAAATACACGTGTACATATACACATTTATACACATATACTGTATGTAAGAACTATAAGGTCTTAGGTTTTGTTTGTTTCTGTTTGCATGTTCTGTGTTTGCACTTCCTGTTTTACTTCTGTATTCTAACATCCTTTCTCATTTCAGGTCACTTCACTTCCTGTTTGCATGCTTCCCGCCCGCATCTTTGAGCACCTCCTCCTGACCCAGTTCTAACACCATTCACCTGGTTCTGATTGTCTGCTCCCCGCTCTGATTGTGTTCACCTGTGCATCGTCAGACACTCCCCTCACCAGTATTTAAGGTGTGCTTCCCCTTCCTTCTGTGCCAGTTCGTCTTATTCCCCAGTGAAAAGCATACCAGCGATTATCTCCTCGTGATATTGCTTACCCAGTGCCACAGACATCTCTGCTTGTTTTTTGACATTGCCCTTAGCCTGCCGTTTTGGACTTGTTTGCCTGATTATCTGCTCTACCGTTTACCGACCTGACCTTTTGATTAAAGATGCTGATTTTTGACCATTCCTGCCTCTGAGTCTGCTATTGAGTCCAGCCTGCTTGTACTAACCCTGACAGTACTAACTGGCCATTATGGACTCAGCGGACAGGTGCGAACCGCGATCTGTGCCCAAGGAAAGCGGCTCAATCAACACGAGCAACAGCTTACTGCCGTCTGCCATGGCGTTAAGCAGCTGTCTGATCACCAAGAAAAGATTCGTTCAACCACAGGCGAACAAGTGAACCAGCTGGGGGCTCAGATGCAGGTTCTCCTGAGTATGTTGAAGAAGCCGCCGCCACCCAGCGCGGAGCCTCAGGTAATGCCACTTGCCGCAGTTACTCTATGCGAGACGCCAATTCCTGTTTCTTCGCTTCCCCCGTCACGGCGTTCGCTAGCTCACCGCATCTCGCCAAGCCTGAGCATTTTTCCGGGGACTCTGATAACTGTGGCTCATTTCTGCTGCAATGCAGCCTTCATTTCGAACTGCAGGCAGTCCAGTTTCCTACTGAGCGCTCCAAGGTGGCAATTATGATTACCCACCTTTCAGGCAGGGCAGAAGCTTTGGCAACAGCAGAGTGGGCACATAATTCCCCAGTGTGTTCTTCCCTTAACCTCTTCACTGAAACACTATGCAAAATCTTTGACCACACTACGCCCGGACGAGAAGCCGCCCGTGCGCTCGTGGGACTTCGCCAGGGAAGAGGAAGGGTCGCTGATTATGCCATTGAGTTCCGTTAGCAGCAGACAGTGGATGGAACAACGCGTCCCTAATGGACACTTTTTTGCATGGACTTTCTGATCCAGTGAAGGACCAATTGGTTCCACTGGACTTGCCTGCTGATCCCGATGCCATCATCGCCTTAGCCTTCAGGATCGACAACAGACCGTGGGAAAGAGAAAAGGAAAAGGAGAAAGAAAGACGTCGCATCGCAGTACCTCCTCCTATCCAGACGAGGCAGTCTCCCGTTCAGCGTCCTGCTTTGCGTCCTCCAGCTCAGGTCTCAGTCGAAGGCTCTCTGTCTCCTCCTAGTGGGACAGAGGAGCCTATGCAAGTTGGTAGAGCAAAGCTTTCTCCAGAGGAACGCCAGCGCCGTCTACGGGAGGGGCAGTGCATCTACTGGAGCCAACAAGGCCACTTCCTGGTTTCCTGCCCGTTAAAAGACAAGGCTCATCAGTGAAGGAGAGGACACTGGTGAGCCAAACGTCTGCTGTGCACCTTTCCTCTCGTCTCCTCCTCCAGGTACAGATCGCTTCCCAGCGTCGATCCCTCCGGCACCCAGCCTTGGTGGATTCCGGTTCTGATGAGGACTTCACCGACGGAAGTCTGGTGGAGGCGCTACAGCTCCAAAGGGTCCCACTGGAAGAACCTCTGGAGGCAAGCGCACTAGATGGAAGGCTCCTCTGCAGGGTTACTCATCGTGCTTCTCCAGTACAACTAGTAACCGTGGGTAACCTCTCAGAGACTATTAGCTTTCATATTTTTGAGTCCTCAGTGCATCCTTTGATTTTGGGGTTACCATGGCTAAAGAGACATAATCCTCATATAGACTGGTCCACTGGGAAGGTTTTGAGCTGGTGGGAGGGTTGTAATTTAACTTGTTACCTGTTTGTTCCCTCTTCGGAGTCTCCTGATAAACTGTTGGCACCCCTTGTGTTGGAACAGGGCTCTGAACCCTCCTCGCCACCGCCAGAGGTCGCCGTCTCCCCGGATTTGACTGGTGTTCCCTCCTGTTACCATCATCTCAGAGAGGTATTAAACAAGGCCCGTGCCACCTCTCTTCCACCACATCGGCCATACGACTGTGGCATTGACCTGTTTCTAGGAACATCGCCCCCTAAAGGAAGGTTGTACTCTCTCTCGGCTCCTGAGAAGGAGGCTATGAGGGAGTACATTGACGCATTGCTGGTAGCAGGAATCATCTGTCCCTCCTCTTCTCCCGCTGGGGCGGGATTCTTCTTTGTGGAGAAGAAAGATAAGTCGCTTCGGCCCTGCATCGACTATCACGGCCTCAATGACATCACAATTAAAAACAGGTACCCCCTCCCTTTAATCTCCTCTGCTTTTGAGCTTTTGAAAGGCTCTAAGGTCTTCACCAAATTAGACCTTAGGAACGCTTACCATCTTGTAAGGATAAGGGAGGGGGACGAATGGAAGAGGGCATTTAACACTCCTAGTGGGCACTACGAATATCTAGTAATGCCATTTGGCCTCACCAATGCCCCTGCTGTCTTTCAATCGCTTGTTAATGACATTTTGCGGGACATGCTTAATCGCTTTGTGTTTGTCTATCTTGATGATATTCTCATTTTTTCCTCCGAAGAGCAGTCCCATATTGACCATGTTCGCCAAGTTCTTCAGAGACTGCTGGACAACCAGCTCTATGTCAAGGCAGAGAAGTGCGAGTTTCACGTGTCGACTGTGTCTTTCCTAGGGTTCGTGGTCTCCCCAGACAACATGCAAATGGACCCAGCTAAGGTTAGCGCGGTGGCAGAGTGGCCAACCCCGAGAGATCGCAAAATGGTGCAGCAATTCTTGGGGTTCGCTAATTTTTACTATTATTGGCTATTATTTTACGACACTATTGCCGCCCCTTTGCATGCTCTGACCTCACCTAATGTTAATGTGGGGAAGATGTGATACCTGACACTGACACTTGGTCACATGACCTGTAGGCAGTGGTCATGTGACTGGGTGTCAATCAGGAAGTAATAAAAGAGCTTGCTGTCTTAGTAGCAGGCCCTTTTCTCTGCTGACCTGGCCCTCCTTCACAAAGAGTGGCAGGTGGACACTCAGGTCCTGTCCTGATGATTTTGAGCTCTGAAACTAACGGTAATTATGAGAGTTTGAAACTGTGATGAGTGGCTCAGGCTGTGCTGGCCCTCTGTCTTACTCTGTTCACTTCATTCCACTTGAGTTAACTTAAATATATTTTGTTCCAGATTGATGTGGTTCACCACTGACGCCAATGCTGGCAGAGAGGAAAAGTCACTGGTAATTAGATGTACATTGTTGAAATGAAATTATTCTTTTAACATTGTATTTATAATTGTTTTTCTCTCCTTTTAATAGTGATGCATTGGAGTTCTCCTCCCATTCCCGCATTAGCTAAAGGAATTTGGGTGCCTTTGCAAAGTAGGCTTATTTTATGATATTTAAGTGTTTTATGTGCAATACCTGGAATATTGGCTTGGCAACTAATGCACTTTTGTGTCTTTTTTTTTTAAGGACCAGGCCAGCCACTGTTTCTACTATTTGTATTTTTGTTTATGGATTTTTAGGCTGAGGCAATTAATGTTTTAAAACCTTAGTAGTGGATGTATGCTGGCTGAGTTAATATTTATTAGTTTTCCAGCAGTTCCACTTTGTGAAGGGCCGGGCCTGCACCAACACAGCGCTCTCCCTGTGGTGGGACTGCACGGGTGACACTCTGTCTGTAGTGGTGTGTAGGTTTGTCGTGACACTGCATGCATATCTTATCTTATTTTATCTTATTTATTGCGATAAACTTTTAAGTGTACTATTTTAATGTGTATTGTGGTGGTAGCGCTGTCTCCCTCTTCTGTCTCCCACAGCTTGATGGTTGTTGTGTGGAGTTGACCCGCCCTTATTATAATGAGAACTGTTGTATGTTAACTTTAGCTTTTCAGAACTGTAAATTGCCTCATGCCCATATTTTTATGAAGATTTTACTGTATTTAATAAAGCCAGCTTAACTTGTGCATAAGTTTGCCTCTGGTAAATTGTTCCTGTTCGGGGGAAGTTAAGGGGTCACAACTGGTACTCGAGATTTAGGGTTAAAGGGTTCCTCCTGCCCTTACCAGGAGGTGGCGTTGTCAGATTGTTAGAGGTAAAACGTAGTACCAGGTACTACATTTCTGGCGTTGTCGGCAGGATCTATAAATATTTTTAAAGCGGCGTCTTGTGTGTTTGTTTAGTTGGCTTTTAAGTAGAAACAGTGGCTGGGGTTGGACTACAGAAGATGGCCCCTGGACTGCTGTGACGAACCTGTAATGGGACCTACTGACCAGTGAAGATGAATTGACATTGTTGTGTGCACCGTTTTAAACCCCATTGTAGCAAAGCTAATAGTTAAACTGCTAAAATGAGTGTTGAGTATGAGGAGGAGGAGCTTTTGGCTCTGCGTGAGGAGGTACAGAGGCTACGAGTGGCTAATGAGCAACTTATACAAGGAAGAGGTGCCAGTTCAGGTGCAGGTCCTACTGCTACCACCAGTGCAAATGCTGGTGGCCTAGCAACTAGCAGCAACGCAGCCTCACCAAATTTGCCTGTACCAACCATTGAGCGGTTTGTATACATTCAGAGAGAAGAGGTGTCCCCACTTCTCTGGTTCTAAATCCCGATCTGACATATCAATTTATGATTGGATTGAGAGTGTGGATTCATGCTGGAGAGAGAGGCATATGACCCCCAGAGAGAAGGCCCTCTTCCTTTATGATCATTTGGAGGGTGAAGCAAAGGCAGAGATCAGGTTTCGTTCCTTAGCGGAGCGGGAAAACCCTGATGCGATCTTAACTATTTTGAAAGGGCTGTACGGTCCCTCCTCTTCCTTTGTTAGCCTGCAAAAACAGTTTTTTGATCGAAAACAGAAAGATAGGGAGTCTTTAAAGGAGTTTTCCCATTCATTGTGGGCATTGATTGAGGATATTCAGCGTGCATATCCAAACAGATTGACAGACCCAGATACTCTAGTTAGAGACCAGTTTGTCAAGCACGTGCGTGATATATCACTGCGACGGGAGTTAAAGAGTATTATAAGGCAAAATTCCTCAATATCTTTCTTAGACTTGCGTCAGGAAGCCATCAGGTGGGCAGAGGAGGGTGAGCGGCCTTCTGGGCAGACTCGGGCTGGGCTTCATCAGGTCGAGGCTGATGGTGTAGAGGGTGTCTGTCATGCAGTTGGGGTTGGGAGAGGATCAGAGTATTCTTCCCTACAAGAACAATTCAAGAAACAGCAGCTACAGATTGAGAGTATCATCAAAAGTTTGTCTAAACTCGAATCTGTACTTGATCAGTCTGTTTCCCGTACCACTAAACCCAACTATCAGTTTACTCCAGAAGGCCTACCCATCTGCCTCCGCTGCCAGAGGCCTGGCCATGTTCTTCGCCAGTGCCGCCAGGGTCCCAGGCAACGACCATCTAGCCTGCCCAGTGTCCAGCCTGAATCGAACTCTGCCCAAGCTACGGTGGGAACTTCAGGTATGGACAGTACAGAGGATGTAAATGCTCTAGTGGCTCTAACTCTAGTGGCCAGGATCATTCAGAGCAGGAGCCCTCTATCTCTAACTCTTCACAACCCCTCATAGGTAGATGCCCTGTGGTAGAGGTGGAAATGGGTGGGGTAAGGGTGAAATGTTTGTTGGACACAGGCTCTATGGTCAGTACTATTACAGAGTCATTTTTTAGAGAAGTGTTCCAGCCTTGGGGTATCTCTAAACTCAGATCCTGTCGGTGGTTGGCTCTGAAGGCAGCCAATGGCCTAGATATCCCCTACGTGGGGTATCTGGAGTTGGACTTTCAGGTGCTGGAAAAAAGGATTCCAGGTCGTGGGGTGTTAGTTGTAAAAGACACTCCCTGTTCATCACAGTCCCACACTGTCCCAGGGTTGTTGGGGATGAATGTCATCATAGAATGTTACAGGGAGCTATTTGCACAACAAGGGGAAGCTTTGTTTGCTTCTTTAGCTGCCACTCAAACAGGGGCATACTGGGAGCCAGTTTTCCGCCACTGTCACAGGCTGGAAGCTTTTCCAGTAGTTCCTGAGGGTCGTGTCAGAGTTTTGGAAAAGGCAGGAGAGTTCATACCAGCAGGGTCAGTTAAGTTTGTCAAGGTCACCTGCCCCAGGGTCCCATATGCTCCACCCACCGCCATGCTATTAGAGCCTGGTGGATCAGATCTGTTTCCAGGCTTATTGTTGTCCCCCTCCCTTGTAACAGTTGACAATGGGGTAGCTTTTGTACCAGTGGTTAATGTGGGAGCAACAGGGGCCACAGTTCACCCAAAACAAGTGTTGGGAGCATTGCACCAGGTTGAAGGGATAGAGGGAGAGCAGCTGAGTTTTGAGGAAGGGTGTGAGGAGGTTGCACAGGTCACCTTGGTCAGTGCACAGGCTGGGCAAGAGCCTCCTTTAACTATCTCTGAAGCCATTGGAGCTTTGCACTGGCCAACATTGTCACCTGGGGAAGAACAACAGGCAAAAGAGTTATTGCAAAGGTACAATCATGTCTTCGCCAAACATGAGGGAGACCTAGGTTGCACTGATGAGATTGTACATGAGATCCCACTCTTAGATGAGGCACCCGTCCGTCAGAGGTATAGGAGAATACCCCCTACACAGTGGCAGGCTGTAAAAGATCACATAAAGCAGCTCCTTGAGAGCAGGGTGATTAGGGAGAGCAGCAGCCCTTATGCATCCCCTATTGTCTTGGTGCGGAAGAAGACTGGAGAATTGAGGATGTGTGTGGATTACCGACAGCTTAATGCTAAAACAAGAAAGGATGCGTATCCACTGCCTCGAATTGAGGAGTCGCTGGATGCACTTGCAGGTGCACAGTGGTTCTCTACACTTGACTTGGCAAGTGGTTACAACCAGGTTCCAGTAGCCGAGGGGGACAAGGCCAAGACAGCTTTCTGTACACCATTTGGCCTCTTTGAATTTGAGCGAATGCCCTTTGGCTTATGTAATGCTCCTGGGACCTTTCAGAGGCTCATGGAGAGGATATTCGGCGACCAGAGCCTTCAGTCGGTCCTCCTTTATCTGGATGATGTCATTGTGTTTTCTTCTTCCATAGAGCAGCACCTGCAGAGATTAGAAATGGTTCTCAGCCGCCTCGATCAGAAGGGCCTGAAAGCTAAACTGAGCAAATGCCATTTCTTCAGGAGAGAGGTACAGTACCTCGGACACCGTGTGTCCAGTGAAGGAGTAGCGACTGATCCCGAAAAGATTTCTGCAGTGGCAGGCTGGAAACGGCCTCAGGATATAACAGAGGTCAGATCTTTCCTGGGTTTCTGTAGCTACTACCGTCGCTTTGTAAAAGGATTTGCACAGTTGGCTGCTCCCCTGCACCAACTTGTGGCAGATGCTATCAAGGTAGCCAAACAACAACGAACAAGGCCCGCTGCAGTCCTGCCTAATTTGTGGACTCAGGAATGTGAGAAAAGTTTCTGTGATCTAAAGAAGATGCTCACCAGCACCCCGATCTTAGCTTTTGCAGATTTCACCAAGCCTTTTGTATTGGAGATTGATGCTAGTCATCAGGGGTTGGGGGCTGTCCTCTCACAAGAACAAAATGGCAAATTGAAACCAGTGGCCTATGCTAGTCGTTCATTGAGAGGTTCTGAACGCAACATGGAGAATTATAGCTCCACAAAGTTAGAGTTCCTTGCGCTAAAGTGGGCAATATCTGAGAAATTTAGGGAATATTTGCTGGGCAGCAAATGCACAGTGTACACTGATAACAATGCCCTAAGCCACTATCAGACCCTTAAGCTGGGGGCCACTGAGCAACGATGGGTGGCCCAGCTTGCGGCTTTTGATTTCACCGTACATTATAAACCTGGAAGGATTAATGGAAATGCTGACTCTCTCTCTCGCCAGTACAGTGACCAGGTCGGCCCACAGGAGGTACCCAACCAGCCTGATCCGGAGGAACCTGTGGTGGCAACACAGCGAGAAATTGGTGTTTTTCCAAGTCGATCGGGGACTGAACTGGCAACTCTGCAAAATGCTGACCCAATTCTTAAACCCTTTCTTTCTCTCTGGCAAGCAGGCAGTCCCCCAACTAAGGAACAGCGGCTGCAACTTCCCGGGGGGGTCCAACGGCTACTCCGGCAGTGGGATCGCATCCTAGAGAAGAATGGCCTACTGTACCGGCGAATTACTGCCCCACATGGTGAATTGTGTGACCAACTTCTTCTGCCCCAGTGTCTCCAGCAGGAACTCTTACAAAATATTCACGATCAGCATGGACACCAGGGGGTGCGGAGGACCACCGACCTAGCCAGCCAACGGTGTTACTGGCCAGGAATGCCAGCGCTGTGTATTGTCAAAGGCTGTCCAGCCTGGAGTGAGGACCTACCAGGGTGCCCTTCTTGTCAGTCAGCCATTGGAAGTCCTTGCCATTGATTTCACTCTGCTTGAGCCTGCAACAGATGGGAGGGAGAATGTGTTGGTCATCACTGATGTCTTTTCTAAATTCACACAGGCAATACCAACAAAGGATCAAAGCGCAGTTACAGTGGCAAAGGTTCTGGTCGACAGCTGGTTCAACCGGTTTGGTGTGCCCAAGAGGATACACTCAGACCAGGGGAGAAATTTTGAGAGTGCCCTAATCCGACAGCTCTGTCAATTATATGGGATTGAGAAGTCCAGGACCACACCGTATCATCCACAAGGGAATGGCCAGTGTGAGAGGTTTAACAGGACACTGCATGATCTGTTGAGGTCTCTCCCCCCTGAGAAGAAACGGACATGGCCAAAGCACCTCCCACAGCTAGTGTGGGCGTACAACACTTCGACTCACCGCTCTACTGGTACATCTCCTTATACTCTTCTGTTTGGCATGCCGCCCCGACTCCCAGTGGACTTTCTCCTGGGGACACAGGCCTCTGAAGAAACAACCCATTCTTGGGATGAGTGGGTTCAGCAACATCTGGAACATCTGCAGGTGGCACGAGATGTGGCCCGGAAGAACCTACAAGAGGCAGCAGAGTATCGCCAGCACGTTCACAACCAACAAGCACGAGATCCCGGCTTCAAGGTGGGGCAATTGGTTTACTTGAAGGACCACCGCTGTCAGGGTCGACGGAAGATCCAGGATGTCTGGTCATCAGTGCTTTATCAAGTCGTCAGAGTGCCAACAGAACCTGGTGGGCCATATACCATCACCTTGGCTGATGGGACTGGTACTGTGCGAAGAGTACACAGGACAGAGATGAGGTCTGCACAGCTGGAAACTCCAGCATCTGCGCCAGTGATGCCCAAGTCATCCCCGCCATCCTGCCCTCAGGCCAGCGACCCAGACAATAGTGGAGACGAGGATGCCCTGGCATGGATAGGTAGGGTGATATCCTCTCAGCCAGCGGCAGAAACACCGCAGGATATTCAACACTCGATCCCTAACAGAGTAGAGAGCACCTCAGGGGTCAACTTGGAGGCCTTGGAGAACGAGTCCACCACGCATCCCGTTGAGCCGGGATCATCAGCCCTTCGACGTACCAACCGAGCCACTGCTGGGAAGAACTCCAACCCATTTAATCTGCCACGATCCACGGTGGCAAAAGACAACATGGTGGTGGTAAGGGCTGCTGCCTCCATAGAGCCTGGGGTTATTCAAAATCCTTAGTTTGACTGTGGTTATGAATCAGTTGATCGTCGGGGCGACGACTCTTTAAAGTGGGGGTGAGTGTGGGGAAGATGTAATACCTGACACTGACACTTGGTCACATGACCTGTAGGCAGTGGTCATGTGACTGGGTGTCAATCAGGAAGTAATAAAAGAGCTTGCTGTCTTAGTAGCAGGCCCTTTTCTCTGCTGACCTGGCCCTCCTTCACAAAGAGTGGCAGGTGGACACTCAGGTCCTGTCCTGATGATTTTGAGCTCTGAAACTAACGGTAATTATGAGAGTTTGAAACTGTGATGAGTGGCTCAGGCTGTGCTGGCCCTCTGTCTTACTCTGTTCACTTCATTCCACTTGAGTTAACTTAAATATATTTTGTTCCAGATTGATGTGGTTCACCACTGACGCCAATGCTGGCAGAGAGGAAAAGTCACTGGTAATTAGATGTACATTGTTGAAATGAAATTATTCTTTTAACATTGTATTTATAATTGTTTTTCTCTCCTTTTAATAGTGATGCATTGGAGTTCTCCTCCCATTCCCGCATTAGCTAAAGGAATTTGGGTGCCTTTGCAAAGTAGGCTTATTTTATGATATTTAAGTGTTTTATGTGCAATACCTGGAATATTGGCTTGGCAACTAATGCACTTTTGTGTCTTTTTTTTTTTTAAGGACCAGGCCAGCCACTGTTTCTACTATTTGTATTTTTGTTTATGGATTTTTAGGCTGAGGCAATTAATGTTTTAAAACCTTAGTAGTGGATGTATGCTGTCTGAGAGTTAATATTTATTCGTTTTCCAGCAGTTCCACTTTGTGAAGGGCCGGGCCTGCACCAACACAGCGCTCTCCCTGTGGTGGGACTGCACGGGTGACACTCTGTCTGTAGTGGTGTGTAGGTTTGTCGTGACACTGCATGCATATCTTATCTTATTTTATCTTATTTATTGCGATAAACTTTTAAGTGTACTATTTTAATGTGTATTGTGGTGGTAGCGCTGTCTCCCTCTTCTGTCTCCCACAGCTTGATGGTTGCTTTGTGGAGCTGACCCGCCCTTATTATAATGAGAACTGAGAAGATTTTACTGTATTTAATAAAGCCAGCTTAACTTGTGCATAAGTTCGCCTCTGGTAAATTGTTCCTGTTCGGGGGAAGTTAAGGGGTCACAACTGGTACTCGAGATTTAGGGTTAAAGGGTTCCTCCTGCCCTTACCAGGAGGTGGTGTTGTCAGATTGTTAGAGGTAAAACGTAGTACCAGGTACTACATTAAGTTTGTGTCAGGAACACCAGGTCTTAGTTTTGTGTTGCATGTTGCATGCTTTTTCTGTTTTGCACTTCCTCTTTTATTTTGGCATGTTAACCTCTCCTCTCGTTCCAGATCACATCACTTCCTTCCATGCATGCTTCCCACCATCACGTTTGAGCAATTCCCTCTGACCTAGATTCTGCACCATTCACCTGCGTCTCATCGTCCTTCCCCCGCCCTGATTGTGTCCACCTGTGAATAGTCAAGAGTTCCAGCGTTTCCCTAGTGAGTGTATGACTACCCGTGCTTTGATTCTTGCCTGATTTTTGACCTAGCCCTTTGCCTGTCATTTTGGATGTGTTCGCCTTATTGCTTGACTTCTGTGTACCGACCCAAAGACTGTATTAAAGACGCCGATTTTTGCCATAGACCTGTTTCCACTGTGTTTGCTTTGGAGTCCCCTGTTGCCTGTGTACAGATCCCTAACAGTTTGTCTGGTCCACCGAGGCAGAGAGAGCCTTTAATAAGTTAAAGGACTCCTTTAGCTGACACATATATACATATATATGGGGCAGCTGGCAGGAGCGTTCCAGCACCTCTTCAACGTCTCTCTCAGGCTGAGGAAGGTACCACAACTCTGGAAGACCTCCTGCATCGTCCCAGTGCTCAAGAAAGGACTCCCTAGCACCCTCAAGGACTACAGGCCAGTCGCTCTGACGTCACACGTCATGAAGATCCTGGAGCGACTGGTCCTGCAGCACCTCAGGCCCCTGGTGAGTGACTCCCTGGACCCCCTACAGTTTGCATACCAGGCAAACATTGGTGTGGACGACGCCATCATCTACATGCTCCACAGAGCCTACACGCACCTGGAGAAGCCGCAGAGCACAGTGAGAATCATGTTCTTTGACTTCTCCAGTGCATTCAATACAGTCCAACCACACCGGCTAGCTGAGAAGCTCTCAGCTATGCAGGTGGACCACGACCTGGTGGACTGGATTAGGGACTACCTCACCAGCAGACCACAGTATGTCAGACTACAGGGCAGCCTGTCTGACGTGCTGGTGAGCAACACCGGTGCTCCCCAGGGAACTGTGCTGTCACCGTTCCTGTTCACCATCTACACCTCCGACTTCTGCTTCAACTCCCAACATGCCTCCTGCAGGAGTTCTCCGAGGACTCCTCCATCGTCGGCTGCATCACAGATGACAACGAGGAGGAGTACAGGACCCTGGTGGAGAACTTCGTGAGGTGGTGCGACACCAACCACCTCCAGCTCAGTATTGGTCAGACCAAAGAGCTGGTGGTGGATTTCTGGAGGAGGAGGAAGAGCTCCCCTACTCCCATCACCATCCGTGGGGAGGAGGTGGAGGTGGTGGACAACTACAAGTTCCCTTCATTGCACCTTCTCTTTTAATTTTTACTGTACTGTATTTATCTGTACTGTGTTGATGCTGCTATGACACCCCAATTTCCCTCCGGGGATTAATAAAGGTTCATCTTATCTTATCTTATCTTATCTTATATACAGTACATACTAAATAGATGTATATGTATACACATTTATACACATACCTGTGTACATACATACAGTATATGCACATACTGTATACTGCATATTATGTGTAAAGACATAGACATCACATTCATCCACAAACTCTACGATAGATAGATAGATAGATCTATAGATAGATAGATCTATAGATAGATAGATAGATAGATAGATAGATAGATTCTTTATATTACATTGTGTACATTGAAGTTTACCAGAAATCTGGGTTTTGTGTTCAGAGGAAATATCTCGCTTTCTTTCTCTCCATCTCTTTCAGTCGTTCTGCTAACTGCTCTCCTTTCAGCGTGTGGTTGTAAGACAACATAGAAACAGGAATATAACTGCATATCTATTTATGAAAGGTCGGCTCTGCGTTTCAAACACAGGCCACGTACAGCCTAAAGCATGCTGCTGTATTTATGGGACATTATGGGACAGTTCAGGCCAGAGAGGGCTTCACAGACAGATGACAACAGCAAACATGGTAACGTTTAATGGAGGATAACAGTGCATATGAGAGGGGATTTATGAACTATATGAACTGGACTGTGTTCACACTGAGCAACTAGATCAGCAATCACTCATCAACATACAGCAGCCTCAGGTTTCCATTCGTCCTCTTTTCCATACCAAAAGGTTTCCTTTGCTTTATGGATGATATCTTCCTATAGCAGCACAGAATGGATGATCACAGACATTTAAACGCCTCAGTTTCCCCAAAATAAGTATCAGGAACCAACATCTCAGCAGCTGCTGGTAAATCAAATCCTTATGAACTTTGAACTTTGAAAGGAAATGCAGTCTCTTTTTGGCTCACATATGGCACAGATTGGACGTGTATTACAAACATGTACACAAGAAGAAAAAAGACATGGATCCAATATTTAGATCTGCTTTGGTCAACATTAATATCAATCAGGTGGGAGTCTGATATCTGCCCATGTGACTCTCGCAGGATTCATTCTGTTTTTATCCAATGACAACAATGAACAACACTAATTCTAGTGTAAAATCTGGTGTTAACAAGTGGTCAAAAACTGGATACGGCCTTGAAAACAGAGTCAGCCTGAAGACCAGTAAACCCACCACAGACCCCCACTCTGAACCCTGAACACCACTGCTGGTGGTACGCATTCCTGCAAACACACATCCTGCCAAAATACAAGTTTTCAGCTGAAACTGTCGGCATCACTCCTGGACTGCTTCAGTGTGTGTGTGTGTGTGTGTGTGTGTGTGTGTGTGTGTGTGTGTGTGTGTGTGTGTGTGTGTGGAATGATCCGGCATCTGTTCGAGTGCTTTGTCGTCCTTCACTGACCTAAAAAAAGACAAGAAATACATTTAGCTTGAGGGGATGCGTCTTGTGCTCTACAAGACAGCAGAGTCATTGTTCAGCAGTTTGATGAGACGCAATACAGAAACGTATCAGAAGGGCAGAACAGAAAAAATGAATTATGTAAAATCTGTGATGGATTCGGGCCCCACTCACATCAGAGGAGGACACATGACTTGGGAGGCCTGAATGGGTTATCGCTGGAGGGCACCCCAGTCAGCAGAGGGTCTTTGTGGGCATTTTGCAAACAGAAGGTCTTCAGTTCTGCAGCAGCCTGAGAAACCTGTAGTCCACACATCACATCCTTTAGTTAAAGCAGAATGCCGTTTGTAGTCGCAGGTCCTTGGCATCTTGAAATGTATTGGATTTATGGATTAAGAGCCTTCAATATAAACCAATAATGGAGGTAATAAATTAAAACGCAGGAATAGATTTTAAAGGTACACTCCCTGATGCTGTCACAGAAGCCAAGCTGGTAGAATTGTTGGGGGCATACTGGGACTAAACCGGGACTGGAAATGTACTGTACAACCAGCGTTCAGCCTCCGGGTCCGGGTCCAAGTCAGCCTTAAACTTGTGATTGACAGGTCGTTACCACGGCGCTGTCCGGTCTGGGAGTTGACAGTGTTTTTTCACTCTATCAAAGTAAACTGAAACCGTCTTGGTTGCCTAAAATGCTAATTCATCATTGGTTGCATGTAGCTCCACCTCTGGTGTCGATGGCTAAGAGGACGAAGTCGAGGCTTCAGAACCGTCCGCCAAGCGGTGGGCGACGTGACAGCGACTGTGTCCACTTCTTATTCTCTGAGCTTTTAACACGACATTTGTCAGAGGTGGTTGTTTAGTGGTCTGGGGCCAAGTTGCATTATGGGAAGTGTAGGATCCAATGTCTTTGGTCAGGTATTTTGGCCTCTGCTGCTTTGAGTTTTTTCAAAATCACTGTAACGTTAGTTCCCAGCTTTATGGAAGAACAATAATAAAATACATGATGTTCAATTTACTCACCATGCTGAGTACTACTTAGTACTGTAGTACTGTAGGAGTAAATACTAAACTGTGTTACATACTGTAGTACTGTGGGAGTAAATACTAAACTGTGTTACATACTGTAGTACTGTAGGAGTAAATACTAAACTGTGTTACATACTGTAGTACTGTGGGAGTAAATACTAAACTGTGTTACATACTGTAGTACTGTGGGAGTAAATACTAAACTGTGTTACATACTGTAGTACTGTAGGAGTAAATACTAAACTGTGTTACATACTGTAGTACTGTGGGAGTAAATACTAAACTGTGTTACATACTGTAGTACTGTAGGAGTAAATACTAAACTGTGTTACATACTGTAGTACTGTTGGAGTAGATAGTGTGTGGTACATGCTGTAGTACTGTAGGAGTAAATACTAAACTGTGTTACATGCTGTAGTACTGTTGGAGTAGATAGTGTGTGGTACATGCTGTAGTACTGTAGTACTGTGTTAATTGACGGTGATGGACAGCAGCACACAGCTCATTAAAGCTGGTGGTGTGTTTAGAGTCTGGAGGTTAAACAGTTCAGCAGTAGAGTAGAGCAATAGAGCCGGGTTGTGTTCAGGTGTTCGTACCTTGATCCGGCGGACGCCGGCCTCCAGTCGAAGCTGTCTCACCGCCTTCTGGCCGAGGACCAGGCTGCTGTTCGGGGCGCTGCTGTTCGACATGACTGCCACCACGCAACCGCTGAACTGAACAAGTAGTCTGCTGGTTCATATTTCAGTCTGAGGAGGGATTAAGACACATCCTCCGGTCAAAACTTTCAAAATAAAAGGCCTGTTCACCCCCCCCTACTACACACACACACACACACACACACTCAGGATATGACACAGTGTTGTTGTTTGGTACTTTAATCATATTCAGTCGGGATAACCTAGTTAAGTGTTCCAGTTATGGAAAAGTGGCAACACTGCTATATGAAATACTCCTTTATGAGTAAAAGGAGGCTATGACTCTAAAATGCCAATGAAAGGTCCAGTGTGTAACATTTCAGGGGATACAAAAAAGCTGAAGCCCCGCCCCTTCCAATGAACCGTATGACGGCAGAAAAAATATGAATGGTCGTCAACGGAGAGAGACCAGTCATTTCTTGATCCCGTTTGAAGTGCACCGTGAATCACACACAGGATATTTGTACATGAAAACATAATCATCTGAAGCAGTTCAAACGGGATCAAACTCTCTCCGATGGCTAAATCAGGTCCCACGGTGGTCCACCGCAAAAGGACGGCCTCCAGCGCTCTATCAACATTAGCATGAAAAGACGTTAGCGTAGACTGGATTTGCTTCAGGCTGAACGGGCCTCTGGCCACTACAGGGAAATCCTGGTTCTCAGATCTGACAGCTGGGCTGTAGGGGGGGCCGAAGTTATCAGAGCCAAAAACACAAGATATTTGTTTCAGTCGCATCCATTTCCCTAAAAGTGTATGATCAACCTCTGGAGTGAGTCAAAGCTGTGATATTTCTGGGGATTTGATAATAATAATAATAATAGATAGATAGATAGATAGATAGATAGATAATGATAATAATCATAATAATAATCATAATCATAATACATCTATTTTATAAGGCGCCTTTCAAGGCACTCAAGGTCACCATACAAAAAATGAATACAATTAAACACACTAAAAGCTCACATGGAGCATTCATTGGGATAAAATCAAGAGCATATATATCCATCCATCCATCGTCAACTGTTTATCCCGTTACGGGTAAGATAAGATAAGATAAGATGAACCTTTATTAATCCCCAGAGGGAAATTGGGGATCATAGCAGCATCAACACAGTACAGATAAATACAGTACAGTAAAAATTAAAAGAGAAGGTGCAATGAAGGGAACTGACAATAAAATAAATAACAGTAACAGTAATCAGTAAAGTGCAGCAGGTGGTGAGTATTGTATATGCACAGCATATATATATATGTAATTATATAATTATATGTAATTATATACATTTGGAATAAATACGGATGATCAGAGTCACATGGGGGTCAGACCTTGGTTCTGGTTCAGACCTTGGTTCTGGAGCCTGATGGCCACCAACAGAAAGGACCGACCCAGACGGTTTGTAGTGGGCCGAGGGGGGATCGGTCTCTGGCTGAATGGACTCCTCATCTGGACCAGTTGGTCATAGAGGGGGTGGGAGGGGTTCTCCTCCTGGTCCTCCCCTCTGCCACCACCTCCAGACTGTCCAGCTCACATCCAACCACAGACCCAGCCCTCCTCACCAGTTGGTTCAGTTTGGTGGCATCCCTGGTGCTGATGCCCCCCCCCCCCCCCCCCCAACATACCACTACTACCACTACTACTACTACTACTGCTGCTACTACTACAGACTGGTAAAACATCTGGAGTAGCCTGTTGCACATGTACTACTACTACTACTACAGACTGGTAGAACATCTGGAGTAACCTGTTGCACATGTACTACTACTACTACTACTACTACTACTACTGCTACTACAGACTGGTAAAACATCTGAAGTAGCCTGTTGCACATGTACTACTACTACTACTACAGACTGGTAAAACATCTGGAGTAGCCTGTTGCACATGTACTACTACTACTACTACTACTACTACTACTACTACTACAGACTGGTAAAACATCAGGAGTAGCCTGTTGCACATGTACTAATACTACTACTACTACTACTGCTACTACAGACTGGTAAAACATCTGAAGTAGCCTGTTGCACATGTACTATTACTACTACTACTGCTGCTACTACTACAGACTGGTAAAACATCTGGAGTAGCCTGTTGCACATGTACTACTACTACTACTACTACTACTACAGACTGGTAGAACATCTGGAGTAGCCTGTTGCACATGTACTACTGCTACTACTACTACTACTACTACTACAGACTGGTAAAACATCTGGAGTAGCCTGTTGAACACGTTGAAGGTCCTCAGCCTTCTCAGGAAGAATAGTTTGCTCTGTCCCTTCCTGTAGAGGCCTCGGAGTTGTTGGACCAGTCCAGTTTACTACTACTACTACTACTACTACTACTACTACTACTACTGCTACTACTACTACTACAGACTGGTAAAACATCTGAAGTAGCCTGTTGCACATGTACTACTACTACTACTACTACTACTACTACTACTGCTGCTACTACAGACTGGTAGAACATCTGAAGTAGCCTGTTGCACATGTACTACTACTACTACTACTACTACTACTACTACTACTGCTGCTACTACAGACTGGTAAAACATCTGGAGTAGCCTGTTGAACACATTGAAGGTCCTCAGCCTTCTCAGGAAAAATAGTTTACTCTGTCCCTTCCTGTAGAGGCCTCGGAGTTGTTGGACCAGTCCAGTTTACTACTACTACTACTACTACTACTACTACTGCTACTACTACTACTACAGACTGGTAAAACATCTGGAGTAGCCTGTTGAACACATTGAAGGTCCTCAGCCTTCTCAGGAAAAATAGTTTACTCTGTCCCTTCCTGTAGAGGCCTCGGAGTTGTTGGACCAGTCCAGTTTACTACTACTACTACTACTGCTACTACTACTACTACAGACTGGTAAAACATCTGGAGTAGCCTGTTGAACACATTGAAGGTCCTCAGCCTTCTCAGGAAGAATAGTTTGCTCTGTCCCTTCCTGTAGAGGCCTCGGAGTTGTTGGACCAGTCCACTTTATTGTTGAAGTGAACTCCCAGGAACTTGTAGTTGTCCACCACCTCCACCTCCTCCCCACGGATGGTGATGGGAGTAGGGGAGCTCTTCCTCCTCCTCCAGAAATCCACCACCAGCTCTTTGGTCTGACCAGTATTGAGCTGGAGGTGGTTGATGTCGCACCACCTCCTGAAGTTCTCCACCAGGGTCCTGTACTCCTCCTCGTTGTCGTCTGTGATGCAGCCGACGATGGAGGAGTCCTCGGAGAACTCCTGCAGGAGGCATGTTGGGAGTTGAAGCAGAAGTCGGAGGTGTAGGTGGAGAACAGGAACGGTGACAGCACAGTTCCCTGGGGAGCACCGGTGTTGCTCACCAGCACGTCAGACAGGCTGCCCTGCAGTCTGACATACTGTGGTCTGCTGGTGAGGTAGTCCCTAATCCAGTCCACCAGGTCCTGGTCTACCTGCATAGCTGAGAGCTTCTCAGCTAGCCGGTGTGGTTGGACTGTATTGAATGCACTGGAGAAGTCGAAGAACATGATCCTCACTGTGCTCTGCTTCTCCAGGTGTGTGGAGGCTCTGTGGAGCATGTAGATGATGGATGTTTGCCTGGTATGCAAACTGTAGGGGGTCCAGGGAGTCACTCACCAGGGGCCTGAGGTGCTGCAGGACCAGTCTCTCCAGGATCTTCATGACGTGTGACGTCAGAGCGACTGGCCTGTAGTCATTGGGGGTGCTAGGGAGTCCTTTCTTGGGCACTGGGACGATGCAGAAGGTCTTCCAGAGTTGTGGTACCTTCTTCAGCCTGAGAGAGAGGTTGAAGAGGTGCTGGAACGCTCCTGCCAGCTGCCCCATATATATGTATATATGTGTCAACTAAAGTAGTCCTTTAACTTATTAAAGGCTCTCTCTGCCTCGGTGGACCAGACAAACTGTTAGGGATCTGTACACAGGCAACAGGGGACTCCAAAGCAAACACAGTGGAAACAGGTCTATGGCAAAAATCGGCGTCTTTAATACAGTCTTTGGGTCAGTACACAGAAGTCAAGCAATAAGGCGAACACTGCTGCTGTCTTAGCAGCAGGCCCTTTCTCTGCTGACCCTTTTGAGCTCTGAAACTAACGGTAATTAGGAGAGTTGGAAATTGTGATAAGTGGCTCAGGCTGTGCTGGCCCTCTGTCTTACTCTGTTCACTTCATTCCACTTGAGTTAATCTAAATATATTTTGTTTCAGTTCATGATTGATGTGGTTCACCATTGACGCCCATGCTGGCAGAGAGGAAAAGTGACTGGTAATTAAATGCACATTGTTGAAATGAAATTATTCTTTTAACATTGTATTTATAATTGTTTTTTCTCTCCTTTTAATAGTGATGCATTGGAGTTCTCCTCCCATTCCCGCATTAGCTAAAGGAATTTGTGTGCCTTTGCAAAGTAGGCTTGTTTTATTATATTTAAGTGTTTTATGTGCAATACCTGGAATACTGGCTTGGCAGCTAATGCACTTTTGTGTCTTTTTTTTTTTAAGGACCAGGCCAGCCACTGTTTCTACTGTTTGTATTTTTGTTTATGGATTTTTAGGCTGAGGCATTTAATATTTTAAACCCTTAGTAGTGGATGTATGCTGTCTGAGAGTTAATATTTATTCCACTTTGTGAAGGGCCGGGCCTGCACCAACACAGCGCTCTTCCTGTGGTGGGACTGCAGGGTGACATTCTGTCTGTAGTGGCGTGTAGGTTGGTCGTGACACTGCATACATATCTTATCTTATCTTATTTATTGCGATAAACTTTTAAGTGTGCTATTTAATGTGTGTTGTGGTGGTAGCTTTGTCTCCCTCTTCTGTCTCCCACAGCTTGATGGTTGCTGTGTGGAGTTGACCCGCCCTTATTATAATGAGAACTGTTGTATTTTAACTTTAGCTTTTCAGAATTGTTCATTGCCTCATGCCCATATTCTTATGAAGATTTTATTGTATTTAACAAAACCAGCTTAACTCACACAAGTATGCCTCTGATAAATTGTTCCTGTTTGGGGGAAGTTAAGGGATAAGTTACTTGAGATTTAGGGTTAAAGGGTTCCTCCTGCCCTTACCAGGAGGTGGCGTTGTCAGATTGTCAGAGGTAAAACGTAGTACCAGGTACTACATATATATAGTATATATGACAAAGCTGGACTTACAGACAGCACAGAGGCACTGATCATGGCAGCACAAGAACAAGCCCTCAGTACCAGGACCATAGAGACCAGAGTCCACCAGAGTAGATCTGACCCAAGGTGCAGGCTGGGTAAAGATGCCCCGGAGACAGTCCAGCACAGAGTAGCAGGGTGTAAGATGCTAGCAGGATCAGCATACATGGAGAGGCACAACCAAGTGGCTGGGATAGTGTACAGGAACATCTGCACCCAGTATGGACTAGAAGTACCCAGATCCCAATGGGACACACCACTGAAGGTGGTGGAGAACAACAGGGCTGAGATCCTGAGGGACTTCAGCTTCCAGACTGACTAACAGCTGCTGGCTAACCAACCAGACATAGTGGTGGTGGACAAAGAGCAGAGGAGGGTGGTGGTGATGGATGTGGAGATACCAGCTGACACCAACATCAGGAAGAAGGAGCACGAAAAGGTTCAGAGGTACCAAGGGTTGAAGGAACAGAGAGAGAGAGAGAGAGAGAGCTATATATATAGAGTTGCTGACCTGAGAAGGAAGATCGTGAACCAACTGGAAACCTGGAGTCTCCGACAAATACTGAAGCTGAGTTGTCAAGTACCTTCAGAAGATCTGCTCGAAGATGTGAATGCTGCGATAAGAACCATCCCTACAGGGACCATCACTGAGACCCGCAAGTTGGTTCACAGTACAGCAACATTAATCCTTGAAATACTGGGATATAAGATAGGGACAATTATAGACAGACAACCATTCACGCTTACATCCACACCATTTAGAGTCGTCAATTAACCTAATCAGCATGTCTTTAGACTGCGGAAGGAAGCCGGAGTACCTGGAGAAAACCCACGCTAACACGGGGAGAACATGCAGACTCCACACAGAAGAGTCCCAAGGTGTGGAGGCAGGGCGAAAGGTGGGCTGGAAAAGAAGGGAGGGAAATGTAATCACTGGACTGAGAGCAGGTCACGCAGGTCTCAAACACATGATATAAAATAGGTGGCTGGGAAGCTGTAACCAAGCATCCAGTTTACTGTTACGCTACAGGAAGTACACGATCCGGAGGAATCATCTTCTAGTCAGCCAGGAAGGAACAGCATTAGCATTAAACAGCAGCTAACATGTCCTGTCGATTATTGCGTTTTAAGACAAGCAGTTAATTCAACGAGTTGTTGTTTTTTACTGTTTTTTTCTGCACTGTCTCCTGTTCCTGTTCCACTCCAGTCCAGTCGGTGGCGCTAATGCACCATTAAGCTGCTTAACCGTCAATAAACACCAAAGAAGAAGAAGAGGAGGAAGTTGGAGCTGTTTCCGGTGTGTCGGGGTCACCAGAGACGGTCCTGAAAGACTTCAAAATGCTGTTTGGAGTGAGTACCAGCGGTAGTTAACGGGAACCGGCCCGGTACCGGCGGCTCAACCCAGACCGGCGGCTGGTGCCGGTTTGACAGCGCGTCGCGTTGAGCGGGTTACTTAGCTCGAGTTAGCTCGAGTTAGCTCGAGTTAGCTAACTAACGGTAGCAGCTTGTGTAACGTTGCTTCAAGCCTGTCAGGTTATCAGCGTCTGTTGTTGGTGTTCCTTCATCTGTAGGGTAGCTTTAACGATCCGGATCAGTGTAATCCTGTTTCTGCCTCACCTGTAGGGACAGGTAGCTTTAACGACCCGGATCAGTGTAATCCTGTTTCTGCCTCACCTGTAGGGACAGGTAGCTTTAACGATCCGGGTCAGTGTAACCCTGTTTCTGCCTCACCTGTAGGGACAGGTAGCTTTAACGATCCGGATCAGTGTAACCCTGTTTCTGCCTCACCTGTAGGGACAGGTAGCTTTGACGATCCGGGTCAGTGTAACCCTGTTTCTGCCTCACCTGTAGGGACAGGTAGCTTTGACGATCCGGATCAGTGTAATCCTGTTTCTGCCTCACCTGTAGGGACAGGTAGCTTTGACGATCCGGATCAGTGTAATCCTGTTTCTGCCTCACCTGTAGGGACAGGTAGCTTTGACGATCCGGGTCAGTGTAATCCTGTTTCTGCCTCACCTGTAGGGACAGGTAGCTTTGACGATCCGGGTCAGTGTAATCCTGTTTCTGCCTCACCTGTAGGGACAGGTAGCTTTGACGATCCGGGTCAGTGTAATCCTGTTTCTGCCTCACCTGTAGGGACAGGTAGCTTTGACGATCCGGATCAGTGTAACCCTGTTTCTGCCTCACCTGTAGGGACAGGTAGCGTTAAACTGAAATATTGGTAGATTTATTTTGAAAAATATGATGTGGAGCTTTGAACTTCTGCTGGAAAATGTATTTTTTGATTAATAAGGTTCAACACAGTTTATGAGAAAACATTTTCGAATCGATTTCATTATCACTGACAAGAAATTTACATTCACAAATGCAAATGTACTCAGATGATTCTCATTTTAATGTTTTCCTGAAGGAAATGAAACTTAAAACTATTAATTCTTCACTAGAACGATGACTTTTTACTATTATTTATTCACATGAACCACACTGTGGTTTGTTTTGTTATTTTACTTATTTATTTTAGTTTTATATTGTTTGTTTTCTTTTTATTTATCCCTTTATTTCCTATATATCAATACAACTCAAAGATCAATACAAACAATATATAAAACCTGTCAGGTTATTGATCCGCTCTCTGCTACTAACACATGGAGTCACGTTTCAGCGCTGTGCCCTGAATGCAACACAGTGAAGCAGTCGTGTCTCCTTCACTGACCCGCTGTGACACGGGAAAAGGCAGAAAGCTGACACATTACAGTCACACACATGTTCACTGATGACGTGGAGTCAGTACTGAACTGGCTGAAATGTACTGTATTCCAAAAAAGTACACGTATATTTAGTTTGTGAAAGATAATATGATAATATTACAGGGCGCCATAAAGGGTGGCGACCCTCAGTCCTCCCGCTCCTGTTTGGACGGGATGTAACTGAAAGATAATTTCCCTTCGGGGATTAATAAAAGTTCATCTATCTATCTATAATGTGACATTTTCTCCTATAGCACAAGTTGTTATACACTATACAACTGTCAATAGATAACAGAGGACAGCTAAAAGTCATGAAAAGTTTTACAGAAAATGCAATTTTAGCCCAGATGTATCCATATTTGCACAATTATGTAAAGCAGTACTAAAATATTATTTATTATCAGCCTCAAGAAATGAATTGATGTGTCCAAATGAAGAAGAAATTTGCTGTATAGTTAGTTAAGTTTGAAATGAATTAAATGTATAAAATCCCTGAAAATAATGAAAAGGAGAATGCACTCTTTTTTATGTTATTTTTAGTTGTGTGTATATCACTTCCATATGTTTAGACCTATTTCTTCCTTGGTCTTACATGGAAATATGCTGTAATTGTTCACTGTTAGTGTAGAAACCATCGTTGTGGGTTGTCTTTCAGAGGCTGCTGCAGATGGGTTTGAGGCTGAGACCCAGCCGGTCCGTCCACCACAGTCCTGTATGGAGGAGTCCTCTCATACCCATCGTGGTGGAGCAGACGGTGAGCTCGTCGTGGGTTTAAAGCAGCTTTCATTCATTCAGTGGCCGGCAGAGTCGAAACCAGTAAAAGGCTTTGGGTCACAGCTCCAGGTAGAAATCCTGTTGATGTGTTCGTTTGTTCGTCCAGGGTCGAGGAGAACGAGCCTACGACATCTACTCTCGCCTCCTGAGAGAGAGAATCATCTGTGTGATGGGTCCTGTAAGTGTCAGCTTGTAGAGTCAGCTTCCTCTGGTGGTCCTGAAACTGATTCGTGTTCTCGCTCTTCCTCCTCGCCGCTCAGATCGACGACTCTGTAGCCAGCCTGGTCATCGCCCAGCTGCTCTTCCTCCAGTCAGAGAGCAATAACAAACCCATCCACATGTACATCAACAGTCCGGGTGAGTCGGCCGCGGCCGAGACGCCCGCCAACCCTAATCTGAAAATACATCACACAAATGGATTTTTTATTGGAAACAAAATCTTGTATTCATTTATCAGTTTCTAATTAATTCATTTTTTAGGTGACAAAACAAAATGAAAACTTCAAATCTTAATGATCATTTTCCCTTTTCAGTTGTCTTATATGTTATATAATATATAATATATGTTATATTGCTTTCCTTTTCCATTCCACATTTCAACTCAAGCATTTACTTTTACGCTTCTCTATTTTCCTGTTGAAGAGTTTAAGTTTCATCTCTAAATTATTGTTTCATGATATCACAATTTCTTTGATCATGTCATTATGGTCTAATTATTCTGAGTACAGTATAATAAAGGTCTACTCACCAGTTTCCTCTTGAATGCTGATTGTGACTGCGAGGCTCTGGATGCACGTATGAGCCTCTAAAAAGAGTCCCTTCTCCTCCAGGTGGTGTGGTGACAGCCGGCCTGGCCATTTACGACACCATGCAGTACATCCTCAATCCCATCTCCACCTGGTGTGTCGGCCAGGCCGCCAGTATGGGCAGCTTGCTCCTGGCAGCAGGAACGTCAGGCATGAGGCATTCACTGCCCAACGCCCGCATCATGGTTCACCAGCCCTCAGGAGGCGCCAGAGTAAGACAGTGATTACAATGTGAGAAAGCTGTGGAGTATGTAAAGGGTGATCGTGTGACCCAGACAGGGAAATACTAATCCCGGTGCTGTGTGTCCAGGGTCAGGCCACGGACATCGCCATCCAGGCTGAAGAGATCCTGAAGCTGAAGAGACAGATCAATAACATCTACGCCAAACACACGGGGCAGCAGCTGGAAACCATCGGTAGGTAGAAGAGCTAACAGGGATGGAGTTTGAAACAAAAAGAAAAGTAAGTAGTATGATTACATAAGAGTCAGCGTAAAGAGGCAAATGGACACAAGGTCCGGCCAGCCGGCGCCAATGACGCGTCATGAACACATGAAATTCATGCCATTTGCTGAAGTTGAAATTTTTTGTGTGCCGCTGTCTGGTGAATGTCTGTCAGCGTAGAGACGTCCTCCTGTCCTCACCGCCGTCCTGATGTCGTTCAATCAGAAATCAATAAATGTTGTCTATGGTCACCAGAGCTACGATAGTCCATCACATCTGTCCAGAGACCAGAACCACCGACTGTCTACGGCAGAAACAACAACGTCTACATGACTTAATGCTGAGTGTTGATGCAGCAGCTGCAGAGCCTGGCTCTGATCCAACCACACTCCATTCAGAAAACAAGCATTTTAACAGCTGTCTGCTTGTTGTCGTGGTAACAGACCTGACAAAGCATCAGTTCAGACTGTTTACTGATCAGCATCATGATGGAGTTATTTCAGCATCATTCTGATCTGGTTATTGATATTAGATCACAGCTCAGTCTGTTTATTGTGGGTTCATAGCTCAGTAGTGATCAGTCAGTGTGATGGTTCTGGATGTGAGTCCAGCTCACCGCCGGGTGATGGTATGAACCCGGACAGGATTTGATTTTCTGACATATCTGGACTTCACCAACATGAACAGAGCAGCTGCAGTGGTGATTTCTTCCTGGCTGATGGAGGAAGTGGTGTTGGTATCTATGCTCCTCCTCTAGAGTGGCTAAACACAAATGATGCTGCCTCTTCAGCGTTTAGCCTGAAGGCCTCTGTAGTTCTCCAACACGGTTGTGAAACTGCAGTAACGTGGGCTGCAGAACGATAAATCATGATAGCGCCGGCTGACCTCCACTGCTCCTGAAGTAGCGTTATTATGGTATGGATGGTCTCTGAGAGAGGCGAAGGGCATTACCACGGTTTTCCACTCAGTGGCTCACGTTACCACAGTCGTGGAAAGGGAGGAGTGAGCAGAGGGGTATTCAGCTGGCTGCAGTCTACACCCACACCACTAGATGTCACTCAGTCCTACACACTGACCCTTTAATATTTCCAACATACTGTGTAGAGTTGACAACATAAGGTACTCATATGTGCCTAATACTCCTGGTCTGTATATCACCTGTAAATGACTCCAACAGAGATGCTGACATCAGTAGTGTAGGTGTGATGTAAGAAAATGTTGCAGCCAATCACAACAGTTGAGAAACTGATTAGTGACGTCATGCTGGGGTAAACATGCTAATTTCTCTCTTTCCTTTGCCTCCTTTTAGAGGGTGTGATGGAGAGGGATCGCTACATGAGCCCCATGGAGGCGCAGGACTTTGGTCTCATCGACCGGGTCCTGGTCCACCCGCCCCAGGCGGGCCAGGACGAGCCCGAACTCGTGCAGAAAGAGCCAGCAGCGCCGGCCAGTCCCGCTCCACAGCCTGAGTCTGCAGTCAGCGAGCAGGCCCTCCCTGGGACCAACCCCCCCTCCTCATACAAGCCTGAGCCATGATGCCACGAGCTGTTGTGATCTGATGGCCGACGGCTTCTCAGAACAAGGCGGCGGCTCCGTGGTGTCCCCCATCCAGAGGGCGTCTTCATGTCCAAAGTGTGCTATACATTTCTAAATGACTTCTGGAAAGAATACAAGTCAAAGAAGTGATGGCTGCAAAGTAGTCTGCCATCATATTTGACTCCACACACCCACTTTGTTCATTACTGTCCTCTGAAGGACAGTAGTGTTTCACCTGGGGGGGGGGGCATCTTGTTCTGCACCAGAGACGTGCACGAGTGGAGATGACCTGTATTTCAATACTCATATGTGTAATAAATAAATGTACTAATTTTGACCACAATTCCCAAACCAATGTGCTTGTTGTCGATCTATAATCGTCTCAGATTCAGTTGGAGATCATCCCATCCACAGTAGGAAGTCAAGTGCTGCACGATGTCCTTGGCGTCCAAAGTACTGTAGTACTTATTAGTACTTACGGTGACAGAATGCTCGGTTTCCTGAGAGTTCCTCCAACTCACACACTGTGAAATCAACCAGTAAGTTTATTGTGGGCTATATAGGCAAACACCACTAATCAATGGCAGATATTGTCCAGAAACCCTCCCAGGTTCTGACTTTAGCATCAACAATCTGCTCCAATCAGAACATGACAAACTGCAGCCCAACAGGCAACAACAGCTGTCAGTGTGTCAGAGTGCTGACTGGACTAGGACTTGATCCAGACTGACTGGGACTATCACTAACAGCAGGAGGTGAATGACTCAGCATTACAGTCAGCAGATTATGAATAGATGTTATTTATTATATGGATGCTTTTGTTGAATAACAACTTTCAAAGAAATAATTTTAAAAGAAGAATTTCAAATTTATTCACGGTATTTCATGGAAAACCATTAAAACATAGAAGCATGATGTCGGAGAAAATAAACCAGTCAACCTGAACAATACCAAAGAAAGAATGACAACAGGTTATTAAAACATCATCACCACATAAAAATGTCAGTGCACGAGGACGAGAACAAGCCGGCACTTAACATTAGTTTAAAAAGACAGAGGTCATAAAAGCAGATGTGCCTACAGGGAATATCCAGCGTCAGATATCATCTAAAAGCTCTGACAACACATTCAAAAAGTTACGCTTCACCCCATTTCCCAGGCAAATCTCTAAAATAACTCACATTCATCCACACGGTATTAAACACACACACACACACACACACACACACACACACACACACACACACACACACACACACACACACACACACACACACGTCACATGACGGAGCAGTTGGTCCTGGTGGTCCAGCGCAGCCAGCCCAGCTTATCCTCGCTGTACGGCGGGTAGCGCAGGCCGTTGAGCCTCTCCAGAGCCCAGCCACGCAGCATGCAGGACCGCCGGTGGCTGAACACCTCGAAGCCCCAGCGGCCGTGATAACTGCCCCAGCCGCTCGACCCTGAGGGAGTGGTGAAAACCATAAACGCCATCAACATACATCATACGACGTGTTCACGCTCCAGCCTCGCCATATTAATCTACAAATGACTTGGAAAGCATCGACTAATAAAAGCCTCGTCTCTGACTGATCTAGATAAAGATGTTTCCCCCACAAAACGCAAATATACTTCAGTATAGTAGTAGTAGTACTTTTTAATCATCTTATATGAAAAATATCCTAAATTAAAGGTGACTGTCTTCTCATCTGTTCCAGAAATAATCTGACTCAAATATCTAATGACAAGAATTATACTGTATGTATGTATATATATATATATATATATATACGTATATACGTGTGTATATATATACATATATATGTATATACGTATATATGTGTATATATATACATATATATATATATATGTATATATATATATACGTATATATATATATATATATATAAAAAAAAATAAGAGAGCCCAGGGACGATGATGATGTTTCATTTCCTTGTTTTTCCACAGCCGCCCTCCCACTTCCCCGACTGACATTAGTGAGGAAATTTGCCAATATTTTAGCCAAAGGCTCCCGACAGCAGTTAGCAAAAGGCTTCACTATCAGCAACCCCCTCCTCTCCATGTCTGAAACATTACGACTCGTTTTGACTGACTGATTCATTAACGTGGTACTGCAGACTTCCTTGCAGTCTATAGTAAAGAGTAAAACCTGCAGCCGGCCGGCAGGGTTCGGGTTAAGCCCGAGGCGGGAAGCACCTACCGACGCCTCCGAAGGGCAGGGTTGGCAGGGAGATGTGGACGATACCGTCATTAGAGCAGAACCCTCCGCTGCTCGTCTTCTCCAGCACCGTGTTGACCACCTTCAGGGAGGAAGGACAACGGATGTCAAACATAAGACACGTCTGCAGCTGATGTGATGCTGTGATGTGAGACGTTCAGGGTCCTGCTCTTACGGAGGACTCTTCAGAGAACACATAGAGGGCCAGGGGCTTCTCTTGGCGGTTGATGAAGTCGATGCCTTCCTCCAGAGAGTCCACGGTGAGGATGGGCAAGATGGGGCCGAAAATCTCCTCGGCCATGAGGGAGTCGTCCTCAGCCACATCTACCACCACTGTGGGAGCTGACGGAGGACATTACTGTTATTAGGCTGTATGATCCCAAATCTTGAAATATTAAAAAACCTGCAGATAGGTCTTGTAGAACCACCTAAACGTCACCAGAGAACACTATCTGAAGGTCAGGCTGCTGCCAACATGGTCGGACTGATAATTCTGTAATTATTCTGACTTGTGGCCACGCAGTGGTGGCAGCTACACAGACTTAAGATAAGATAAGATGAACCTTTATTAATGCCCGGAGGGAAATTGGGGTGTCATAGCATAGACCTGCTTTAATACTTACATTTTAAAGGAGCTGAACATTTTCAGGATCGTACTTGTATTTTAGGTTCCTACTAGAACACAGTCACAGTATTTATTGGCGTCTGTCTGAAGCTACATCCACACAAACGTTTTCAGTCTCCAGTTTCAGAATTAATCTGTGTCCAAACAACCAGGCCTGAAGCAGCCTATCACAGGACCATCCATGTTCAGCAGGCATGCGTGTCATGGTGTAAACAGGAAGCAGCTCTGGACATGAGAATTGATGTTAAGCGCTCAAATGACAGCTTTCCTCCTGCACATGTGGGCAGTAGCAGCATTATCAAATACAGCAAAACGCTGGAACTCAATGTCCATGCTGAAATTAACCACCGGTGGTCGAGGACGCCGCCGTTTGTTTTATTCCAGAAAAGGTTCACGTGATGACGAATCAGGGAAGGACGCATCATGACTGAGGAGACCAATCAGGAAGCCAACTTGGGTGTCTGCATCATCATTTTCAAAGGACTACGTTTGTGGAGTTTTACAACCACAGCGAGGTCAGCAGCGTTTTCAAGCATCTCCGTTTTAGGGGCTGCAAAATGAAGGACGCCAGGCAGAAAATAGTAAAGGGTTTGCGTTTTAAAACAATGACGCATCAGGGTGGACGGAGCCTGAATTAACTCCACCGAAATAAACCAAGTTTACCACATTAGGTGCATTGCTGATGCTCTCTATGTTACCAGCATTACTGTGCCTTTGTACCACATAATATTAATAATTAATATGTAACAACATGAACTCCATACATTAGCAGCACAGGGACACTCCTGGTTGTGTTTACATGTCACTATAGTGCACACTCGTGCTGCTTAACCCACCTATGTACTTGTCCTCCTGGTCACTCTCTCCTCCCACAACGACCTTGCCCCTGGACCTCCCGAGCAGTTCCATAAGTCGAGTCCAGTGTCGGGGGGACACGATGCGGGACAGGTCAGGACAGGCCTGAGGCTCCTTGCTGTAAAACTCCTCCAGGGTCTCCCGTATGGCGGGCAGCAGGGCGTCCCGGGTGGCCGGCGAGCACAGCACGTAGTCCGGAGCCACGCAGCTCTGCCCAGCATTAAAGTACTTAGCCCACACCAAGCGGCGAGCAGAGGCCGCCACGTTCACCTGGCCGTATATTAAGCACGGACACTTGCCGCCCAGTTCCAAGGTCACTGGGGTCAAGTGGACCGAAGCTGCCTGCAGGATGCTGCGTGCCACAGTCTGAGAACCTAAAAGACAGCATCAATGTGAAAGGATTCATCCTCTGGTGAGCTTCAATGTGATTTCTACATTTTAGGGACGCACCAATCTGGCTTTCAGTACCAGTACCAGAACCGGTACCAGTACCTAGGGTTCAGGTAGGAGCCGATACCAAGTACCGATAGTAGCTGCATGCCTCACTGTGTGGAGGTGACAGGAATCAGTGTGTTAAGTGGAAGCAACATCAGGCTGTTTCGCAACTTTTGGAAAGCAAAGTGTTACATAAATACATATATTTACTGTACTGTAAATTATTATTAAACAATAATTACTATCAAAATTGTGCATTACAATTAACAGGAATTTAGCAGGAATTCTGGTGTAAACCGTTTCAATGCAGCAACAAACTGATCAGAACTTAAACAGGAATTCAAATTTCAATACACATATACATTCATATACATACATTCATATACATGTACACTCCTGATCAAAATCTTAAGACCAGTTAAAAAATTGCAAGAATTTTCATTTTGCACTGTTGTATCTTAAGAAGGTTCTAAGTAGAGTTTCAAAATGCAAAAAGAAGAAATGGGAACAAGAGACTAAATGTTTTGAGCAGGCAATTTATTGAAAAGAACAATTTAACTGAAATAGGCTGTTCATCAGCTGATCAAAAGTTTAAGACCACATCCTTTAAAAGCCCAAATCTGTGCAAAAATTTGGATTCCATGTCATTTTCTGTCAAGTAATCACACTGTCAAGACCTCTTGATGTGAAAAGCAAAAAAACTCACTGCCTTGGAACGTGGCAGGATTGTTGAGCTGCATAGACAAGGCCTCTCACAGCGTGCCATCGCTGCTGAGGTTGGACGCAGTAAGACAGTCATTTTGCATTTCTTAAAAGATCCTGAGGTTTATGGAACAAAAAAATCAAGTGGTAGACCCAAAAAAATCTCACCGGCACCGAGCCGGAGGATCCGAACGGCTGTCCGTCAAGACACGGGACGATCCTCATCCCAAATTAAGGCCATTACTGGTGCTGACTGCAGCCCAATAACCATCAGACGGCATCTGCAAAGGAACGGCTTCAAAAACAAAAAACCTCTTCAAAGGCCACGTCTCCTTCAACGCCACAAAATTGCCCGTTTGGCCTTTGCGAGGGAGCACCAAACATGGGACGTTCAAAGTTGGAAGAAAGTTTTATTCTCTGATGAGAAAAAATGTAACCTTGATGGTCCTGATGGCTTCCAACGCTACTGGCATGACAAGGAGATGCCACCTGAGATTTTTTCAACACGGCACAGCGGAGGGGGCGCCATCATGATCTGGGCTGCTTTTTCCTTCAATGGAACAATGGAGCTCCAGGTTGTGCAGGGCGTCAAACAGCAGCTGGCTACGTGGAGATGTTGCAGCGGGCATCCCTCATGACTGAGGGCCCTCGTCTGTGTGCTGATGACTGGGTTTTTCAGCAGGACGATGCTGCGATTCACAATGCCCGTCTGACAAAGGAGTTTTTTCAGGAGAATAACATCACTCTTTTGGATCATCCTGCATGTTCCCCTGATCTAAATCCAATTGAGAACATTTGGGGATGGATGGCAAGGGAAGTTTACAAAAATGGACATCAGTTCCAGACAGTGGATGCCCTTCGTGAAGCCATCTTCACCACTTGGAGCAACATTCCTACAAGCCTTTTGGAAACACTCGCATCAAGCATGCCAACACCAATTTTTGAAGTGATCAACAATAATGGTGGAGCTGCTCATTACTGAGTCTGTTTTTGAGACTTTAATTTCTGTTTTAGGGGTTTTTTTTGAGCTATGGTCTTAAACTTTTGATCAGCTGATGAACAGCCTATTTCAGTTAAATTGTTCTTTTCAATAAATTGCCTGCTCAAAACATTTAGTCTCTTGCTCTCATTTCTTCTTTTTGCATTTTGAAACTCTA
The DNA here is from genome assembly GCA_947000775.1 of Pterois miles. Classification (NCBI taxonomy): domain Eukaryota; kingdom Metazoa; phylum Chordata; class Actinopteri; order Perciformes; family Scorpaenidae; genus Pterois; species Pterois miles. The sequence continues at coordinate 4,013,301 of CAMQGK010000020.1, read as the reverse complement.
CTTAGAACCTTCTTAAGATACAACAGTGCAAAACGTAAATTCTTGCAATTTTTTAACTGGTCTTAAGATTTTGATCAGGAGTGTATATACGTTCATACAGTGTATATACAGGTTTGTCTGCCTCCCCTCCCCCCTTGTCTGCTAAGCCCTTGGACCTCATCAACTCTCCTCCTGTCTGGATCAGCTGCCTCCCATCAAAACAAAACTAGCCTCACCTCAACTCAGCTCCAAAGACCTTCCAGGAAACCCGGTTTAACAGCAGAGCTGGCTCAGACTAACGCTCCTCCCCAGCTCCTCCTCCTCCACAGCTTATCCACAGCTCCTCCACAACTGCTCCACAGCTCCTCCACAGCTCCTCCACAGCTCCTCCACAACTGCTCCACAGCTCCTCCACAGCTCCTCCACAGCTCCTCCACAACTGCTCCACAGCTCCTCCACAACTGCTCCACAGCTCCTCCACAACTGCTCCACAGCTCCTCCACAACTGCTCCACAGCTCCTCCACAGCTGCTCCACAGCTCCTCCACAGCTTATCCACAGCTCCTCCACAGCTGCTCCACAGCTCCTCCACAGCTGCTCCACAGCTCCTCCACATCTCCTCCACATCTCCTCCACATCTCCTCCACAACTGCTCCACAGCTGCTCCACATCTCCTCCACAGCTCCTCCACAGCTCCTCCACATCTCCTCCACATCTCCTCCACATCTCCTCCACAACTGCTCCACAGCTCCTCCACAACTGCTCCACAGCTCCTCCACAGCTTATCCACAGCTCCTCCACAGCTGCTCCACAGCTGCTCCACATCTCCTCCACATCTCCTCCACATCTCCTCCACAACTGCTCCACAGCTGCTCCACATCTCCTCCACAGCTCCTCCACAACTGCTCCACAGCTCCTCCACAGCTCCTCCACAACTGCTCCACAGCTCCTCCACAACTGCTCCACAGCTGCTCCACAGCTCCTCCACAACTGCTCCACATCTCCTCCACAACTGCTCCACATCTCCTCCACAACTGCTCCACATCTCCTCCACAGCTCCTCCACATCTCCTCCACAACTGCTCCACATCTCCTCCACAACTGCTCCACATCTCCTCCCCAGCTGCTCCTCCTCCACAGCTCCTCCACATCTCCTCCACAGCTCCTCCACAGCTGCTCCACCTACTACACCTCATACACTCTGGCTCCTCCAACCTGAGACTCTGCTTTCCTCTCATTCTTCCAAAATAAAATCGACACCGTCTACAACAACCTGACCACCCCCCACCCTCTCCACCTCCCTCTCTCCCGCCTCCTCCCTCAACATCACCAGCACTACCCTCTGCTGGCTAAATTCATATCTCACAAACCGACAACAATTCATCAATATCAACAACTGCACCTCCTCTCCTCCGTCCCAAGGCGACCCCCAGGGTTCAGTGCTTGGTCCCCCTCTGTTCATCCTCTACCTGCTTCCTCTAGGTAATGTCCCCACCATGTCCTCCACTTCCACTGTAATATCCCCACCATGTCCTCCACTTCCACTGTAATATCCCCACCATGTCCTCCACTTCCACTGTAATATCCCCACCATGGCCTCCACTTCCACTGTAACATCACCACCATTGCCTCCACTTCCACTGTAATATCCCCACCATGTCCTCCACTTCCACTGTAATATCCCCACCATGTCCTCCACTTCCACTGTAACATCACCACCATGGCCTCCACTTCCACTGTAACATCACCACCATTGCCTCCACTTTCACTGTAACATCACCACCATGGCCTCCACTTCCACTGTAACATCACCACCATTGCCTCCACTTTCACTGTAACGTCACCACCATGTCCTCCACTTCCACTGTAACATCACCACCATGGCCTCCACTTCCACTGTAATATCCCCACCATGTCCTCCACTTCCACTGTAATATCCCCACCATGTCCTCCACTTCCACTGTAATATCCCCACCATGGCCTCCACTTCCACTGTAACATCACCACCATTGCCTCCACTTTCACTGTAACGTCACCACCATGGCCTCCACTTCCACTGTAATATACATCCATACAATATTAAGTATTACAATATTTCATCATATTTAGAGGCTGTTCAATCCCCGGCTCTGATTGTCTGCATGTCCAAGTGTCCTTGAGTTGACTCCGGATTGCTGGGACTGGTTAAAGAATAACTTTGGTATTTTTCAACCTGGAGCCTATTTCCCCATGTTTTTGTGTCTAAGTCAGACAGCTCTTTCTGAAACCGGGCTAGCATCAACGAAGAACGCTACTGCGGCTGTAATACAGTCATTCGGGTCAACGTGGCATCGTCAGTTCACGTCCACTAAAAGCGTTGGATTTCACCGCTGACGGGCTCAGATTGTTCTCGTCAGTGCCTGACAACATTATGGAAAGGACCCTAGAGAGAAATAAAACATTTTCTCACCTTTCACTTGTTGCGGGTCTCACTCGCAGGGGCCTCATTCTGAAATATCTGGTCACATCCACACTGTGGAAATCATCTCCATATTCAGCCATGACATTGGAAATATTTTAGATAACACCAAGCTACACTTTCTGCACAAAATCTGACCATTTCCACCAAGGATGTGTTCCACATTTCCACCGTTGTCTTCTGGCAACCAGTCACATGACAATAACAAACAGGAAGTTAAAGGTCAGAAAGATTTTATTTCTCGGTGGGGTCCTTTCCATAATGTTGTCAGACACTTATAACACCAATCTCATTGACAGTGAGAAACATCACATTACTGGGCTAGTTTCAGAAAATGTCCCCTTTAGTCACTCTGGTCGGGTTCACACCTGAAGGTCCGGTTACTGAACCAATGAGAGGATGATACGTTGGGCCAGTTTTACATCTCGTCCGGTTTGCGTTCACAAAGACAAAAATCAAACGGTCCAGAAATTGTAAACAAAACTCAAGTGGTGGAAATGTCATTCGATTATTGGTAGACAGATGGCGGGGAACAAGACAAAAAACGACAAAGAAACACTCCTAATTTCTAGCTGGAGCACCTTCAGGTTCTGTTCATGTTGGTACTGATGTGGAGCGCATCTGCAGCGGGTATTAAATAATTTGACTGACGACTGTCCCGTGAGTCCCGCTTTGGTTCCCTGCCACATTTTGCTAGCAAACATGCTAATAGCCATCATTCACCGAACGAGGAAAAGGAGGCGTTCTTTTCACCAATGAGACGAGAGATAAAATGGTATGCTTCCTTTGATTGGTTTGAATGGTGTTCACACCAGAGAGGAACCGCTTCTGTTTGGTTCGCACCAGGGTTTGATTCCCGCGTTCACACCAGCCCAGACAGCAGCACCAAGGGGGTAAATGCTCCACGGTTCGGTTCAACCGGACTAAACAAGGCCGGTGTGAACGCGGCAGAAGACGCAGACATATGGGAAAACAGGGTCTAGGTTGAAAACATCATAGTTATCCTTTCAATCCCTGCAGAGCTCAAATTTCATGCATATACCTGTATGTATGTGATGATTTTAATAAAGCTATTGTTTGTGTACACATGACATCACTGTACTACTGTCCATCCTGATCCATCCTCCGTTGCCCTCCTTGAGGGTTCTTCCCTCTTTTCCCCTTTGAGGAGCTAAATGCCAGATTGGGGGCATTTCTATTGCCTCCACACAGCTCTCAACATGGCGACCAAGCACCGCCCACCACCAAAGCAACCTTTTCATTTTACAGCTAAACAGTAACGACAAGATGTTTCTGAGAACATTTGAGGAGAGAGATAGTCAATACAGTAACAGAATATATTGATTCCTGTTTGATCAGCGCTGCCTAGTTTGACAAAATCTTTGGGAGCAGTGATTAACAACTGCTGTGCCGAGTTCGTGGCGCTGATTGGTTGGTATCCTCCATGAAATATAGTGAAATCTTGCAGATGCCATGAGGAGCACCAGAGGACCAGGATTTTTACTTTTCAGATTACCTGTCTCAGGTTATAGTGACTGTTGAAGTGAAAGGTTTTAATCACATTTGCTCCAAATGACCAAGTTCAGCTTTAAACAATGTTTTTACTTTGTTTTTTACTTTATGCAGATATAACGGTCTGCTAAACTAAATTACAGCATGTCCCACAAGCATGCCAGTATTTTCAAATCAAGGACATTCAGTGTGCCACACAGCTGAAATCTGACCATGGATGTCATTAAGTGGCACATTTGCAGCCTTAGATATATATGATTGGTTTTTGATTTGATGGTTGAGTTATGGCTGATTCTATAGACCTCTAACCTAAATCTGTTACAATGGTGCTTTGCATCTTAGCCTTTCTTTAAAGACCCATTTGCGATATTGACACATCAACAATGTGAATACTGTGACATGCAGTGATCTCATCCTGGAGGTTATTACCTGTATAGAAGATGTGGTCAAAGCGATTTTCCAGAAGTGCCTTGGTCTCCTCCGCTCCACCACGAACAACTGCATAACAGTCCTGCAACAACGAGAGTCCATCTAAGTGAAAGTGTCACATTTCAGCTTCTGTTTCAGGTATTTACATCTAGATCTGATCCACTACTCAGCATATAGCACCGTTTGATTGAACCCATTTTTCTACTGAGCTAAATTATTGATCATGTGACTGACAGGTGTTTCTGTTGCCCAGGTGTGTCCTGTTACATTGATTATTCATCAATAAATAGAGCTGAATGTCTCCTCTCAGTTTCAGCTTTGGGTTTTTCCTGTTCAGACTGATTTCTAGTTAAAAGGTGAAACCAACATGAAGACCAGAGACCTGTCTCTGGGAGAAAAGCTGAGAGAAGATGGAAATCAATCAGAGCCATTGATCCGACGTAGGCCATAACCGGTACAACCATCTGGAACGTCCTGAAGAAGAAAGAAACCACCGGTGTACCGAGCAACAGACGGAGAACCGGTAGACCGAGGAAACATCAGCAGCTGATGACAGAAACACTGTGAGAGCTGTAAAGAAAAACCCTAAAACAGCCGTCAGGGACGTCAGCAACAACCTCCAGAGGGAGGAGAGAAGGAATCCCAATCCACCGTTCACAGAGGACTTCAGGACCTAAAGGACAGAGACTCCACCAGGAGAGGACAACCACTCATTAGCAATAAGAGGAGGAAGGACAGACTGGAACCAGACTACAAGGACAGAGACTCCACCAGGAGAGGACAACCACTCATTATCAATAAGAAGAGGAAGGACAGACTGGAACCAGACTACAAGGACAGAGACTCCACCAGGAGAGGACAACCACTCATTAGCAATAAGAGGAGGAAGGACAGACTGGAACCAGACTACAAGGACAGAGACTCCACCAGGAGAGGACAACCACTCATTATCAATAAGAAGAGGAAGGACAGACTGGAACCAGACTACAAGGACAGAGACTCCACCAGGAGAGGACAACCACTCATTAGCAATAAGAGGAGGAAGGACAGACTGGAACCAGACTACAAGGACAGAGACTCCACCAGGAGAGGACAACCACTCATTAGCAATAAGAAGAGGAAGGACAGACTGGAACCAGACTACAAGGACAGAGGCTCCACCAGGAGAGGACAACCACTCATTAGCAATAAGAAGAGGAAGGACAGACTGGAACCAGACTACAAGGACAGAGACCACCAGGAGAGGACAACCACTCATTAGCAATAAGAGGAGGAAGGACAGACTGGAACCAGACTACAGATCATCTTCATTGATGATGGATCACATGATGGCAGCAGCTACATGAAGTCAGAGGTCTACAGAAACATTTAGTCTGACAGTTTAAAGAGAGATGAACCAAACTAAAGTGGCAAGCAACAGGGCTAATTTCGCAGCTAACATTAGTGTTAGCATCACATTTGGGGTCCGATTAATTTCTGTACAGTATTGTACCATTAAAGTTAGCCCCTTAGACAGTCTCTGTTGGGACAGGTTTGTGTTGGGTGGAATGGACACAATGGCACTATTAGGAGGAATCTCTCTGGAAAAATGTAAGACGGATAATTCACACCAGACCCAGTGTGCACAGTTGTCAATGCAATGATTGGCATTCAGATTTTTCGTGTTCCCACAGAGCATTTTGTGATTGCACTGGTGAGAAACAGCTTGAGAAAAAAAAAAACCTCTATAAAGATCTTTAAGGTGCTTTACCTGAGACAGATACTTGGGGATGAGGTCTGCCATCAGACTGTCTGTGGCGGCGCTGACCTCTGAAGGCTTGAGGATCGCACAGTTTCCTGGGTGGAGACACCAACAGTACCCAGTCAGCAAAGACAGCAGCTTTCACACGTTTAAGGCTGTTTTACATTAGCTCTTGAAGAAAGGGATGTTTAGTGGAGAACTGGAGCAGTTTTAGGGAATCATGATTCAGGTGTCAAGCTAGGACTTGTTTTTTTTTTTTCTTTTGTTTTAATGTCCCTTCAAAAACAGAATATTTTAACAATCTGACAGACGACAGCGAGCTGCAGAACAGCAAACTTTATCAAACAAGAAGCGAAGTATCGGAGCTCGCCAATGTTTGTGAAGTGTTTTAGACAAGTTTTGATCAGCCCACAACGTTACTGCTTGGTTGACTTTCCTCCAGCAGCAACACGCAGCAGATTTCAGAGAGAAAACTACTGAGCTCTACCTGTTCAGCAGAGCATCTAGCAGCTAGAGACCAGGCCAGAGCTAACAGTACTGAAGCTGCATCCAGTGATAACCTTACTGCATCTGCTGGATGTGTAAACACTAGGACTGAACAAAGTTAACGATCGTAACGCAATTTCATTTTAGCACCACTCATTTCTTAACACAACTTGCAATTTTTAGATTGCGGCAGTCAAGTTGTAAAGCTAGTGAAGATCCTGCCATCAGACGAAGGCAGAGAACCAGCCAGGTCATCCTGGCCTGTCAGGAAGGAGGATAAATAATGCTCCTAAATGACTTTATTAATTATTGTGGTGAAAGAAAACCCACTTTCTGATAGTCCCAGTCAGTCTGGATCAAGTCCTAGTCCAGTCAGCACTCTGACACACTGACAGCTGTTGTTGCCTGTTGGGCTGCAGTTTGTCATGTTCTGATTGGAGCAGATTGTTGATGCTACAGTCAGAACCTGGGAGGGTTTCTGGGTATTTGATAATATATACATACATCTGCATATAGCAGCGTATTTGCCCACTCCTGAATGTTGAAAAGAGGATAAAAAATGTAATTCATCACAATTAACTCTGGACAATCATGTGATTAATTGTGATTAAATATGTTAATCAATTGACAGCCCTCGTAAACAGGAAAGTATCTGCTATCAACAAGAGCAGCAGATCAACTTAAACTGTGATCATGTGTCAATAATGCTGCTAAAGTATCATCATCATCATCATCATCATCAACTTAAACTGTGATCATGTGTCAATAATGCTGCTAAAGTATCATCATCAGCATCATCACAATCATCATCATCATCATCATCACAATCATCATCAACTTAAACTGTGATCATGTGTCAATAATGCTGCTAAAGTATCATCATCAGCATCATCACAATCATCATCATCATCACAATCATCATCAACTTAAACTGTGATCATGTGTCAATAATGCTGCTAAAGTATCATCATCATCATCATCATCATCATCAACTTAAACTGTGATCATGTGTCAATAATGCTGCTAAAGTACCACCATCATCATCATCATCATCATCATCATCATCATCAACTTAAACTGTGATCATGTGTCAATAATGCTGCTAAAGTACCACCATCATCATCATCATCATCATCATCATCATCATCAACTTAAACTGTGATCATGTGTCAATAATGCTGCTAAAGTACCATCATCATCATCATCATCATCATCATCATCATCATCATCATCATCATCTTAAACTGTGATCATGTGTCAATAATGCTGCTATAGTATCATCATCAGCATCATCACAATCATCATTACTATCATCATCTTAAACTGTGATCATGTGTCAATAATGCTGCTAAAGTATCATCATCAGCATCATCACAATCATCATCATCATCACAATCATCATCAACTTAACTGGGGGCGGCAGTAGCTCAGTCTGTAGGGAGTTGGCTTGGGAACCGGAGGGTCACCGGTTCAAGTCCCGACATGGACCAAAAACTGAGTGTGAACTGGTAGCTGAAGAGGTGCCAGTTTACCTCTTGGGCACTGCCGAGGTGCCCCTGAGCAAGGCACCAAACCCCCAACTGCTCGGGGCGCTTGTCAGGAGCAGCCCCCTCACTCTGACGTCTCTCCATTAATGCATGTATGTGTGTTTCAGGTCTGCATGTACCATGTACGAGTTTAACAGAGTGTAAATTGAATTTCCCCATTGTGGGACTAATAAAGGTAGATCTTCTTCTTCTTCTTAAACTGTGATCATGTGTCAATAATGCTGCTAAAGCATCATCATCATCATCATCATCATCAATTTAAACTGTGATCATGTGTCAATAATGCTGCTAAAGTATCATCATTATCATTATCATCATCATCACCAGCCATCATCAACTTAAACTGTGATCATGTGTCAATAATGCTGCTAAAGCATCATCATCATCATCATCATCAATTTAAACTGTGATCATGTGTCAATAATGCTGCTAAAGTATCATCATCAGCATCATCACAATCATCATCATCATCATCATCACAATCAACTTAAACTGTGATCATGTGTCAATAATGCTGCTAAAGCATCATCATCATCATCATCATCACAATCATCATCAACTTAAACTGTGATCATGTGTCAATAATGCTGCTAAAGTATCATCATCATCATCATCAACTTAAACTGTGATCATGTGTCAATAATGCTGCTAAAGTATCATCATCATCATCATCATCATCAACTTAAACTGTGATCATGTGTCAATAATGCTGCTAAAGCATCATCATCATCATCATCATCATCAACTTAAACTGTGATCATGTGTCAATAATGCTGCTAAAGCATCATCATCATCATCATCATCACAATCATCATCAACTTAAACTGTGATCATGTGTCAATAATGCTGCTAAAGCATCATCATCATCACTATCATCATCACCACCACCATCATCATCATCACCATCATCCCACTGGAGTCGAGTTTCTGTCCACCTGATGAATTCAAGTCTGTTCTTCACACACACACACACACACACACACACACACACACACACACACACACACACACACACACACACACACACACACACACACACACACACACACACACACACACACGACGGCGACACTGACCCTGCAGCTCTCAGACCAGGCCATCTTTAACAACATTGTGTTCACTGTCTGACAAACACAACCTCTCAGTTCAACCAAGTCTACAGACAAAAATAGAATAATTTGAATTTTAATGACCGTTTCATGTCAATATAAATGCCATTTATATTTATTTTAGACAGAGAAAGGTCCAGAAACGTGTGCTCATTTGTAACTGAAATCCTGTACTATGTTCATTCATGAAGCCCTGTAGGTATCTGCATGTTCTACAACACTGTCCTGCAGATATTTCAGAATAAAAGCCTTGTGATAACGATTGAAGGAGTTCTGCCCACAGAAAGAACATCTGAGGGGTTTTATTTTGAAATGAAAGCAGGAAGTGTTGATTTAAAAATACATCTTGACTTTTTTCATGTCCGTGACATTTTCTACAGATGTCTAGACATTGAAAGTGTAGTTATGTTGCCGATATGATGTCAATACAGTCAAACGATCACTTTCACCATCTGCTGCTGCCGTGATGCGCTCAGCTAGCATCAAGAATGAATCTGTAGCCAAGACGCTCCTCAGGCGTGTGGTCTGTTTGAGGCTTCAGAGCCACAGAATTTCCCTCCGGGGATTAATAAAGGTTCATCTTATCTTATCTTAGGTTGGCCAGGCCTGCTGTAGCTGATGCTTTCACCAGCGTCACTGTTATAGTTATTGTAGTTATAGTGCACGGCAGCTGTAGATTAAGGTTTTTCAATCATCACCTAATCATTAGGCTTTGTCCCAGTTTACGTTTTGTCATTTTTTACAGCTTTGTCCTTTTTGTTGTTGTTTGGGGACTAACGTTAGCTATGATTAGATAAGATACCACTGTGACTAAGATGAGCCTGAAGTCTCTGCAGTGCAACCAAACACCGACACAGCTTCAGTATCACTCGTTTCAACGCATCATTTAGTGTTTAGTGGACTTTTAGTGGAAGTGAAGAGAGCTGACGTACCACTGGTGCAAACAGCTGCAGTAGTCTAGCCTTCTCCCAGACCACCTCAGTTACCATATGCTGAAAGCTTATTCTGAAATCTTCGTACAATGATGCCAATAATGACTTGCCTTACCCAGCTTTCAGAAAATACTGAGTGGAGCAGATTTAAGTCAGTATGTAGGTGATTGTTGGAGAATACCTGCTGCAATGGCTCCAACCAAAGGCAGGATAAGGAGCTGCAGCGGGTAGTTCCACGGCGCAATGATCAACACAACTCCTAATGGTTGCCTCCGGATCGAACAGTCATCCAGCTTTGTGGCCTGAAACGTGACAAAGATTGTTTTAAAAACGTGTTGCATGGCAAACAGTGATGCAGAAGAATCCTCCCAGGTATGGTAGGTATGGTAGGTATGGTAGCCACCCACCAGCTGGCAGTGCTCACAAGCTACAAGTTACTCTAATACTGTAAACTGAAAATATTTGGATTTTTGTACTGTTGGTCACACAAGATACTATTAACACATATTTCAAATCTACACTAAATGATTACTTGCTTTTTCAAAACAAATTAATAAATAAATAACTGATAGGTTACAGTAAACATGACTAAAACTAATTGATGAACCCTATAATGCATATAAAAATGTTAAACCTACCAGGTTTTTGCTGACATACTCCGGCTGCATCCAGCTTGTCAGGTGGGCGATGGCGTAGTGCAGCTCATTGATCACGATATCAATCTCGGACATGATGGCCTCAAACTTTGGCTGCCATGCAAGAACGCCGACAGAGGGAGGTTAGCGCTAATGAAGAGTAGCAGGTGGAGCAAACACCCTGCATGTGTGCATGCAACCATGCGTCTATCCTAAAATGAAATAATATCTTAGAACAACTGTTCATTTTAATCCTTTGGCCATGCGCAGAGTCGTCTAATTTTCCAAAAACAGTAGAAGAAGAAGCAGCTGGACTTCCTCCTGTGTTGTAAACAAACGCCGCGTTGTCCATCTCGCGTCACGCTGACGTAGCGCACATGCTCAGTGGAGATAATAAACCCAACCAGGAAGACGTGGTCCGAATGGGTGTGTACGTGGACGCCGATGGGAACAAAGATCGGCATAAACCACCTCTCTCATTCTGAATGAACTTCCTTTCCGATCGGGCCGTATGGGATCAGAATCTTCCGACTGACGTGTTTACATGGAGCGTTTTTTTATCCGATTGGGCCTTTATGCCGATTATTGGTAATTATCTGTGATGACTATCTCTCTCCTCAGATGTTTCAGAAACATCTTGTAGTTTCTGTTTAGCTGTGAAATGAGAAAGTTTGTGACCCGGCAGCCATGTTGAGATCAGCTGAGGAAACACCAAGCCCCGCCCACCAGCCGGAGCTCACATTTTACAGCTGAACAGTAACGACAAGATGTTTCTGAAAGGAGATAAACATTCCAGTAAATACCGATCCATATCTGATCAGAGCTGCCTGGTTTGACCGTTCGATCACTTGAATCACAGCATGCTGACAGCTTATTATGGGATGTTCCCCAGTGAGGCCAGAATATCCTGCTGCAGCGCTTAAAGTGTTCAGCTTAGTTAGATAAGATAAGATAAGATATTGCTTTATTAGTCCCACAGTGGAGAAATTCACGCTAGTCGAGTGTTGTAGGTGTGTGTGTGTGTGTGTTGTAGGTGTGTGTGTGTGTGTGTGTGTGTGTGTGTGTGTGTGTGTGTGTTGGAGGTGTGTGTGCTGTAGGTGTGTTGTGAGACATATGAACACACTCTTGTACCTTTGCCAGGTCTTTGTGCAGAGCATCTAGAATCAGCTGCTCGTTGTCTTTCACCATGGTCAGGAGAGAGGTCAGCTGAGCTTGACGAAAGCGCGCCGGCACCGTGACGCCTGAACGAAACGCTGAACGCAGCCGGTCCACTACCTGGCTGTGGGCGTCCATCCTTTTCACCTGGACTCAGACACTGAAAGGAGTACAGAAACACACCTGACCAGATGTACAGGAACTTCAGCTGATTTTAACTGATAAAATGACAAAGTGACAGTGAAAGTTTCTGACACTAGTTAGCATGAAACCTATTGTTCATATATCAGAATACATTATGTATTTCTCTGGAAAAAATATGGATCACCTCTTTGCAGCCCCAGGAACAGAAGCCCAAACCACTGGGTCAGACCGGAGACTGGATCTGGAATCAGAGCAGACAGCCGTGTCCAGATGACTCGTTACAAAGCTTGGACGGTGACAAAACCCTAACCCTAACCCCTACCCTAACCCTCTAAACCTAACCTTCTAACCCTAACCCTCTAAACCTATCCCTAACCCTCTAAACCTATCCCTAACCCTCTAACCCTAATCCTCTAACCCTAACTCTCTAACCCTAACCCTAATCCTCTAACCCTAACTCTCTAACCCTAACCCTCTAACCCTATCCCTAACCCTCTAACCCTATCCCTAACCCTCTAAACCTATCCCTAACCCTCTAACCCTATCCCTAACCCTCTAACCCTATCCCTAACCCTCTAACCCTAACCCTATCCCTCTAAACCTATCCCTAACCCTCTAACCCTATCCCTAACCCTCTAAACCTATCCCTAACCCTCTAAACCTATCCCTAACCCTCTAACCCTAATCCTCTAACCCTAACTCTCTAACCCTAACCCTCTAACCCTATCCCTAACCCTCCAACCCTATCCCTAACCCTCTAAACCTATCCCTAACCCTCTAACCCTATCCCTAACCCTCTAACCCTATCCCTAACCCTCTAAACCTATCCCTAACCCTCTAACCCTAATCCTCTAACCCTAACTCTCTAACCCTAACCCTCTAACCCTATCCCTAACCCTCCAACCCTATCCCTAACCCTCTAAACCTATCCCTAACCCTCTAACCCTATCCCTAACCCTCTAAACCTATCCCTAACCCTCTCACCCTAGCCCCTGATAGGTTTTGGAAGAAGAAAACCGACTAAAACCCTCCAGATAGGACTGATTTTCGGGACGCACCTGAAGGTGTGCACCGAAATTAGCAGACGTCCTTAATGTCTCACCAGATGTCTTCAAAGATCCGCTTCTTCTGGCGCACTTTTATGGAAAAGCAAAGAAACGTAAACTGCGGTATTTCCCAATGAGATTGGTTCGCACATCACTGCCGCATAGCTACGATATGGCGCCGCTGTGAAGTGGTTAAACTCTCAGCTGCTGACCGTTAAATAGCGGAAAGTTTAATACCGCAGCTTTACGGTAACGTTAGCGGTGTGTAACATGAGCATATGATTCCCACTAACGCTACGAACTAACGTTACGTTCATCTCAGAGCCAATCACGGTCCTTTACCTGGAGTCTACGGACCTTTACAAAGATTCTCACACTGATTAACATTACCGGCAGTAGCCCAGAAGTTAACGACAGTAGCCCAGAAGTTACCGACAGTAGCCCAGAAGTTACCGAGAGCAGCTCAAAGTTACCGTCAGTAGCCCAAAGTTACCGACAGCAGCCCAGAAGTTACCGACAGCAGCTCAAAGTTACCGACAGTAGCCCAAAGTTACTGACAGCAGCTCAAAGTTACCGACAGTAGCCCAGAAGTTACCGACAGTAGCCCAGAAGTTACCGACAGCAGCTCAAAGTTACCGACAGTAGCCCAAAGTTACCGACAGCAGCTCAAAGTTACCGACAGTAGCCCAAAGTTACCGACAGCAGCTCAAAGTTACCGACAGTAGCCCAGAAGTTACCGACAGCAGCTCAAAGTTACCGACAGTAGCCCAGAAGTTACCGACAGTAGCCCAGAAGTTACCGACAGCAACTCAAAGTTACCGACAGTAGCCCAGAAGTTACCGACAGCAGCTCAAAGTTACCGACAGTAGCCTACAGTTACCGACAGCAGCTCAAAGTTACCGACAGTAGCCCAGAAGTTACCGACAGTAGCCCAGAAGTTACCGACAGCAGCTCAAAGTTACCGACAGTAGCCCAAAGTTACCGACAGTAGCCCAGAAGTTACCGACAGCAGCCCAGAAGTTACCGACAGCAGCTCAAAGTTACCGACAGTAGCCCAAAGTTACCGACAGTAGCCCAGAAGTTACCGACAGCAGCTCAAAGTTACCGACAGCAGCTCAAAGTTACCGACAGTAGCCCAAAGTTACCGACAGCAGCTCAAAGTTACCGACAGTAGCCCAGAAGTTACCGACAGTAGCCCAGAAGTTACCGACAGCAGCTCAAAGTTACCGACAGTAGCCCAAAGTTACCGACAGTAGCCCAGAAGTTACCGATAGCAGCTCAAAGTTACCGACAGCAGCTCAAAGTTACCGACAGCAGCCTAAAGTTACCGACAGCAGCTCAAAGTTACCGACAGTAGCCCAGAAGTTACCGACAGCAGCTCAAAGTTACCGACAGTAGCCCAAAGTTACCGACAGCAGCTCAAAGTTACCGACAGCAGTTCAAAGTTACCGACAGCAGCTCAAAGTTACCGACAGCAGCTCAAAGTTACCGACAGCAGCTCAAAGTTACCGACAGTAGCCTACACTTACCGACAGTAGCCTACACTTACCGACAGCAGCTCAAAGTTACCGACAGCAGCTCAAAGTTACCGTCAGCAGCTCAAAGTTACCGACAGCAGCTCAAAGTTACCGACAGCAGCTCAAAGTTACCGACAGCAGCTCAAAGTTACCGACAGCAGCTCAAAGTTACCGACAGTAGCTCAAAGTTACCGACAGTAGCCTACACTTACCGACAGCAGCTCAAAGTTACCGACAGCAGCTCAAAGTTACCGACAGTAGCCTACAGTTACCGACAGCAGCTCAAAGTTACCGACAGCAGCTCAAAGTTACCGTCAGCAGCTCAAAGTTACCGACAGCAGCTCAAAGTTACCGACAGCAGCTCAAAGTTACCGACAGCAGCTCAAAGTTACCGACAGTAGCCTACACTTACCGACAGCAGCTCAAAGTTACCGACAGTAGCCCAGAAGTTACCGACAGCAGCTCAAAGTTACCGACAGCAGCTCAAAGTTACCGACAGCAGCTCAAAGTTACCGACAGCAGCCTACACTTACCGACAGCAGCTCAAAGTTACCGACAGTAGCCCAGAAGTTACCGACAGCAGCTCAAAGTTACCGACAGTAGCCCAAAGTTACCGACAGCAGCTCAAAGTTACCGACAGCAGCTCAAAGTTACCGACAGTAGCCTACAGTTACCGACAGCAGCTCAAAGTTACCGACAGTAGCCTACAGTTACCGACAGCAGCTCAAAGTTACCGACAGCAGCTCAAAGTAGCCAGTAGCCTAACGTTACCGGTATTGGGTGAACTGAACGGAGACTCAGAAATGAAGCAGAAACGCGGTAAAGTTCAGTCTGACCTGGTCGCCGCTGCCCCGCAGATAGAACACCTACTTCCGGGTCCTGTCGCTCTGCGCTCCGGGTTACTTCGTGGTTCAGTCCGGGTCTTCCGGAGGAGAGGACGCGAAGAGGAACCTTTGTGGTTAAACCTGAAAAACAAGCCTGCAGACGAGTCGGGCGACAGCCGTGACGGTGCGGTCTGAACCGGGGAGACCTGTGGCCACATTCACACCTAGTAATTATGTCTAACAGCTACCTGCTGGCAGGTGTGTTAGAAACCCGCTGCACCTGAGAGTTCATTTACTCTGAGCTTCGATGAACTGATCATTTACTCTGAGCTTCGATGAACTGATCATTTACTCAGAGCTTCGATGAACTGATCATTTACTCTGAGCTTCGATGAACTGATCATTTACTCTGAGCTTCGATGAACTGATCATTTACTCAGAGCTTCGATGAACTGATCATTTACTCAGAGCTTCAATGAACTGATCATTTACTCTGAGCTTCAATGAACTGATCATTTACTCTGAGCTTCAATGAACTGATCATTTACTCTGAGCTTCGATGAACTGATCATTTACTCTGAGCTTCAATGAACTGATCATTTACTCTGAGCAGTTTCACTGAGAGCACTGCACTCTTCATCAGGAACACTTTCAGACCTGAACATTGCAGCTGTGCCGGAGTTGAAGTCCTTGGGGAGATTCAGTCCGGTGGGGAAACCGATAGTTTCTAAGCATTCAAACGCAACACTGGTCATGTGACCACACATTTTTTGAAGAGCCATCTTTTTACTGAGCCTGTGATCATGTGATCAGTGGTGAAGCGGCTCTTTTTGCTGTTCAGAGTGATTTTTACGTGTTGAAGGTGTCATGGGATTTATATATATTTATATATATATATATATATATATATATATATATATATATATATATATATATATATATATATATAGACAAGTCTGATAAAATGTCAGACACATGAATGCTGTAGGAAGTTACAGTATGAGTCTATACTGTGAGCATCACGCCAGCTCTGAACTGCTACAGGTTGTTAAAACGGTCAGGTGGAGGTAATTTGAGCCATTTTGATTATATATAACTGATTATAGCTTCAACTTGTTATGTAAATCTCAATGTAAACTACAAAGGTTCAATAAAGCGTAAATAAAAGGTGATTATATAGGCCAGGGGCTTCCAGTCTTTTTGGGGCCAGGGACCTCTTAAAGGGCAGGACATTTCCCAAGGACCTAACTAGAACACTGGTGAAGCATAATGCTTACTCCTATTTATACTCTTACATATCACTGGAACTACACTGAACAAAAATATGAACAACTCTTATTTTTTTGCTCCCATTTTATATATGCTGAAGTCAAAGATCTCAGACTGTTTCTACGTCCACTAAAGGCCTATTTCTCTCAGATATTGATCACTAAATCTGTGTTAGTGAGCACTTCTCCTTTGCTGAAATAATCCATCCACCTCTCAGGTAGCAGATCAAGATGCTGATTGGACAGCAGGATTATTGACAGGTGAGCCTTAGACTGTCACAATAAAAGTCCTCTCTAAAATGTTTATCACAGCCTGATGCCTCAGATGTCGGTAGTGTTGAGGCAGCGTTCAGTCGGCCGCTGGCTGCAGGAATGTCCACCAGAGCTGCTGCCCGTCAACTGAATGTTCATTTTCTCACCATAAGACGTCTCCAAAGGCGTTTCATAGAATTTAGCAGTACATCCATCCGGCCTCACAACCACAGACCACCTGTAACCAGACCAGCCCAGGACCTCCACATCCGGCATCTTCACCTGCAGGATGGTCTGAGACCAGCCACCCGGACAGCTGATGCAACAATCGGTTTGCACAACCAAAGAATTTCTGCACAAACTGTCAGAAACTGTCTCAGGGAAGCTTGGCTGCATGCTCGTCGTCCTCACCGGGATCTTGATCTGACTGCAGGTCATCAAACGTTCACCTTCGGTGGCGTCTGGTACTTTGGAGAAGTGTTGTCTTCACGGATGAATCCTGGTTTTCACCGTACAGGGTAGATGGCAGACAGCGGGTATGGCGTCATGTGGGTGAGCGGTTTGCTGATGTCAGCGTTGTGAATGGAGTGGTCCATGGTGGTGGTGGGTTATGGTCTGGGCAGGCGTACGTTACGGACAACCAACACAGGAGCATTTTATTGATGTCATTTTGAATGCAGAGATACTGTGAGGAGATCCTGAGGCCCATTGTTGTCCGTTCATCCACCTTCATCCACCTGAGAGGTGGATGGATTATTTCAGCAAAGAAGTGCTCACTCACATTTAGACTAATTAGTGATCAATATCTGAGAGAAATAGGCCTTTAATGGACATTGAAGAAGTCTGAGATCTTTGACTTCAGCTCATAAAAAATGAGAACAAAAGTGTTGCGTTCATATTTTTCTTCAGTATTATATTATTCAACCTAAATACTTCAGACCTGTTTGATAGTGATAACAGAAATTAATTTCAGTTTAAATCATTGTAATATCACTTTGTTTTGCCCCAATAGTCTGGGTGCTTTGTAATCAGATTACTCTTGCTTGGCCAGCTTCATGGTTTTGTTCGCTGGCACCTGAAGATGACAAATTTGGTCTCCCGTCGCTCGATATAACTGTCGTCATATTTCCTCAGTTTAGCTAGCCGGCTAATAAGCGAAGCTAAGCAGCAGGATCGGTTCATGACTCATGACAGAGTTTCTATTGGCCCAAAGCTAACGTGAATGGTAGTAACAGATACAATATGCTTGTTTTTTTAATGATACAGCACAATTTATAATTTATAGCTAATTATTTCATAGACCCCTGACAGAGGGCCACGAACCACTGAGGGTCCCCCGACCCCACCAAGAATCAGACTTGAAACCTTGTCTAGGATGTGATTGGTCCATGTTTTAGTGTGCGTCTACTTGTCATGGCGGCCTCCTGAAGCTGCCTGCGGCACCACGTGGGCGAGGTGACGACCTCGGTCCATGTTACCGTCAGTACGCCGCGTTAAAGGCTGGCTCAGCTCATCCCAGTCTCCCCGACGACTCTCAGATTGTTCAGGTAATCAAACCAGCGACGTTCTGGTCACAAGCTCATCTCTCTCTCCTTCGGGCACATCCCGAATTTCCCTCTGCGGATTAGTAAAGGTTCATCTTATCTTATCCCTTTCTCTGTGACGAGTCTTAACGTTTTTCATTATTATACACATCACTTCACTGAAGACACATGGTGTTATTTCTTCTCTCCATCTGGAAGATTTTCATATCCTGACCCTGGATTACTAATTAACGGCATACAGAACCTTTTCAACAGCAACCATGAGTCAAATTCAGTCTCTCATGGTGAACACAAACACGAATCCTGACAAACAGGCATCTTACTAGTTCACTGACATCAGTGGAGATATGAAAACTCTTTCTGATAACACGTCATCAGTTTTTCACTCGGTGAAGCAGGAAAACAGCCACTGAACAAGTGCTTCCAACAGACACACCTCATATCACTGATCCTTCTGAGACCAGAAAGGACTTCAACACCTGGTGTGAACTTCGTGTGTGTTTTGTCAAAAATGTGTCCTCAGGAACAGTTAAAAAAAAACAAAAAAAAAAAAACTGTTAACTTTGCTCTGATCAGAAACTGATCAAAACTATGGGCTTCCATGAGGGCCAAGACCGGAGCTGCTGCACCTCCAGAGTTCCACCCTGAAAAATACCAGCGTAGGAAATTTTCATCAGTTTTGAAGCTTGTCTCCACACACCCATCATAAAGTCAGAAAAAGTCTGAAAAAAGCAAAAAAAAAAAACTGTGATTGTGGAAAAACTAACAGAATACATATACAAATAACATAAAATATAGCGACCCATCTAAGCTTTCCCTTGTTTCTAGGTTCAAGTGTGGAGAATCTGTATGTTAGTGTGCATGTCATTGAACCATAACTGAAAAGGCATCAGCATTGATACAAAAACTTTATTCTCACAATATCAAAACTGACAGACCTACAGAGGTTTGCAGATTAAAAGGAATTAAGAGAGAAAATGGTGAAAATAGTGACTCCTGTTGGACAGTCATTACCCTCCGGTATTTCGTTGTGATGGCGCTGAGCAACAGCACCGGGTTTGTTAAATAGTGATGCACATGACGGTTAAACAGAAACGTAAGAAAACAGGGTGAGGGAAGTCGCCATCTTGCATTTAATCCTGGCAGCAACAATTATACAAAAATCAAAAACAAAGCATTTATGCATTGAAGGATTTCCTTAAAGGGATATTTTGCAGATTTGCTGGTGAAGATCTGCAAAGTTTCCTTTTAAATGACGCATCTGTTAACCTTCCTACATCTGCATATTAAAAAAACAGATCCAACTCTTTCGAGATACTTCTAAAACTAAACGACAATGTTCATTATGGAAAACACTAAGAACGGTGAAGTGAGAGGGACAGTCGTATCTACAGAGAGATGGAGGGAGGATGATGGGAGAAACAAGTAAATGATGAGAAGTCACAACAGTCATGGGCCCGGTGTCCACCTCGCCTCGACACCATTCACACAGCAACGGCTCCGTCGGCGTCCGTCGGGCAGCGCGCCGCAGATCCGGCTCCTCCAACTGCGTTCGGCAGGTTTTCTGTCTAAATGCCAAGTGCAGACCTACAGGATGGAGGGCGGCAGGCCGACAGGATGGAGGGCGGCAGGCCGACAGGATGGAGGGCGGCAGGCCGACAGGATGGAGGGCGGCAGGTGTGTAATGGTACCGGAGATCACGACATCATGGCTGTCTGCTCAAACACTTCACAGGAAATAGTCGGCTACTGGCTTCTTGGAGGGGATGCCTCTGGTCTCTTGTGGCGCTGCCTCAAATATGATGAACTCCCGCTGTAGATGCTCATCCAGCTCTAAGATGGCCGCCACGTTGCCACATCTGGTTGTCCAGAGACAGACAGAGGACTGGTTAGGACAGTCACATATTTGTTACATAAACAAGTCTGTTTTCTAGACCTGGTCTTCTAAAGCCAAGTTCACCCCACCCCACCGAGTCCTCAGATCTCAGTACTGCTCTCACTACACAACCTGCTGTCTTGTAATCTTGAAGTCATCGTTGTGGTTTAACAGTACATGACTGACCGGAGACAGGAGGCCACACCACAACATCTGTCACCTGGAGGAATCCTCAACGAGGACAGTCTCCACCCCGTTCAGATACCAGGTTTCTAATGTCAAACAGACCATGAACAATCATTTCAGAGCTCTTTCCAGCTTTAATGTGACCTATAACCTGAACTATTCAACTCAAAAAGAAACAAACAGTTTTGAGAACAAAATAAAACAGAAAACTTCCAATAAGCTGGTTGCATGACTATCCACACCCTTAAATTAACAGTTTGTTGAAGCACCTTTTGACTCGATGACAGCACTCCGTCCTCAGGTAGGAGTCTATCAGTGTGGCTCATCTTCACTTGGTAATATTTGCTCTGTCAGATTGTGAGGACGTCTCCTGTCCACAGCCCTCTTCAGGCCCCTCCACAGGTCTTCTATAGGATCCAGGTCTGGGCTCCGACTGGGCCGGTCCACTGCTTTAATCTTGTTCTGGTGAAGCCATCTTTGGTTGGTTTGGATGTCTGCTTTGGGTCGTCGTCGTGCTGAAAGGTGAGATTCCTCTTGGTCTTCAGCTTCCCAGCAGTGGGGTTTTGTGCTAACATTGACTGGTAGCTAGAACTGTTCATAACTGCCTCCGCCTAGACTAAAGCCCCAGTTCCAGCTGATGAAAAACAGCCCCAACGCCTGATGCTTGTCAATTGAATTGTTCAGGTTATAGGTCTCATTAAAAGAGGAACAAGTTCTGAAATGACTTATCGTGGTCTCATTTTTCACACCATAAAAACCTGGCATTTTAACAGGGGTGTGGAGACTTCTATCAACTGTATGTTTATTCAGGAAAACACGAGAAATGCACTGTAAATGACGTGATACGATATGTGAAACACACCGCTTCAGTCCAAGACAGCTGTAGGCAGAAGTAAGATATATCTACATTGCTAAGAAACTGATTTAAAAACAAAATCCTGGTTAGAGTGAACGTTGATCTGGCTCTATGTGGTGTGGAGAGGAGGTGGTGTTGCTCTGGCTCTATGTGGTGTGGAGAGGAGGTGGTGTTGCTGTGGCTCTATCGATCTAGTGTGGAGAGGAGGTGGTTTTGCTGTGGCTCTATCTATCTGGTGTGGAGAAGAGGTGGTGTTGCTGTGGCTCTATCTATCTGGTGTGGAGAAGAGGTGGTGTTGCTGTGGCTCTATCTGGTGTGGAGAAGAGGTGGTGTTGCTGTGGCTCTATCTATCTGGTGTGGAGAAGAGGTGGTGTTGTTCTGGCTCTACCTGGTGTGGAGAGGAGGTGGTGTTGTTCTGGCTCTACCTGGTGTGGCGAGGAGGTGGTGTTGCTCTGGCTCTATCGATCTAGTGTGGAGAGGAGGTGGTGTTGCTCTGGCTCTATGTGGTGTGGAGAGGAGGTGGTGTTGCTCTGGCTCTATGTGGTGTGGAGAGGAGGTGGTGTTGCTGTGGCTCTATCGATCTAGTGTGGAGAGGAGGTGGTGTTGCTCTGGCTCTATGTGGTGTGGAGAGGAGGTGGTGTTGCTCTGGCTCTATGTGGTGTGGAGAGGAGGTGGTGTTGCTGTGGCTCTATGTGGTGTGGAGAGGAGGTGGTGTTGCTGTGGCTCTATGTGGTGTGGAGAGGAGGTGGTGTTGTTCTGGCTCTATCTGGTGTGGAGAGGAGGTGGTGTTGTTCTGGCTCTATCTGGTGTGGAGAGGAGGTGGTGTTGTTCTGGCTCTATCTGGTGTGGAGAGGAGGTGGTGTTGTTGTTCTAGCTCCACCTGGTGTGGAGAGGAGGTGGTGTTGTTCTGGCTCTACCTGGTGTGGAGAAGAGGTGGTGTTGCTCTGGCTCTACCTGGTGTGGAGAGGAGGTGGTGTTGTTCTGGCTCTACCTGGTGTGGAGAGGAGGTGGTGTTGTTCTGGCTCTACCTGGTGTGGAGAGGAGGTGGTGTTGCTGTGGCTCTACGTGGTGTGGAGAGGAGGTGGTGTTGCTCTGGCTCTATGTGGTGTGGAGAGGAGGTGGTGTTGCTCTGGCTCTATGTGGTGTGGAGAGGAGGTGGTGTTGCTCTGGCTCTACCTGGTGTGGAGAGGAGGTGGTGTTGCTGTGGCTCTATGTGGTGTGGAGAGGAGGTGGTGTTGCTCTGTCTCTATGTGGTGTGGAGAGGAGGTGGTGTTGCTGTGGCTCTATGTGGTGTGGAGAGGAGGTGGTGTTGCTGTGGCTCTATGTGGTGTGGAGAGGAGGTGGTGTTGCTCTGGCTCTATGTGGTGTGGAGAGGAGGTGGTGTTGCTGTGGCTCTATGTGGTGTGGAGAGGAGGTGGTGTTGCTCTGGCTCTATGTGGTGTGGAGAGGAGGTGGTGTTGCTCTGGCTCTACCTGGTGTGGAGAGGAGGTGGTGTTGCTGTGGCTCTATGTGGTGTGGAGAGGAGGTGGTGTTGCTCTGTCTCTATGTGGTGTGGAGAGGAGGTGGTGTTGCTGTGGCTCTATGTGGTGTGGAGAGGAGGTGGTGTTGCTGTGGCTCTATGTGGTGTGGAGAGGAGGTGGTGTTGCTCTGGCTCTATGTGGTGTGGAGAGGAGGTGGTGTTGCTGTGGCTCTATGTGGTGTGGAGAGGAGGTGGTGTTGCTGTGGCTCTATGTGGTGTGGAGAGGAGGTGGTGTTGCTGTGGCTCTATGTGGTGTGGAGAGGAGGTGGTGTTGTTCTGGCTCTATCTGGTGTGGAGAGGAGGTGGTGTTGTTCTGGCTCTATCTGGTGTGGAGAGGAGGTGGTGTTGTTCTGGCTCTACCTGGTGTGGAGAGGAGGTGGTGTTGTTGTTCTAGCTCTATCTGGTGTGGAGAGGAGGTGGTGTTGCTCTGGCTCTACCTGGTGTGGAGAGGAGGTGGTGTTGTTCTGGCTCTACCTGGTGTGGAGAGGAGGTGGTGTTGTTCTGGCTCTACCTGGTGTGGAGAGGAGGTGGTGTTGTTCTGGCTCTACCTGGTGTGGAGAGGAGGTGGTGTTGCTCTGGCTCTATGTGGTGTGGAGAGGAGGTGGTGTTGCTCTGTCTCTATGTGGTGTGGAGAGGAGGTGGTGTTGCTCTGGCTCTACCTGGTGTGGAGAGGAGGTGGTGTTGCTGTGGCTCTATGTGGTGTGGAGAGGAGGTGGTGTTGCTCTGGCTCTATGTGGTGTGGAGAGGAGGTGGTGTTACTCTGGCTCTATGTGGTGTGGAGAGGAGGTGGTGTTGTTCTGGCTCTATGTGGTGTGGAGAGGAGGTGGTGTTGCTGTGGCTCTATGTGGTGTGGAGAGGAGGTGGTGTTGCTGTGGCTCTATGTGGTGTGGAGAGGAGGTGGTGTTGCTCTGTCTCTATGTGGTGTGGAGAGGAGGTGGTGTTGCTCTGGCTCTATGTGGTGTGGAGAGGAGGTGGTGTTGCTGTGGCTCTATCGATCTAGTGTGGAGAGGAGGTGGTGTTGCTCTGGCTCTATGTGGTGTGGCGAGGAGGTGGTGTTGCTCTGGCTCTATCGATCTAGTGTGGAGAGGAGGTGGTGTTGCTCTGGCTCTATCGATCTAGTGTGGAGAGGAGGTGGTGTTGCTCTGGCTCTATGTGGTGTGGAGAGGAGGTGGTGTTGCTCTGGCTCTATGTGGTGTGGAGAGGAGGTGGTGTTGCTCTGGCTCTATGTGGTGTGGAGAGGAGGTGGTGTTGCTGTGGCTCTATGTGGTGTGGAGAGGAGGTGGTGTTGTTCTGGCTCTATCTGGTGTGGAGAGGAGGTGGTGTTGTTCTGGCTCTACCTGGTGTGGAGAGGAGGTGGTGTTGTTGTTCTGGCTCTATCTGGTGTGGAGAGGAGGTGGTGTTGTTCTGGCTCTACCTGGTGTGGAGAGAAGGTGGTGTTGTTCTGGCTCTATGTGGTGTGGAGAGGAGGTGGTGTTGTTCTGGCTCTATGTGGTGTGGAGAGGAGGTGGTGTTGCTGTGGCTCTATGTGGTGTGGAGAGGAGGTGGTGTTGCTGTGGCTCTATGTGGTGTGGAGAGGAGGTGGTGTTGCTCTGTCTCTATGTGGTGTGGAGAGGAGGTGGTGTTGCTCTGGCTCTATGTGGTGTGGAGAGGAGGTGGTGTTGCTGTGGCTCTATCGATCTAGTGTGGAGAGGAGGTGGTGTTGCTCTGGCTCTATGTGGTGTGGCGAGGAGGTGGTGTTGCTCTGGCTCTATCGATCTAGTGTGGAGAGGAGGTGGTGTTGCTCTGGCTCTATCGATCTAGTGTGGAGAGGAGGTGGTGTTGCTCTGGCTCTATGTGGTGTGGAGAGGAGGTGGTGTTGCTCTGGCTCTATGTGGTGTGGAGAGGAGGTGGTGTTGCTCTGGCTCTATGTGGTGTGGAGAGGAGGTGGTGTTGCTGTGGCTCTATGTGGTGTGGAGAGGAGGTGGTGTTGTTCTGGCTCTATCTGGTGTGGAGAGGAGGTGGTGTTGTTCTGGCTCTACCTGGTGTGGAGAGGAGGTGGTGTTGTTGTTCTGGCTCTATCTGGTGTGGAGAGGAGGTGGTGTTGTTCTGGCTCTACCTGGTGTGGAGAGAAGGTGGTGTTGTTCTGGCTCTATGTGGTGTGGAGAGGAGGTGGTGTTGTTCTGGCTCTATGTGGTGTGGAGAGGAGGTGGTGTTGCTGTGGCTCTATGTGGTGTGGAGAGGAGGTGGTGTTGCTGTGGCTCTATGTGGTGTGGAGAGGAGGTGGTGTTGCTCTGTCTCTATGTGGTGTGGAGAGGAGGTGGTGTTGCTCTGGCTCTATGTGGTGTGGAGAGGAGGTGGTGTTGCTGTGGCTCTATCGATCTAGTGTGGAGAGGAGGTGGTGTTGCTCTGGCTCTATGTGGTGTGGCGAGGAGGTGGTGTTGCTCTGGCTCTATCGATCTAGTGTGGAGAGGAGGTGGTGTTGCTCTGGCTCTATCGATCTAGTGTGGAGAGGAGGTGGTGTTGCTGTGGCTCTATGTGGTGTGGAGAGGAGGTGGTGTTGTTCTGGCTCTATCTGGTGTGGAGAGGAGGTGGTGTTGTTCTGGCTCTACCTGGTGTGGAGAGGAGGTGGTGTTGTTGTTCTGGCTCTATCTGGTGTGGAGAGGAGGTGGTGTTGTTCTGGCTCTACCTGGTGTGGAGAGAAGGTGGTGTTGTTCTGGCTCTATGTGGTGTGGAGAGGAGGTGGTGTTGTTCTGGCTCTATGTGGTGTGGAGAGGAGGTGGTGTTGCTGTGGCTCTATGTGGTGTGGAGAGGAGGTGGTGTTGTTCTGGCTCTATGTGGTGTGGAGAGGAGGTGGTGTTGCTGTGGCTCTATGTGGTGTGGAGAGGAGGTGGTGTTGCTGTGGCTCTATGTGGTGTGGAGAGGAGGTGGTGTTGCTGTGGCTCTATGTGGTGTGGAGAGGAGGTGGTGTTATTCTGTATACATATCTATTAAAGGTCTGGGGGGAAGGGGATCCTCTTCCTGAGACTTGTTTCCCTGTTAAAAGGGTTTTTCTTTGGTTGGGAGTTTTTCCTTATCCAAAATTTGTGATTTGAGATTTTGGGCTATCCAAATAAAATTGCCTTGCTGATGTTGTTGGCACGTGTTCCACCCTCTTTTATACTATTTATTCCTCCCAGTGCAACAACAAACGCAGCCCATCCCGTCGCTTCCTGTTGTTCCAGGCTTCTTTCCCAGGTTGACCCCCAGCCAGTGTCTCGCGCTCTCATTGGATGGAGCTTGTCCCGAAGTTCCAGACAGCACCACATGCCAGATATCTGGAATGTTTCTGAGGCATCGGTGAGCTTCTCCGCCTGCATCTTTAACAGTTCATACATAATGCTTAAGAGCCGACGTGAGCTCCAAAACTGTACATACACCATACATAATTTATGTATTATGTATGGTGTATATACTCATTTACAGATTTATGTATGCATTGACAAATCAAAATAATTGCAAATCTGAATACCATTTGGAGATTGGCAGCTCAAATAATCACGATTCAGTGATTATGTAATAACGGTGCTTGGCCCAACACACAATCACGAGCATTAAACAGAAGAAAGCAGACTGAGAGCTGAGCCGCACAGAATGGCGATTATGTATTCGACGTACCGTGTTGCTAATATGATAATACCAGCAACATTACTACAGTTTCAATGTCTATCTGTAGAATATGCCACAGACATGAAAAAAGTTAATATGAATTTTTAACTCAACACTTTGTTTCTGCTTCAAAATAAAAGCCCTCTTACATTTTTTTTTCTGAGAACAGAAAAAGAAAGGGCTGGTAGCAGCAGCAGCAGAAATGCTGCTGGTGTCGACGCACACACTTGAAACACGCAGCAGTTCGGCGAGGCAGTCGCCATGCGTCGCCCACGTGGCCCGTGAGACACAAAGTTATGCTTTGCGCTGTATATTACAGCCGTCTTCACTTTACAAACGGACGACCGGCCCGTGGTGCAGACGGACCGGCTTCATTCATAAGAACGACAGAGCTGAGTGTCTCCACGCAGAGCTCCTGTTGGTCTGGACACAATCTCTGACCTCAACAGAACACACAGCAAGTCTCAAAGTAGTGAAAACTCACCAAGGATTGCCACAAACTGTCACTGACTCTACTGTGGTCCATCTTCAGAGCAGGGTTTGTACCTGGGACTTAAATACTCCACCGCCCTCGTCTAAGGAGGTGTTGACATTGTGTTCATAAAACAGGGACTATTTGGTTATCTCCATACCTGTAGCAGTAGTTGGGTGCTGACCACACGGTGAGCACAGTCTCATTGAAGTGCCACTTGTAGCCTTCCATGACCAGCTGGTGTGCTCGACAGATCATGTGGATGTCGTTGGCGGCGTTGAACTGGGCGACCACGTCACTCCCAAACAAGTAGCCAGCACCTCTGGGACTCACCCCCCACCCTGTGGTGTCTGAGAGAAAGATCAGTCAGTTGAACATCTGCCTCTAACATGGCATCGGGGTTAGGAAGGCGGAGGCCAAACTGATTTCCTGAACATTCATATACAGGTGGGTTAATATCTGTTTAAAAGTCAGAACAGGATGCCTGTATACCTTCAGGGTCTGACCACAGGAGGTCACACATAGGCCCATCATGAGGAACTTCCTGTTTTCTGTCAATGGTCCGGATCTGGTCCAGGGTCTGGATGGAGGGAGACAAGCCACCGTGCACACAGAAGATCTGAAGGACAAAGAGAGGAGTGCATCAACCCAACTGATGGACATTATATGATGGCACAGCTACTCAACCAGCTGGAGTCAACAGTCTAGAGTTGAAAACATTCCCGTCTCTGTGCATTTACTGCACGAGTTTTACCGTCATGTTGAAGGAAACGCTGCACAACATATCTCACCTTGCCATCAATGATAGCAGACAAGGACAGGTAGTCGAATATCTCAGTGCAGTATCTCCAGACTGTGACTGAGCCGTACTTGCGGAGGCACTCGTCATAGAAGCCGTAGACCTGGGTGATTTGCCGGGACTCGTGATTTCCGCGAATCAAAGTTATCCTGTCTGGATAACGCACCTGACAAGCACAGCAGAAGCAAAGAGGTTTCATTAGCCTTCATAATTTCAGAACGGTCCTCCAAGCCTCACGAGATGAGGAAAAAAACTACACTCAAGAAAATATCATTTACAAGCAACACACATAAGAATACTTGGCTTCTGGTAGATATGCATTACGATTTTAAGTATCACAGTTGTAGAAGTATTGTGATTCTATATTCTGATTTGTGATTTTTGTTAACTTTTTTACACTAGACCATGTGAAAATGATGAATAATACACATCTAGAGACTTTTACTTTGGTAAATCTCTAAATGAATCCAGTAAAATGTCTGTAGTCAAATCTATCAGGATCATTGTCAGGAATTATTGATTACAGTTTTTATCAAAGAATAAAGACGTTTCCCTCACAGATTAGTGGGATTTTCTTTTTAATTTATCAGGGTCATGTAGTGTTTTATACTTCTGCTAAATATAATCCATCAGTCTGATTTCCATAGATGGATTCTGTAGATCCAGTTTCCTTTGTTAACACCTTATTTTGAAAAGCGGCCGTAGTCCCAGGTGTCTACTTCCTCTAACTCCTCCAAGGTGGTCTCTAGCTCTCCGTCAGCTCCGTTCTCTTTATCCATCCATGGTCAGCTCCATCGGGGCCGTCTGAATGCATTTAACATAAATGTCAGTATATGGCGCTCTACAGTCGTAGCGTCGGCCCGTCGGACCACGGAGACGAGAGCGACGGCCGGCCGGACCGCACGTTACCGCCGTACGATGACGTTTCCCGTCCGTGACGGAGTTAGCGTGCAGCTTTAGCCGTGATGTCTAGCTCTGCTTTTCCAAAGTGTTTCCCTCCTTTACTGCAGGCATGTCCAATGTCCGGCCTGCGGGCCTATTGCGGCCCGTGTTCAATTTTCCACCGGCCTGCAGCCTTTGTCATAAAATCAACAATATGCGGCCCGCCACAATATCGGTGTGCAATTTAGGAGGGTTTTAACGCCGCTTTCGGGATTTTGCAGCTGCTGAAACGGAGATCAGGCTTTTTAACTCCTCTCCTTTTTAGCTCCTCTCCTTTCTCCGATGGCGCTCCAGACCTCCTCTCCTTTCTGAGGCTCCAGACCTCCTCTCCTTTTTAGCTCCTCTCCTTTCTCCATTGGCGCTCCAGACCTCCTCTCCTTTCTCCGATGGCGCTCCAGACCTCCTCTCCTTTCTCCGATGGCGCTCCAGACCTCCTCTCCTTTCTCCGATGACGCTCCAGACCTCCTCTCCTTTCTCCGATGGCGCTCCAGACCTCCTCTCCTTTCTCCGATCACGCTCCAGACCTCCTCTCCTTTCTGAGGCTCCAGACCTCCTCTCCTTTCTGAGGCTCCAGACTTCCTCTCCTTTTTAGCTCCTCTCCTTTCTCCGATGGCGCTCCAGACCTCCTCTCCTTTCTCCGATGACGCTCCAGACCTCCTCTCCTTTCTCCGATGGCGCTCCAGACCTCCTCTCCTTTCTCCGATGGCGCTCCAGACCTCCTCTCCTTTCTCCGATGACGCTCCAAACCTCCTCTCCTTTCTGAGGCTCCAGACCTCCTCTCCTTTCTGAGGCTCCAGACTTCCTCTCCTTTTTAGCTCCTCTCCTTTCTCCGATGACGCTCCAGACCTCCTCTTCTTTCTCCTTTCTGAGGCTCCAGACCTCCTCTCCTTTCTCCGATGACGCTCCAGACCTCCTCTCCTTTCTCCGATGACGCTCCAGACCTCCTCTCCTTTCTCCGATGACGCTCCAGACCTCCTCTCCTTTCTCCGATGATGCTCCAGACCTCCTCCAGCTGGATGAAGGCAGGTTCCCAGAGATTCAAACATTGGCTCGGCATACATGTGAGAGGACGTCCCAGAACCGCCTGAGAGACTGAGAGATTAAGAGACTCTGACCTGTGTGACGTCTGCGCATCAGAACCACTGCTGTAGAGCCAGACCTGGTCTACTGACTGTAGTCCAGATCTCAGAGCCCCCCTTCACATCAGTGCAGACAAGTTATATGTTTAGTCTTCTGAGTGAATCACTTCTGTATCTTTCTTTTTTAATGAATATGCTCTGAGTCTTTTCAGTCCGTGGATCATTTGTTCTTGTTTTTCAACTGACAATCAAACTGGGTCTTGTAAACCCGTCAAACTAAACTGTGGTCATATTTATTGATAACATTAGGGTCTTAAGAAACAAATATACAAATACTCAACATTAAATATTAAAATCAAATTTGGTCCAGCACTCATTTTTCCATTTCATATTTTTGATCCAAGTCTAAAATTGACATAAATGTCACGTTTGATATCTGATTCTAAATGAAATAACACATTTTTGTTTTTTGATTTTTGATGTTCAGTTGAAAAATGAAAGAAGGGGTGATGCATAGATTGATATGGCCCTCGAATAAGATAACTGTTCTTCTGTTATCATGTTAATGGTTCACAGAGTGTCAGGCTGAATGGGCCCCCACATTTTAACCTCACCAAATCTGGCCCTCTGCAAAACAACCTTTACTGGATGTGTAGTGTTTACCAGGCTGGATTTAACATGGAGGGTGGAGGTCGGATCCACGCCCACCCTCCACCCTTTAATACTTTCTGAGGTTTGTTCTGGTCGACGGATAACGAACAGATATGACGTCACGTCACTCAGACTTCCACAATAAAAGCGCTAACTTCCTTCTACTTCTACAGAGACTCAGATGAAGCAGATATCTGGATTCTGGCATGAAAAAAATCTATTTCAAAAGCATTAACAAATAAATTGCGATACATTGAGAATTGAGTTTTTTTCCCAGCCGTAACACATGGTCTCCCGTTATGTGGTAAGTAAATGTGAGAACTGCAGTGCAAACAATAAAAAGGAGTACCTTAAGAGCTAGCAGAAGAAGGAACGTCTCCACGCTGTAGAAGCCTCTGTCCACAAAGTCGCCCATGAAGAGATAATTTGTCTCTGGGACATCACCACCAACCTGTCACATGGACGGAGTAAAAACAAGTAGTGTTCACACTGATGCCGCCACCATTTCCAGTGGAGTGCTCCTCCTCAATAGAGACAAATAAGCCAAACAGACTCCATTTTGAGCACGTCCTGCAAGATCCATGATGCTACCAAATGTATCTCCACCTCACTTCAAACTGTCCTGTCAGATGTGGGTACTCATTGGAAAAACTTCCAAACTGAGAAAAACAAAAGCCCCTATTCTACTTAGTTCAATATGATTTGGATGCAGCAGAAATCCAGCATCTGGGGAACTAAAATCATTTTCTATGCTCTCAGCAAAACCACCAGACTCCATTGAATAAAAGAGTCATTTTAACTTGCAAAACACACGAGCTGCTGGCCTACCGCTGCCACGATCGGTTAGTTTCTACCTGTTATTCTGTGACTTTCAGATTCACCTTTTCAGTCACACAATAACACAAAGACAAACCCATCTAGTCAGCAGCAGACCAGCAAACCTCACATTCTGCGGGGTAAAATTACAGGTTTTTTTCCAACGGAGTCTGGTGGCTTTGACAAGAGCATAAACGGATACTACAGCGTCAGTTTCCCGTCAGAAAGGGCATGCTGGTACTCCTGTCTGGAGGCGTTCTGACTGAGTGCTGTACGTAACACACCAGCTATAGAGAAATACCTCATACAACCCCCTTCAAAACACCAAAACAATCCCATTAAGAACGGTAGAGATGAATTTTAGGGCACTGCTGAAGTTATGATACCAGTGCAGTGAAGATGTTTTAAACACATTTCAGGATCGACGGTGATCACCATGATATCATGATAATCCAGTGACTATTTATTCTTTAGGACTGACGTTCAGCATTGTATTTTCAGCATATTGCATTTACAACATGTTCAATATGTGTAACTCTGTCCTGCACCAGCTTTAAAATACAGCACACTGAGGCTACATCCACACGAATACAATTTCATTTTAAAACCCAGTTTTAAAATAAAAACGACTTCCGTCCAGGTGAGCATTTTAATTAATCTCCGTCCGCTATCATGCCTGAAAACACATACCACATGACCATTAGAGGTCCACCGAGTTTTTTTTTTTTAATGACTGATGGCGATGGCGATTTTTTACAGAATCAGTACAGCCGATGGCCGACATATGATGTTGTTTTTTGGGTTTTTTTGCCGGCAAGTTTGGCTGGTTTTCTTGGTTTCCTCCAACTGATAATGACTTAACTTAAGAAAACGTGCTGATCAACACTTGGTGTGTCTCTCCAGTCTGCATTGTGTCTGAATGGTTAGGACGTTGTTCTCCTCTCACACTCAGGTTAACCCACCAGGCTTCATCTACTGAAATCTGCCGCAGTGCTGCCAACTCCTCAGTAAGGAAAGCAGCTATTGGCTGTCCTAAAAGTCTGCATAATTTGCATAATTGACCATGTACTTAACATTGTACTGTAGGAGAGACGGTAACGTTGTGGGAGAAACAAAAAAGTGAGTAAAAAACACCTTAAATATGCTTAGAACTACAAATGATCTTTCTTCTGCCGATTCCTCTTTTTTTTTTTTTTTAATGCCACTATTCCAAAACTCCTCCTTTATCTGGGCCTGGGACCAGCAACAGTGACCCAAAAGAGACACTGTGGAGGAGTTACCGGTACTTAGGTTTATTTCTATTTATTTAATTCAGGGTTTGATTCCCACTACTTTCTGTATTTCTGGTCCAGTTCAGACTGAGATGATGAGCAGCCAGCTAGATGCTGCTGCTGTCAGACACAGTGGACGAGGTGAGGAAGTGACTGAGGCTGAGAGACAAATGAGTTATTTAAGACAAAGGAAATTACACATTTACATCCCCTGACTGTGAGCCAGGGCGGGATGAGGACGATTCATTGACGATGCTGTTACTGCAGAGTCCACAAAAGTCTCCAATAACACCAGAAAAAGCCGCTAGATTCTAGAGGGGTTTGAAAAGTCACTAAATATAGTGACTAAATTGGTAACACTGCTGAGGTCTGTTTGATTGACACAAGGGGAACTGATTGTCCATGTTGAAATGAATGAATCAGGACTGAGGAGACCCAATCAGGAAGGCAGGGTGTCTGCATCATTGTTTTCAAAGGTCTCGGTTTCTGTCCGTCCAGACTAAAACACAACCCCGCAGTTTTAAAACTACCCACAAGGTCAGCAGCGCTTTCAACGGAAAAACAAAACGCAACAAAAACACTGTAGTGTGGACGCCAGGCATATAACGGTAAAAGTTGTGCGTTTTACAACAAAAACATATTAGCACGGATGTAGTCTGACAATTAAACATGTGACAACTGAGTCTGTAGTGAGCAACACAAACTTACTCTGAACAGCTCCTTCAAGTCATAGAACTGACCATGTATATCACCACACACCTATGAGGAAAAAAAGGAGGACAAACATTGTCAGCACATTTTATCTACTTTTAATAGCCTTCTGAGCAAACAGCCAACAGAAAATATGACTCACTGTGACAGGAGAGTCTACTCTCTGGACATTACTTTCTTCAACCAGTATCTCTCTGAAAATACAAAGAACATGATCAGTCAACTTCCTGGTTGTAAGCATTTCCATCTGAGAGAGAGAGAGAGAGAGAGAGAGAGAGAGAGAGAGAGAGAGACAGACAGAGAGAGAGACGGAGAGAGAGACAGAGAGAGAGAGAGAGAGAGACGGAGAGAGAGACAGAGAGAGAGAGAGAGAGAGAGAGAGAGAGAGACAGACAGACAGAGAGAGAGAGAGAGACGGAGAGAGAGACAGAGAGAGAGAGAGAGCGGAGAGAGAGACAGAGAGAGAGAGAGACGGAGAGAGAAGAAGAAGAAGAAGAAGAAGATATTCCTTTATTTGTCCCACAATGGGGAAATTCAATTCCCCTCAAGAGAGGGAGAGAGAGACAGAGAGAGACAGACAGACAGAGAGAGAGAGAGAGAGAGAGAGACAGACAGACAGAGAGAGAGAGAGAGACGGAGAGGGAGGGAGAGAGAGAGAGAGACGGTGAGAGAGACAGACAGAGAGAGAAAGAGACAGAGAGGGAGAGAGAGAGCAGCTGATACCATGCTACACACTACTTGTACACAGAATCCAACACGTATAAAAAAGTGGATTTTGGTGAAAACATGTTTTAAAGATTTGTTAAATGTTTGTTGAATGGTTGTTTTGTGAAATTTTGTCTGCACATCGTGGCTCAATAACGTGTTGTATCTCCCCTCTGGGTGAGTATGTGGTAGATATTGTATAGATTTAGTGCAGTGAGCCATGAGGACAGGGCCTAGCTGTTTGCTCTGTGTGCTGAATGGTATTACAGGCCATGTGGATGGTTACCTGGCTTTGGCGCACAGTGCCTTGACTTCATTTTCTTTAATGAGCTCGCAGCGTCGGAGCTGCTCTATCTGCCGGTCCAGGTCACTGATGTCCCCCATAGTGACACACATAGGGAGAGCTGCTCACACACCTCGGTCTCACACACTCCTCTGGTCACACACACCGGGGCGACACCACGGTACCGGCTCGTTGTTCAACCAGGCGGCAGGACAGCGGATCGTCACCACACACTTCAACACGCCGGCCTCACGCTGAGGACGTTCACAGCGAGGAACTGTAACGGAACAAACCGGCGAAATTCAACAACGAAACTGAATAAAGAGCAAAACAACATAATCACCATTCACGTAACCGGAGAAACAGAGAGCTAGCTAACTGCTCATTAACTTCAGCGCCAGTTAATGGTGCTGTATTCAGAACAACAGGAAACTCAGTGTTTTACTGGTTTATCTGCACAGACCGGAGATGACCAACGCTGCAGAGAAAACTGACGTTATTTGTCCAGGAATGTGAGGCCTATGGGCGTAGCTAACTAGTAAGCTAACCATTAGCACATTAGCTTACATCACTACTAACGACGTCAGCGAACAACTGATTCGTCGATAACTCCGCCAACCATTTTGTCTGGGAATAAGTACCACAGGTTAAGGCTAATGTCTACCAGCTGCTACCGAATAACACAGCGTACCCAGAGTGGTACTGTAATGAATAAACCTACTTAGATTAGCTGATGAAATGTTAGCTGGCTAATTGCTAGCTGTCGGGCAGCGGGCGGCGTCACTACGGGCTAACAGGCTAACAGGCTAACGTTAGCTAACGTTAGCTACACATATCAAAGCGATTCAGGCAGCGCCGCTGATTCGACGGAAGCAGAGTAAATACCGTGATGTGAGTGTCAGCAGACCGGTGACAAGCAAACATCTATAGGTTTCGTTCCATGGATCGATCCGCCGGTCCCTCTTCTTCCCCCGGGAGAAAGAGTCTTTGCCGGCTCACTCCTGCTGCCGTCACCGTGCTCATGAACACGACCCACTCGAGTCTGACTTCCGGTTTAGGGAACGCGCATTGCTCAGTCATGTTAACCCCCCATACTCCATAGCTACAGCCCCCTACACTCCACAGCCCCACATACTCTACAGCTACAGCCCCCCATACTCTACAGCTACAGCCCCCATACTCTACAGCCCCCCATACTCTACAGCTACAGCCCCCATACTCTACAGCCCCCCATACTCTACAGCTACAGCCCCCATACTCTACAGCCCCCATACTCTACAGCCCCCCATACTCTACAGCTACAGCCCCCATACTCTACAGCCCCCATACTCCACAGCTACAGCCCCCATACTCTACAGCTAAAGCCCCCATACTCCACAGCTATAGACCCCATACTCCACAGCCCCCCATCCTCTACAGCCCCCATACGCCACAGCTACAGCCCCCACACTCTACAGCTACAGCCCCCATACTCCACAGCTACAGATCCCATACTCTACAGCCCCCCATACTCTACAGCCCCCATACTCCACAGCCCCCCCATCCTCTACAGCCCCCTACTCCACAGCTACAGCCCCCATACTCTACAGCTACAGCCCCCATACTCCACAGCTACAGACCCCATACTCTACAGCACCCCATACTCTACAGCCCCCATACTCTACAGCTACAGCCCCCATACTCCACAGCTACAGCCCCCCATACTCTACAGCTACAGCCCCCATACTCTACAGCTACAGCCCCCATACTCCACAGCTACAGCCCCCCATACTCTACAGCTACAGCCCCCATACTCTACAGCCCCCCATACTCCACAGCCCCCCATACTCTACAGCTACAACCCCCATACTCTACAGCCCCCCATACTCTACAGCTACAACCCCCCGTACTCTACAGCTACAGCCCCCATACTCTACAGCCCCCGGTACTCTACAGCTACAGCCCCCCATACTCCACAGCTACAGCCCCCCATACTCTACAGCTACAGCCCCCATACTCTACAGCCCCCCATACTTTACAGCCTACAACCCCCCATACTCTACAGCTACAGCCCCCATACTCTACAGCTACAGCCTCCCATACTCCACAGTGATAGCCCCCATGCTCTACCGGCCCCCCATACTCCACAGCTACAGACCCCATACTCCACAGCCCCCCATACTCCACAGTCCCCATACTCCACAGCTACAGCCCCCCATACTCCACAGCCCCCGATACTCTACAGCTACAGCCCCCATACTCTACAGCTACAGCCCCCCATACTCTACAGCTACAGCCCCCATACTCTACAGCACCTCATACTCTACAGCCCCCCCATACTCCACAGCCCCCATACTCTACAGCCCCCCATACTCTACAGCTACAGCCCCCATACTCTACAGCTACAGCCCCCCATACACTACAGCTACAGCCCCCCATACTCTACAGCCACAGCCCCCCCATACTCTACAGCCACAGCCCCCATACTCCACAGCTACAGCCCCCATACTCCACAGCCCCCCATCCTCTACAGCCCCCATACTCTACAGCTACAGACCCCATACTCTACAGCCCCCCATACTCTACAGCCACCATACTCCACAGCTACAGCCCCCATACTCTACAGCCCCCCATACTCCACAGCTACAGCCCCCATACTCCACAGCTACAGCCCCCCATACTCCAGAGCTACAGCCCCACCATACTCTACAGCTACAGCCCCCATACTCTACAGCCCCACCATACTCTACAGCTACAGCCCCCATACTCTACAGCCCCCCATACTCTACAGCTACAGCCCCCATACTCTACAGCCCCATACTCTACTGCTACAGCCCCCCATACACTACAGCTACAGCCCCCATACTCTACAGCTAAAGCCCCATATTCCACAGCTACAGACCCCATACTCCACAGCCCCCCATACTCTACAGCCCCCATACTCCACAGCTACAGCCCCCATACTCCACAGCCCCCATACTCTACAGCCCCCCATACTCCACAGCTACAACCCCCATACTCCAGAGCTACAGCCCCCCATACTCCAGAGCTACAGCCCCACCATACTCTACAGCTACAGCCCCCATACTCTACAGCCCCACCATACTCTACAGCTACAGCCCCCATACTCTACAGCCCCCCATACTCTACAGCTACAGCCCCCATACTCCACAGCTACAGCCCCCATACTCTACTGCTACAGCCCCCCATACACTACAGCTACAGCCCCCATACTCTACAGCTAAAGCCCCATATTCAACAGCTACAGACCCCATACTCCACAGCCCCCCATCCTCTACAGCTACAGCCCCCATACTCCACAGCTACAGCCCCCCATACTCTACAGCCCCCATACTCTACAGCCCCCCATACTCCACAGCTACAGCCCTCATACTCCACAGCTACAGCCCCCATACTCCACAGCTACAGCCCCCATACTCTACAGCTACAGCCCCCCATACTCCACAGCAACAGCCCCCATACTCTACAGCCCCACATACTCCACAGCTACAGCCCTCATACTCCACAGCTACAGCCCCCATACTCTACAGCCCCCATACTCTACAGCCCCCCATACTCCACAGCTACAGCCCCCCATACTCTACAGCCCCCATACTCCACAGCTACAGCCCCCATACTCTACAGCTACAGCCCCCCATACTCTACAGCTACAGCCTCCATACTCTACGGCTACAGCCCCCATACTCTACAGCCCCCCATACTCCACAGCTACAGCCCCCATACTCTACAGCTACAGCCCCCCATACTCTACAGCTACAACCCCCCATACTCTACAGCTACAGTCCCCTGCGTTCAGAGATGGCGTTCTGCATTCAGAGATGGCGTTCTGCGTTCAGAGATGGTGTTCTGCATTCAGAGATGGTGTTCTGTGTTCAGAGACGGTGTTCTGCGTTCAGAGACGGTGTTCTGTGTTCAGAGATGGTGTTCTGCGTTCAGAGACAGTGTTCTGCGTTCTTTCTATCATCTCCAACCAGTCTGCCCGTTCTCCTCACTCACTGCATATTTCCTCTTTGTCGGACCGTCCTCTGTGAACCCAGAGGTGGTTGTGGGTTAAAATCCCAGTAGATCAGCAATTAGTGAAACACTCCGACCAGCCCGCCTGGCACCGACAACCAGGCCACGTTCAGAGTCTCTTAAATCCCCGTTCTTCCCCGTTCTGACGCCCGGTTTGAACCTCAGCAAGTGGTCTTGACCACGTCTACATGACTAAATGCACTGAGCTGCGGCAATGTGATTGGCTGATTAGCTGTTTGTGTTAACAAGCAATTGAATAGGTGTACCTAATTATGTGGCCAGTGAGTGTGGTTTGAAGCAGGATATTTTGTTTGATAAAAACATGTTATTTTTGGAAATTATTGTATTTATATTTTTTCAATAAGTTGCTCTTCACTTGTGTGTTAGAGAGGAAGTGGACTACGCATGTCATGTTTCTGTCTTATTAATAATAACAATATTTAGTGTCAACATTATGAATGAAACTTCACAACTATTCGGTACAGGCCTGGATTTTAATACTGTAATGTTGGAATCAGATATCCTGGGCTGTTTGGGCCAGAACACAGTGCAGAAGAATGTAGCCGTTGGAGGAGGAAGAGGCCACCACAGCTGAGTCGCTGTGGTAAATGTGCACTGATGGAAACTGAAGTGGAGTTGCTGTGATAAATGTGCACTGATGGAAACTGAAGTGGAGTTGCTGTGGTAAATGTGCACTGATGGAAACTGAAGTGGAGTTGCTGTGGTAAATGTGCACTGATGGAAACTGAAGTGGAGTCGCTGTGGTAGATGTGCACTGATGGAAACTGAAGTGGAGTCGTGTGGTAAATGTGCACTGATGGAAACTGAAGTGGAGTCGCGTAGTAAATGTGCACTGATGGAAACTTAAGTGGAGTCGCTGTGCTGCAGCGAATTTCACTGAAGTAATACTCAGTGGCTGCAGCGAGCCCCGTGCATTATGGGTGTTGTAGGTTTTCTACCTTCTGTGCAAAATGGAATACCATAGCCCCTTTTCTCTTTTATGTTGCACCACTTCCAAAAGGATGTGCACCTTTCAGCTTCAGAAATGTTAGTTTTATGAAACACACAGTTTCACCCCCTTCTTTAAGTTTCCTTAACCAGGGTGGGAAGTGAAGTTGTGTGATTCCCAGGAAGACAACAAGATAAGATATGACATTCCTTTATCTGATAACCCTAACCCTTAATCTGATACAGTTGACTTACTCCACCTCAGATTCATTCACAAACTTCACAAGAGTTTTCTCCATGTGGTGGGTTGTCCGTTTGCAGCGGGAAGGGGAGGGGCTACAGAGTTGTCCCCCCCAGAGATCGTTATGTCACCTGGATGTTCGGCGTTTACTGTGCAGGTCATGTGATCGTGGAGCTCACAAAGCTGAAAACTGACAATGGACTATTCAGGTACTCAGTCAAGGAGCAGCCATATTGTGCACTTCTTAGTTTCTGCATTCATCAGTAATAAACGGAGAAGCAACATTTTAAGAATTTTATTTCAAGGAAATTGTTGTGGGAAAATAACTGAAAATAAAAAAGGGGATTATCATCTAAAGGTGTACAACCACATAATTCATGAATTCATTAATCAGACTTG
The DNA here is from genome assembly GCA_947000775.1 of Pterois miles. Classification (NCBI taxonomy): domain Eukaryota; kingdom Metazoa; phylum Chordata; class Actinopteri; order Perciformes; family Scorpaenidae; genus Pterois; species Pterois miles. The sequence goes on along the minus strand of CAMQGK010000020.1, from coordinate 3,973,334 downwards.
AGCTGAAGAGATTAGTCTTTAGTAAATTATCAGAAATTTTGATAATTATTTTTCAAGTAAAAATACGCAGAAGATCTCTGTCTGTTAGCATCACTTCCATATGTTATATTTATTGAAATTCTCATTATATCTCAATGAAGATTAATAAATCAGACACTCTGGAGGGAGGTCTGAAGCGACGGACTGTCAGTGTTGACGACTTATTCACTGGATTTACTGCAGCGACTGATGGAGCTAATGTTGCTAATAATGAGTTTAATTAATCCAGCACACTTTATAATACAGCGAAACCTCCATGTGCGTCACATACACAGTAGAACATCATAAAACAAGTTTTAGGCCAATCATCCAATTAAAAGCATAAAAATAGGACAAATAAAATTATAGACAACATATTTCAAGCTAGCTACTTTCATTAAAGAAGAGCTGGTTTTTTTTTTTTTTGGTTGGATTATTTTAAAAATCTAGCGAACTCTCACTTGTTTCTCAACATTACCAACCCCAGCTTTAAGTCAAATAGACCGTCGGTGAGCAGCTGGGCTGAAAATCGATGTAAAATGGTCCTGGAACTTCATTTAGACCCTGGACCCTGTGGTGAAATCACAATTACCGTAGTTCCTCAGAAGGTTCTTAGTTCCTGTGGTGGAAACGGGGTGACAGTTGAACCGGGTCACTTTGTGTGACGCTAGCTCTAAACGGCAGAGAGGGGTTAACTCCATCGTCACTAATAATCAGTGAGGTCAGTACAGACGGTGTTGGGTCAGTCCACTAACAGGACTTCTTCTGTATGACGGCCGGTGTTACCTTTGAAAATGAGATGCGCTTCTGTCCCGTCACCCAGAAACTGTTAAATTATTCTGTAAACGTAATAAAAAAAATCTGATTATGTGCTACGCTGTGTTGCTCTGAGAGAAGTGTTGATCGTACATTTTATCATCTGCTGCACATGTAAACTTGACATTTCGTGTCCTGCTTTGGCTGCTTCATATTAAATGCTGTTCACTCCTGAACCACAGGAAGCGTTTCCGTGTGAAGCAGCAACAGGAAAAGCATTGTTACAGCTCATACTGCTCTCCAAAACAAGCTTTGGACTTCTTCACTTAGAGCAGTCTGTTCAACCTCCAAAGTCCAAAGACAGTTGTTAGAGAGCCAGTCCACCTCTCTCTGGACGGCTCGCTGCTGCTGATTCGTAATCTGCGTTGAATATAGTGTGTTTTGATGTATCGTCACAGAGAAAGCAGCGTGAGGGCTGAGGTCAGAGGGAACAGAAGTATCGGTGGACAGGGAAGGCAGCGAGTCCGGCCACAGCGATGCCCAGACTGTCTCCTACACTGGCCGCCGCCATGGCGAACTCTCTCTGTCTGTCCTCAGTCTGAGGAGGGACAGACACTAGTCAGGATGGACAGAGCACACAGAAGACATTTAAAGAAGAATGATACGGTCAACAGAGGTGTGGCCATGTATCACCGACCACAGTTAACACAATTAAGCTGTGTGGTTAACCCAAACTGAATAGATTTAATGTTTCATTCCACCATATAAAACACATTCAGAAATATGGTGAATAAACTGGTGAATTTTGAAGGCTCACGTCTCAAAAAAGCTGGATGCTAAGTGGCTAAATGAGACGACTAAAGACTAGTCCACCTTTCCCTGAGTGGTGACGACATGAAGTCATGTGACTGTGGTGGAGTTCGTTTCACTCAAACGCAAGAGCGGCGCTGTGAACGGCCACTTACAGCCCAACATTGGCTTTTTACTTCTGCTGATTTCATTCACACTTCAAAAAAGTGGTGTTCATTAGTGGAGATTATCTTGCTGCAAAACGTGTCAGTATCAGACATTTGTTTGAAATGGAGCTAATTTTCTGCAATAATCTAAAAGCCGATTGAACAATCCCATTGGCTGTCAGAGACGGGAACCAGGGTGATGATCACTACCTGGTGGACTACAAAAATACGCCATCCCGACAGCACTGGATAGTACGTTTCATTCATTAAATGCTGCTCTAAGTGCTTTGCAGTATGGCATTAAAACCAAAACAGGAGAGGAAAAAATGAAAAAAAAATTAAATAACTTCATAAAAATAGAATAAAAATTCCAGCAAAAAGGAGAAAAAGATAAAAATGTAGTACATGAACTAAATGTCTACGTCTTAAGTTATTTTTAAAAATGTCGGAGGACATTCGGGATCTTGTTGGTTAATATGGAGTTAAGAAGTCAGAAATGGACGAAGGTGCTGTCTCATTAAGAGCTCTGAATGTGAGCCAGAGCGGGTCCACTACAGCAGGATTAATGTGTCTGTTAGAAGTCTGACCCCCATGGAGGTCTCCCGTCTCCTGGTTGAGAAGCCAGTGTGGAGGCATCACGTCAGTCCAGCTACTGCTAGTAATGAATCCCTTTCTCTGCATGCACTGGCGTTTTTAAAACCCAGAACAGCAGCTGGATCTGATCCCTGCCGCTTTACTGTTGATTCAGTGATGTTCAGACCACGAGTGATTCAACACTTAATGCAGATGTGTCCTTCCTGAGGCGTTTAATGTGAAACTTATGCGGGAAGTCCTGCCTGTCATTATCAGTAGTTTGACTCCTATAGAACCAGCTGTGTAGAAGCTAAATCTTTGGTTCGGGCAGCCAGGCTATGGACCGACAGTAAGTTAGTACCTCACGGTTTCCACTGTCACAGTCGTCCTCAGAGGCGTCGTGATGTTGCTGTGACCTCATCTGTGGGTGGTTATATGGAGATTTTCATCCCACCTGGAGTGGCAGGATGACGGCGTCGCCCGGCGTACACCGGTGGACGGGCAGCCGTCTGATGGTCTATCCTCTGCAGGACTGTGTCCAGGTGTGGGACAGGTGGTGGGCTCCCTCAGCCGGGTCGACAGTCTTCAGGGCTCGTTTCCAGATTTCAGCCGCCTCTCTGATCCACGATGGAACCTGTTTCTGTCTGTTCTAATGACCTTGGCTGGTCTCTCTCTTACAGTGGTCTCAAATAGCTGATTTCAGATCCTCCTGCATTGCTGCAGGGGTGAGCGTTCCAGATGTTTGCTTTCTCCTTCCTTCTGATGGTCTTTCTTGTGTGTGCCGAGCTGTCTGCCTGTCTCTCCTATGTGTGTTTTATTGCATGTTCGGCTCGGATCTCATATATCACTTTTTGTCAGGGGGTCTGGTCTTTAGGGTGGACTAGGATTTGGCGCACCTTGATGTGTGGTTTTACCGGCGTGCTGATGCGGTCTCTCCGTGACCCCGTCGTATGGGAGGGTGACCACGCCGAGGCTCTCAGGCCTACAACCTTGTTTCTTTCCTCCTTGTTGTTTCTCTGGACCTCTAGTTTGCCTTTGTTCATGGCCCAAGTCGGGTATTTACAGGTTTTGTGCCTGTTTTACGAGGTTCTGCTTCTCTTTGTCATGATTGTCCTGATTACGCAGGTTCGATCAACTGGGGTGCGGACCACTGAAAGCTTGTGTGCTGTGGGACGCGCTGACGTCCACAATAAGTATTGATCATAAGTATTTGTCTGTATGTGCTGGTTTTCTGTATACTTGGATTTTGATGCTGCCATCCTCAGCGTGGTGGATTTTCATGTCCAGGAATGTGAAACTCCACATAACCACCCACAGCAATGCCAATCAGTCACATGACACCTCTGAGGAAGACTGCAGAAACAAGCAGTCGAAACTGTCACATACTAACTTTTTGTCTATCCATAGCCTGTCTAGATGAGGAAAGTTTTAACTATATATAAGTAGGCGAAATGAACCTTTTTTTCAGAGCTATGTAGAAGGAGTTGGAAAAAAGTGGCAAGTTTGACTTGGTTTGACTTGGTGAAACATGGCCACCCCAAATAACAGACCAAGTGGGAGAAAGTTGAGCTGACCTCCTTGCTGATGAAGTAGAAGGTGTTGACGTACGCAGCTCCACCCAGCAGACCCTCGTAGAGGACGACGGCGAACACCAGCCAGGCGCTGGGCAGGAACTGGTAACGCACCACCAACAGCAGCAGCACAGCGTTCACCACCTGTGGAGGGCGGAGACAGAAAAGAGACTGGTGGTCATCAACAATGTGACACAAAACAGTGCTCACCCTCACCGGACTGAGACACCTCATGGCAGGCAGTCGGAAATGACTGCAGTCTGTAGTCACAACCAGGCGGGCACTCATTAAAATATGCAGTAATTAACATCAGTGTATGTCAGACCTGGCCATTATACGGCCCGCATGCGGCCCTCGTGATGGTTCTGCCTGGCCCGTGAGGTCTCAGTCAAACCTCACTATTTTACCTACGAAGCTAAAAAAGAAACAGTAAAGAAAAAATAGCATTTATTTTGAAATGCTGGTGTTGTCACTTCCTGTCACACTTCCTATTTGATGCAGCATCACCTGCTGAGGCTGCAGTGTTGTCAACTCAGCGACTGCGTCTCTGTATTTAGGACCTCTCCAGCGATTCTTTGTCAAAAACAGAGACAAATCTAGTCTTTTTCTGGGGTTTCTGGAGACTTCTGGAGACGTGAAAGCTTGTTTCGTTCTGACTCTTCTCATCGATCAGCGGTGCTGCCGTGGACCCCTCCCCCGTCCAGAGGCACTCAGACCAGGTCCGGTCCAAGTCCACAGGCAGCGGTCCCTCCTCCCTGATCAGTAGTTTTCAGCAGAGGTTGGTGGTAAAGCTGTGAGCTTAGTTTACAACAAATATGTCTGTATCCAAAGAAAACAACTAGAACGTCACTTTGAGACAAAACCTGCAGAAAGATCCAGAAAGCTGTCTGGAGATGAGAAGGAGAGGACAGCCGAGGGGCTGCTGGCTGAGATACTGAAGCAGAGAGGAACCACAGGAGGAGAGGGAAGGGTTCATGTTAAGGGAAAGGTTAAATCTAAGGGTTAATGTTAAGGTAATGTGTTAAATCTAAGGGTTAATGTTAAGGTAATGTGTTAAATGGAAGGGTTAACGTGAAGGTAAAGGTTAAATCTAAGGGTTAATGTTAAGGTAATGTGTTAAATGGAAGGGTTAATGTGAAGGTAAAGGTTAAATCTAAGGGTTAATGTTAAGGTAATGTGTTAAATGGAAGGGTTAATATGAAGGTAAAGGTTAAATCTAAGGGTTAATGTTAAGGTAATGTGTTAAATGGAAGGGTTAATGTGAAGGTAAATGTGTTAATGTTAAGTTAAATGTTAAATGTAAGTGTTAATGTAATGTTAAATGTCAGTGTTAATGTTAAGTTAAATGTTAATGTAAGTGTTAATGTAATGTTAAATGTCAGTGTTAATGTTAAGTTAAATGTTAATGTAAGTGTTAATGTTAAGTTAAATGTTAATGTAAGTGTTAATGTTAAGTTAAATGTTAGTGTAAGTGTTAATGTTATGTTAAATGTCAGTGTTAATGTTAAGTTAAATGTTAATGTAAGTGTTAATGTTAAGTTAAATGTTAAATGTAAGTGTTAATGTAATGTTAAATGTCAGTGTTAATGTTAAGTTAAATGTTAATGTAAGTGTTAATGTTAAGTTAAATGTTAGTGTAAGTGTTAATGTAATGTTAAATGTCAGTGTTAATGTTAAGTTAAATGTTAATGTAAGTGTTAATGTAATGTTAAATGTCAGTGTTAATGTTAAGTTAAATGTTAATGTAAGTGTTAATGTTAAGTTAAATGTTAATGTAAGTGTTAATGTTAAGTTAAATGTTAGTGTAAGTGTTAATGTTATGTTAAATGTCAGTGTTAATGTTAAGTTAAATGTTAATGTAAGTGTTAATGTTAAGTTAAATGTTAAATGTAAGTGTTAATGTAATGTTAAATGTCAGTGTTAATGTTAAGTTAAATGTTAATGTAAGTGTTAATGTTAAGTTAAATGTTAGTGTAAGTGTTAATGTAATGTTAAATGTCAGTGTTAATGTTAAGTTAAATGTTAATGTAAGTGTTAATGTTAAGTTAAATGTTAAATGTAAGTGTTAATGTAATGTTAAATGTCAGTGTTAATGTTAAGTTAAATGTTAGTGTAAGTGTTAATGTTATGTTAAATGTCAGTGTTAATGTTAAGTTAAATGTTAATGTAAGTGTTAATGTTAAGTTAAATGTTAAATGTAAGTGTTAATGTAATGTTAAATGTTAATGTAAGTGTTAATGTTAAGTTAAATGTTAAATGTAAGTGTTAATGTAATGTTAAATGTCAGTGTTAATGTTAAGTTAAATGTTAGTGTAAGTGTTAATGTTATGTTAAATGTCAGTGTTAATGTTAAGTTAAATGTTAATGTAAGTGTTAATGTTAAGTTAAATGTTAAATGTAAGTGTTAATGTAATGTTAAATGTTAATGTAAGTGTTAATGTTAAGTTAAATGTTAAATGTAAGTGTTAATGTAATGTTAAATGTCAGTGTTAATGTTAAGTTAAATGTTAGTGTAAGTGTTAATGTTATGTTAAATGTCAGTGTTAATGTTAAGTTAAATGTAAATGTAAGTGTTAATGTTAAGTTAAATGTTAAATGTAAGTGTTAATGTAATGTTAAATGTTAATGTAAGTGTTAATGTAATGTTAAATGTCAGTGTTAATGTTAAGTTAAATGTTAATGTAAGTGTTAATGTTAAGTTAAATGTTAATGTAAGTGTTAATGTTAAGTTAAATGTTAGTGTAAGTGTTAATGTTATGTTAAATGTCAGTGTTAATGTTAAGTTAAATGTTAATGTAAGTGTTAATGTTAAGTTAAATGTTAAATGTAAGTGTTAATGTAATGTTAAATGTCAGTGTTAATGTTAAGTTAAATGTTAATGTAAGTGTTAATGTTAAGTTAAATGTTAGTGTAAGTGTTAATGTAATGTTAAATGTCAGTGTTAATGTTAAGTTAAATGTTAATGTCAGTGTTAATGTTAAGTTAAATGTTAATGTAAGTGTTAATGTTAAGTTAAATGTTAAATGTAAGTGTTAATGTAATGTTAAATGTCAGTGTTAATGTTAAGTTAAATGTTAATGTCAGTGTTAATGTTAAGTTAAATGTTAATGTCAGTGTTAATGTTAAGTTAAATGTTAATGTAAGTGTTAATGTTAAGTTAAATGTTAGTGTAAGTGTTAATGTAATGTTAAATGTCAGTGTTAATGTTAAGTTAAATGTTAATGTCAGTGTTAATGTTAAGTTAAATGTTAATGTATGTGTTAATGTTAAGTTAAATGTTAAATGTAAGTGTTAATGTAATGTTAAATGTCAGTGTTAATGTTAAGTTAAATGTTAATGTCAGTGTTAATGTTAAGTTAAATGTTAATGTAAGTGTTAATGTTAAGTTAAATGTTAAATGTAAGTGTTAATGTAATGTTAAATGACAGTGTTAATGTTAAGTTAAATGTTAATGTAAGTGTTAATGTTAAGTTAAATGTTAAATGTAAGTGTTAATGTAATGTTAAATGTCAGTGTTAATGTTAAGTTAAATGTTAATGTAAGTGTTAATGTTAAGTTAAATGTTAGTGTAAGTGTTAATGTAATGTTAAATGTCAGTGTTAATGTTAAGTTAAATGTTAATGTAAGTGTTAATGTTAAGTTAAATGTTAGTGTAAGTGTTAATGTTAAGTTAAATGTTAATGTAAGTGTTAATGTTAAGTTAAATGTTAAATGTAAGTGTTAATGTAATGTTAAATGTCAGTGTTAATGTTAAGTTAAATGTTAGTGTAAGTGTTAATGTTATGTTAAATGTCAGTGTTAATGTTAAGTTAAATGTTAATGTAAGTGTTAATGTTAAGTTAAATGTTAAATGTAAGTGTTAATGTAATGTTAAATGTCAGTGTTAATGTTAAGTTAAATGTTAATGTAAGTGTTAATGTTAAGTTAAATGTTAGTGTAAGTGTTAATGTAATGTTAAATGTCAGAGTTAATGTTAAGTTAAATGTTAATGTAAGTGTTAATGTTAAGTTAAATGTTAGTGTAAGTGTTAATGTTAAGTTAAATGTTAATGTAAGTGTTAATGTTAAGTTAAATGTTAAATGTAAGTGTTAATGTAATGTTAAATGTCAGTGTTAATGTTAAGTTAAATGTTAATGTAAGTGTTAATGTTAAGTTAAATGTTAAATGTAAGTGTTAATGTAATGTTAAATGTCAGTGTTAATGTTAAGTTAAATGTTAATGTAAGTGTTAATGTTAAGTTAAATGTTAGTGTAAGTGTTAATGTTAAGTTAAATGTTAAATGTAAGTGTTAATGTAATGTTAAATGTCAGTGTTAATGTTAAGTTAAATGTTAGTGTAAGTGTTAATGTTATGTTAAATGTCAGAGTTAATGTTAAGTTAAATGTTAATGTAAGTGTTAATGTTAAGTTAAATGTTAGTGTAAGTGTTAATGTTAAGTTAAATGTTAATGTAAGTGTTAATGTTAAGTTAAATGTTAAATGTAAGTGTTAATGTAATGTTAAATGTCAGTGTTAATGTTAAGTTAAATGTTAGTGTAAGTGTTAATGTTATGTTAAATGTCAGAGTTAATGTTAAGTTAAATGTTAATGTAAGTGTTAATGTTAAGTTAAATGTTAGTGTAAGTGTTAATGTTAAGTTAAATGTTAATGTAAGTGTTAATGTTAAGTTAAATGTTAAATGTAAGTGTTAATGTAATGTTAAATGTCAGTGTTAATGTTAAGTTAAATGTTAGTGTAAGTGTTAATGTTATGTTAAATGTCAGTGTTAATGTTAAGTTAAATGTTAATGTAAGTGTTAATGTTAAGTTAAATGTTAAATGTAAGTGTTAATGTAATGTTAAATGTCAGTGTTAATGTTAAGTTAAATGTTAATGTAAGTGTTAATGTTAAGTTAAATGTTAGTGTAAGTGTTAATGTAATGTTAAATGTTAATGTAAGTGTTAATGTTAAGTTAAATGTTAAATGTAAGTGTTAATGTAATGTTAAATGTCAGTGTTAATGTTAAGTTAAATGTTAATGTAAGTGTTAATGTTAAGTTAAATGTTAAATGTAAGTGTTAATGTAATGTTAAATGTCAGTGTTAATGTTAAGTTAAATGTTAATGTAAGTGTTAATGTTAAGTTAAATGTTAGTGTAAGTGTTAATGTTAAGTTAAATGTTAAATGTAAGTGTTAATGTAATGTTAAATGTCAGTGTTAATGTTAAGTTAAATGTTAGTGTAAGTGTTAATGTTATGTTAAATGTCAGAGTTAATGTTAAGTTAAATGTTAATGTAAGTGTTAATGTTAAGTTAAATGTTAGTGTAAGTGTTAATGTTAAGTTAAATGTTAATGTAAGTGTTAATGTTAAGTTAAATGTTAAATGTAAGTGTTAATGTAATGTTAAATGTCAGTGTTAATGTTAAGTTAAATGTTAGTGTAAGTGTTAATGTTATGTTAAATGTCAGTGTTAATGTTAAGTTAAATGTTAATGTAAGTGTTAATGTTAAGTTAAATGTTAAATGTAAGTGTTAATGTAATGTTAAATGTTAAATGTCAGTGTTAATGTTAAGTTAAATGTTAATGTAAGTGTTAATGTTAAGTTAAATGTTAGTGTAAGTGTTAATGTAATGTTAAATGTCAGTGTTAATGTTAAGTTAAGTGTTAAATGTAAGTGTTAATGTTAAGTTAAATGTTAATGTAAGTGTTAATGTTAAGTTAAATGTTAAATTAAGTGTTAATGTTATGTTATGTTAAGTGTTAAATGTAAGTGGTAATGTTATGTTAAGTGTTAAATGTAAGTATTAGTGTTAAGTTAAATGTTAATGTAAGTGTTAATGTTATGTTAAGTGTTAAATGTAAGTGGTAATGTTAAGTTAAATGTTAATGTAAGTGTTAATGTTATGTTAAGTGTTAAATGTAAGTGTTAATGTTAAGTTAAATGTCAAATGTAAGTGTTAATGTTATGTTAAGTGTTAAATGTAAGTGGTAATGTTAAGTTAAATGTTAATGTAAGTGTTAATGTTATGTTAAGTGTTAAATGTAAGTATTAATGTTAAGTTACATGTTAAATCTAAGTGTTAATGTTAGGTTAACTGTTAAGTTTAGTTAAGGGAAACTTTCCTCCCCTAACCAGTCAGTCCTGTACGGTTCATAGACTCCTCTAGATAAAGTCATTTTATTAATAATCTGCTGTCTGGAGGATTTTCAGGAGAATCAATGCTGATCAATCAGAATAACAGTCTGTTTCCTGTAGTGATCAATAGAGGTCACGTCTGACGGTCTTTGTTTGGCCCCTGGCAACAATCTGGGTTTCTCGTGTGGCCCCCAGGTAAAATAATTGTCCCCCTGGGCCTCCCAGTTGGCTACTCTTTCCCCCTCACTGGCAACCATACCCCCTAGCTGGCTACTGTTTCCCTCTGGTTGGCTACTGTTTCCCCCTGGTTGGCTACTGTTTCCCCTAGCTGGCTACTGTTTCCCTCTGGTTGGCTACTGTTCCCCCTAGCTGGCTACTGTTTCCCCCTGGTTGGCTACTGTTCCCCCTAGCTGGCTACTGTTTCCCCCTGGTTGGCTACTGTTCCCCCTAGCTGGCTACTGTTTCCCTCTGGTTGGCTACTGTTTCCCCCTAGCTGGCTACTGTTCCCCCTAGCTGGCTACTGTTTCCCTCTGGTTGGCTACTGTTCCCCCTAGCTGGCTACTGTTTCCCTCTGGTTGGCTACTGTTCCCCCTAGTTGGCCACTGTTTCCCTCTGGTTGGCTACTGTTCCCCCTAGCTGGCTACTGTTTCCCCCTGGTTGGCTACTGTTCCCCCTAGCTGGCTACTGTTTCCCTCTGGTTGGCTACTGTTTCCCCCTAGCTGGCTACTGTTTCCCCCTGGTTGGCTACTGTTCCCCCTAGCTGGCTACTGTTTCCCTCTGGTTGGCAACTGTTTCCCCCTAGCTGGCTACTGTTTCCCTCTGGTTGGCTACTGTTTCCCCCTGGTTGGCTACTGTTCCCCCTAGCTGGCTACTGTTTCCCTCTGGTTGGCTACTGTTTCCCCCTAGCTGGCTACTGTTTCCCTCTGGTTGGCTACTGTTTCCCCCTAGCTGGCTACTGTTCCCCCTAGCTGGCTACTGTTTCCCTCTGGTTGGCTACTGTTTCCCCCTGGTTGGCTACTGTTTCCCCCTAGCTGGCTACTGTTTCCCTCTGGTTGGCTACTGTTTCCCCCTAGCTGGCTACTGTTTCCCCCTGGTTGGCTACTGTTTCCCCCTAGCTGGCTACTGTTTCCCCCTGGTTGGCTACTGTTTCCCTCTGGTTGGCTACTGTTTCCCCCTCGCTGGCTACTGTTTCCCTCTGGTTGGCTACTGTTTCCCTCTGGTTGGCTACTGTTTCCCCCTGGTTGGCTACTGTTTCCCCCTAGCTGGCTACTGTTTCCCTCTGGTTGGCTACTGTTTCCCCCTAGCTGGCTACTGTTTCCCTCTGGTTGGCTACTGTTTCCCTCTGGTTGGCTACTGTTTCCCCCTAGCTGGCTACTGTTTCCCTCTGGTTGGCTACTGTTTCCCTCTGGTTGGCTACTGTTTCCCCCTAGCTGGCTACAATAAAAGGGTCCAGAGAAAACTATAAAATGAAAAGATCAGAGAAGCAATGAACAAATTTCTGGCCAAAGAAAAGTGTGAGGAGGCAGCAGGTACGACAGGTGAAGCTGAACATAGCAGCTCAGTTTTGAAGCTGGAGTGAAGACACTGGTATCATGTGAATCGAGACGACCTGGAGTCGGGTAGGACGAGGGGTCCAATGTCCAACGTCTGTCCCTACCCATAATTCTGGGCGGCTGGCCTGCTGGGGACGGCTTTGTGTGGACACAACGCATGTCAGACCACCTCCGGAGGTCACAAGCCATCCTCAAAGCATTCTGGGTACATTTAAATGTGTACTTTCTTGTAGTCCAGCACTATACAATTGTATATACAATTATTTATTAATTATTTATTAATATGCTGGACATATTTTTAGCTTTATTTTCTACTATGTATATATTATTTTATTTGTATTAACACTTTTTTTTTTTAAATCTATGCTTCTTGTTTATTGCACTATGCACTTTGCTGCTGTAACATGTGAATTTCTCCACTGTGAGACTAATAAAGGAATATCTTATCTTATCTTATCTTGCTGTCTGATCAGCCGAAACACAATTTAATGGATGGTTTCTAATTAAAGGCTTGGGTTGTACAGCTGCTGATGACGATGCGAGGCGTCTGGCTAGCTACCTCGTGTAATTTAAAGGAATATGCAGCTAAACATGTTGTCAGTCTCATGTTTCATCCAGAACATCCTTTTTCTGCTGCTTTCTACATTATACTGTAATATTTTTACCTGTAGCAGTGACAGAGCCCACAGTTTCCTGATCTTCACACAGCACAGCGAGGATCGAGACACCAACACACCAACCTGGTACAGCGTCTGGTACCTGAACATGCACACACAATTCATAACTTAAACCAACTCTACGTCCTCGGACAGCTATTCCTTCAGAATAATACTCCAGTGGGGGTAACTGACCAGCGATACTGCTCTGCATGGGACAGGAAAAACTGGGGGAAATACAGCAGTTCCATCTGGAAAAGGAAACATCCACATTAATCTGGGCTCAATGTTAAATGTTAAAATGTGCTATAGTTTTAAATGTCCTCCAAATACATGAACATCTCATGCTTTCATACAGTCCACATACACCACAACTAAGTTGGGTTTGGCTTAACAAGCTGCAGTTAGATGGATGTGGTGCCAGGGGGCACTGGAGGACTTACCAGGCCCTGGTTGATGAAGTACTCAGCGAAGTAGACCAGTCCCAGGGGAAACACAAACCTCAGCAAGCCCTGCTCACACCAATCAAGACAAACAGTGCAGTTTGTACAGTGTACGTACGTACAGTGCAGGGCAGGGCCGTAGGGTTCGACAGCAGTGAGGTCCAGAAGGCTGGTTTTAAAGGCTAATATTAAGCAGGGGGGGCTGGAGGTCCTAACCCCAGGCCATTTTCAAATGACTTTATTAGGAAAACACAAAATGCAGGCGCCAGCTAACAATTTAAAATTAAAAATATAATGCAGATCAACTATTTTCATGACTATAGTCTGCTGTGCATGTGCTTCCCCTTCAGACCGTCCGACGGACTCTGGTCTGGATGAGATGTTTAGGGAAGCGGCTGCTCAGAGCCTCCACGGCTGGTGAAATTAGCATCATCAGATAGTTTTCAATAATATTGTCTAACACTGTGCAGAAAACACAAGGTAGGATTTTGTGTAAAATGGCTGCAGTGAACAGGACTGTGCTGTCAGTTGCCGTGGAGACAGCTGTCTGACTGATGCCTGTCAGAGTGAAGAGCTCATTCAGAGACAGGTCCGGGCCTCGGTGGACCTCATCGCTGCCTACAACCATGGCGAAGAGAGCACTTACTGTGATGACATGCAGTTTGTCTGTGAAGGTGAGCGGTCCACTGCTCCGGTCCTCTGTTACAATGAGAGGGGGAGGAGAACGAGACCGGTGTCCTTACTCAGCGACATACAGATCCACTACAGTTCATTCACAGTGAGACAGGAAATCAGCAGCCTCGTTTACTCTGCTGGTGTTTCACATGATAGACGGGAGGCTTCAGTCAGACACCACATCCATACGATGAATTAAAACACAAAGGTAAACTCAGACTCTGCCTCCTAAAGAGAAGGAAACCAGCACTTCACCTCGACAAAGCTGGACTTACATTACATCTCTGGTATCTTTTGGTAGTAAGCATCAGACAGCCGGCAGGCAGTAACAGTACTCTCTCACTGTGTTCTGGAGCTACCGAGGTACTTCATGCAGAAGTGAAAAGGAAATGATTTGATTTGAAATGACTGGACGGGTCACCTGCCTGTTTACAGACAGAATGTATACAGGAAGTGGACGTAGTCACCGTGAGGTCATTGGATTGTAGACTGAAGTTTTGAAGCCTCAAGTTTGTCGTTTTGTTTTCTTGCAACCAGAAGTGACGGAGAGGGTGGAGCTAAGCACAGCTGAATGCTGAATGAGACATTTTTAGGTGATGAAAATGGTACAATTAATTGTGATGAAGTGAAAACACACTGAAAGGGTTAAAACGACAACACAGACAACTCCCAGATCGGACAACGGCGTGGTAGCCACGTGTCAATAAATGTAAATCAACATGTATCTGAAGATTGACACTAGTGACTGAGACCATAAAATAATAAACCAAGCGAGAAGCAGGGTCATTTTCTCATCGACTTCTATACAATCAGAGGAGTCGCCCCCTGCTGGCTGATGGAGGGAAGGCAGGTGTGGCTGTTTCAGTCATGGTGCTGACTGTGGAGGCGGGTCTTTGGACTGCCAGTGTTGCTGACTCGGAGACTTTCTCCCTTCATTCAGGGGGCGAGTTAGCAGCTAGTGCTGCTGGGTTTTTAGGTTGGACCTTTTTTTTTAAAATCTAGCTTATGCTTGCTAATTTCTCTACATTATTAACTGTTCTCTAAAGGTGATAATGTGTCAATGTTGTGTTCACAGCCTAATCCACTGCCCCCTAGTGGCCAACAATAAGCAGCTATAGCAGGTTTAAAGGAACAGTCCAATAACTTGTTTGCTGTCTGACTTAGTAGCCAGGCTTAGTACACCGAATGGAACGAGCTCGCCTGGCTGTGTCATAAGAAGGAAAAAACTCAAACTTGAACAACCCCAAAGCTATCTTACATCTTACATCTTGTGAACTGATATCTGCTTTCACTACTACACAGAGTGGATAACATCCCACACAAACCCGTCCACATACACATTAACCATAACCCTTCCGATGCAGCGGTACATATCTGAACACATCCTCACAGCTGGAGCAGCTGAGGTCGTCTGACCTCCCATCTTACCCTGTTCAAGGTCCAATATCCTGGACTCACTTTAAGTTTGAAGTGCATATACAGAATTAAACTAAGATCTATTATCAATTTAAAAGCAAAATCAAGATCAAAGTTTCCCCCCAGAAAACCAACAAGGGCCTTCATTCTTATCTGATTTAGATTACAGCAATGCTCTGGGCCTTCATTTCACAACTGCAACTAATGTTAAACTCACCACTCAGCACCAAGTGACAAATCAATATGTCATGTCTAAAAGTCCTGCTTTCACTTCTCCTACTAACAATGTGAATTTACAGTGTTAGAATGATCTGTCAGTGCCTTGTACCTGCGGTTGATTTCTCCTGCTCCTCCTCCTCTGATCCATCCATCAGCTGCTGCCTCTCCTCTGAGCCCACGGCGGCGTATTCTGCCTCCCTGCTTTTCCACTGAGGTAACGTGGGTGGAAGAACCAGGAGGAAGAAATAGCTGGCGGTGGGGTTGGGAAAGACAAAAAATAAGAGCCAAGGAGAGTCACTTCATTTGCTATCGACTGTTGCTATTCTTCATATATATCAGATCCTTATCAGCTCTGGATGACAGATATAAGACAGAATCCTGTCCTTGTATTTGTGCTTCAACACTGACCTGATCAGCAGAGTGAACGGGACCACCAGCATGATGAGAAGTGTGATCTGTGGCGACAGGCCAGCTTGGGTGAGGCCTGAGTAGAGGACGGCTCCAGCAACGCCGGCGCCACCAGTTCCTGAGCCCCAACCTCCCAGCACATCCCTGAAGCAGGCGGGAAACCAATGTTGGTGCATAACCGTCTTTAATGTCTCATACAGTACAAAAACACGAGTTACACATACACAGCACAGCTGTAGGTTAAAATCAAGAAGTTTCCAAACAGAAAGACTTTTTAAAACGGCGTCTTTTAGCCGAGCTGCTTCCCACCAGGGAAAGAAAGAGCAGAGGTGAGAGGTCACTAATTAAAACACCCAGTTAGTCAAAATGACAGGAAGCCAAAGGCCTTTACACACTGGGCACCTTTTTTCCTGCAATTAATGCCCATGACGGTGTATTTTTTCTGTTCCTTTGTCATGAGTAATTCACATGTATTTTTTTTGTGACAAGGTCAAATTTTCTGAACTTTTGCAATACAAAGAAACGATTGTTGGCATCAACCAATCGTGTTGTGAGGAACGGACATATTCAATATGTACAGTGTACAACAACACAGAGGCTCCGTACTCCAAACCAACATGGCAACCTTTATTACTCCTTTCCACCTTAACAAAGGCAGCATAGACCAGATCCTCCTCTTCCTTTCTTACCTTTCACAATAAAAGCCCTTGACATATACTGTGCATAACAATTAACCTCAGACAGACTGCCAGATGCTGCTCTGGGTCAACAGGTTCCTGCTAGTTGGTTCTCATGTCATTTACTTGTAATGCCGCTGGTGCGATATGGCTTTAAGTTAAATCTGAGGGCAATTTTAATTTACTATGTCATCATTTGAATAATCTTTGTATGACTTGTTTAACGTTTAGCTTCCATATCACCGCATTACAAAGCTAGGGCTGTCCAAAGAAATTCATAGTCGACAACACACCTACACCTACACATCCCCGGACAGATCAGCAGACTATCACAGGGCTGACACACAGAGACAGACGCCATTCACACCTACAGGACATTTAGAGCCAACAATTAACCTAACATGGATGTCTCTGGACTGTGGGAGGACACCAGAGAAAACCCACACTAGCAAAGGGAGAACAGGCCACCTCCACACAGGAGGACCTGAAGCCGGGTCTGCGACCCTCTGGCTGTGAGGCCAGTGTTAACCACTGCACCGCTGTGTCCATTTTTCTAACAGCTAATCTTTGTTACTGACAGAATAATATGCAGTGATGGATAATTGTCTATCAGCAGACTGTAGTGTAGACTTCAGGCACAGCAGTGCTGTCGCCTGCTGCTATCTCATCTTCTAATGAAGAGTTTACCTGCTGAAGTAGACGGTGAGAGAGAGGAAGGACAGCTCCCCCAGTCCAGAGCTGATACTGGCAAAGATCACTCCTGGAAACACAGTGGTAGAGGAGACAGATGCCTTTAACATGTCATGAATCGTAGAAACCTACTGATCACAAGGAAGAAGAATCACATTTGAGTGTTGGAATCTGTGTAATCTAACTGGTTGTGAAGTGACAGCTGAATCATTTCAATGAGTTAGTAGGTCCAGTCATGCCATTTTAATTAACACCTACTCAGCAGTGACCAACTAATTACATTAATTATGGCTTCCATTAGCTGTGCCAGTTCCAGGGCTGACCGGGACATTAACATTATTAGCTCCACCTGTGCTTTTTCTACAGCAATAATATCAGAAATGACAAAGGTCTATGGTAGGTTTACAGGTGAACATTTAAAGTAAACTGTCATTTAGCATCATCACTGTCGACTGTTACTGTATTGTACAGACAGAGGAGAGCACAGAGGGCTGTAAACAGGGGCCCCGGGGCCTCCTAGAGAGTCAATCTGGCCCCGTCCCACCAGGATCACTGGGCCAACAGGGTAAGGGTCACGGAGGAGTTCAAGCTCTATTCAGCAAAATGAGTACTGGGTGTATGTGCTCAAATATAATCTTGTTAAATTTAGTTTTTAGCAGGAAACAAATAAAAATGAGGGCTGCCAAAGTTATCAAGATAATAACATATTAACGTAAATTCATTTTAACACCACTAATTTCTTTAACATATGAACACAACTTGTGATTTTTAGGTCGTAGCGGCTCAGTTTTGGTATCATAAAAAACTAGAAAACTGCAGGAATCCAGCGGTACCAACCCGGTCGGACCAAACTGTCCTGTCCACTATCAAAGGGGTCTGTTGACCTCTGACCTCCAGATGTGTGGATGTAAATGGGTTCTCTGGGTCCCCACCAGTCCCCCCTTTACAGACGTGCCCACTTTCTGATAGTCCCAGTCAGTCTGGATCAAGTCCTAGTCCAGTCAGCACTCTGACACGCTGACAGCTGTTGTTGCCTGTTGGGCTGCAGTTTGCCATGTTCTGATTGGAGCAGATTGTTGATGCTAAAGTCAGAACCTGGGAGGGTTTCTGGACAATATCTGGTATTGATTAGTGGTGTTATTGATTTGCAATAATAAATATATACATACATTTACATAAACATGTTGATAGGAGTATTAAATACTTATAAATCTCCTTTTAGGGTACATTTTGAACAGATAAAAAATGTGTGATTAATTTACACTACTTTAACTACTTTGATTGACAGCCCTCATAAAAATAGAAAGCACTGTTTCACAGAAATATATAATAGATATTAGAGAGAGAATTAAGACCTTTTTAAAACACTAACGTTAGCTCTAAGCAGCTTTTTTTTTTTTTTAAATCAAAGCAAATATTTATTTAGAAATACACTCATTTATTTCCTAATAATTTGAAAAGCGTTTTCATGCGAATAACCACTCTAGATGACAATAACACAGTAAAAGGACAACATTTTGAATTTTCGACTGTTTACACCGACTTCGGGGGACGGAGCCTTGAAGCTCAGCTCATTTAACTTAATGCACTAAATGGGCTTAGTTTTCACAGAATATTACTGTATGCAATTTATGCAATGACCATGCAGATTTTTCTGCAAAGAAAACAGTTAGTTGTCCTGTGTGTGCTATTGCTCCTTAAAGGAACAGTGTGTCGGATCTGGTGCCGTCTAGTGGTGAGTTTGCAGACTACAACTTGGCCAACCCAACAGCGTGAATGCTCCTCTCTAGAGCCACCTGGAGCAGAGTCAGTGGTTAGAGAGTGTGTCTACATGGGAAGTGAGTGGTGAAGCAAGAGAGAGAGGCGACGACGGGCGCGAGTAACGTTATCGACTTGGGCCCAGGCAGGAAAAGTTGGTCTGTCTGTTCTGAACTACTGTAGGTAGAGAAGGTGGAGCAGCACGGCGAGGACCCGCTCCCTACGCACTGTAGATAGAAACGCTTCGTTCTCAGGTAACAAATCAGGTGATTAAACACTAAAGAAAACATATTTATTAGTGTGAATGCTGCTCAGCATTGAAGGCTCCACCAGGCACTGGAGCTCTGCCTAGACCAGTAGTCTATTCTACCCAAACACTACTGTCTGTCTGTCTGTCTGACTGACTGACTGTCTGTCTGACTGTCTGTCTGTCTGTCTGTCTGACTGTCTGTCTGACTGTCTGTCTGTCTGACTGACTGTCTGACTGACTGTCTGTCTGACTGACTGTCTGTCTGTCTGACTGACTGTCTGTCTGACTGTCTGACTGACTGTCTGTCTGACTGACTGACTGTCTGTCTGACTGACTGTCTGTCTACCTGTCTGTCTGTCTGTCTGTCTGTCTACCTGTCTGTCTGTCTGTCTACCCGTCTACCTGTCTGTCTGTCTGTCTACCCGTCTACCTGTCTGTCTAACTGACTGTCTGTCTACCTGTCTGTCTGTCTACCTGTCTGACTGACTGTCTGTCTGTCTGTCTGCCTGTCTGCCTGTCTGTCTGTCTGTCTGACTGTCTGTCTGTCTGACTGACTGTCTGTCTGTCTACCTGTCTGTCTGACTGTCTGTCTGTCTTACCTGTCTGTCTGTCTGTCTAACTGACTGTCTGTCTACCTGTCTGTCTGTCCGTCTACCTGTCTGTCTGTCCGTCTACCTGTCTGACTGTCTGTCTACCTGTCTGTCTGTCTGTCTACCCGTCTGTCTGTCTACCCGTCTGTCTGTCTACCTGTCTGTCTGTCTACCTGTCTGACTGACTGACTGTCTGTCTGTCTACCTGTCTGTCTGACTGTCTGTCTACCTGTCTGTCTGTCTGTCTGACTGTCTGTCTACCTGTCTGTCTGTCTGTCTGTTTGACTGACTGTCTGTCTGTCTGACTGTCTGTCTACCTGTCTGTCTGTCTGTCTGACTGACTGTCTGTCTACCTGTCTGTCTGTCTGTCTTTCTGTCTGACTGTCTGTCTGTCTACCTGTCTGTCTGTCTACCGGTCTGTCTGACTGTCTATCTACCTGTCTGTCTGACTGACTGTCTGACTGACTGTCTGTCTGTCTACCTGTCTGTCTGTCTGTCTAACTGACTGTCTGTCTGTCTGTCTACCTGTCTGACTGACTGTCTGTCTGTCTGTCTGACTGTCTGTCTACCCGTCTGTCTGTCTACCTGTCTGACTGACTGTCTGTCTGTCTGACTGTCTGTCTGTCTACCTGTCTGTCTGTCTACCGTTCTGTCTGACTGTCTATCTACCTGTCTGTCTGACTGACTGTCTGTCTGTCTACCTGTCTGTCTGTCTACCTGTCTGTCTGTCTGTGTGTCTACCTGTCTGTCTGTCTGTCTGACTGTCTGTCTGAATGTCTGTCTGTCTAACTGACTGTCTGTCTGTCTACCTGTCTGTCTGACTGTCTGTCTACCTGTCTGTCTGTCTGTCTGACTGTCTGTCTACCTGTCTGTCTGTCTGTCTGTCTACCTGTCTGTCTGTCTGTTTGACTGACTGTCTGTCTGTCTGTCTGACTACCTGTCTGTCTGTCTGTCTGTCTGACTGACTGTCTGTCTACCTGTCTGTCTGTCTGTCTTTCTGTCTGACTGTCTGTCTGTCTACCTGTCTGTCTGTCTGTCTACCGGTCTGTCTGACTGTCTATCTACCTGTCTGTCTGACTGACTGTCTGTCTGTCTACCTGTCTGTCTGTCTGTCTAACTGACTGTCTGTCTGTCTACCTGTCTGTCTGTCTACCTGTCTGACTGACTGTCTGTCTGTCTGTCTGACTGTCTGTCTACCCGTCTGTCTGTCTACCTGTCTGACTGACTGTCTGTCTGTCTGACTGTCTGTCTGTCTGTCTGACTGACTGTCTGTCTGTCTGTCTGACTGTCTGTCTGACTGTCTGTCTGTCTGACTGTCTGTCTGACTAACTGACTGTCTGTCTGACTGTCTGTCTACCTGTCTGTCTGTCTACCTGTCTGTCTGTCTGTCTGTCTGTCTGTCTGTCTGTCTGTCTGTCTGTCTGCCTGTCTGTGTTTACTGATACAGTTCACCTGTCTGATATTCATATGAAGCATTTCTTCTTTCTGCCTATTGAGGAAAATTCAACGTTTCCACTTCTGGCAGTAATTCACATTATATATTAGAGTTGAGCTTCCAGCTTCTCTAGCGATGGACTTCAGCTCTTAGCTTCCTGAGATGATGCAGCTGAGCTTCCAACTCCACTGCCAGTTTTACATTTCAGCTTCTGGGGTTTTCAGCAGTGCAGCAATGCATTTAAGTTTAACACTTTTAGGCAGCAATTTCACATGAATGCATTTTCAGCAATGCTTTGCAATTAATTGAAGCAGTCAGCATTCACATGCATTTTCTAGTTAATATTATATTTCATTTCTGCCAATAGATCCCTCTAACAGACCCTGAAGGACACTGGTCTTTCATCAAAACGTTAGCCAGCATAATTTACTAGCAACTCGGTGTGAAACTCCTTTGCTATAGACTTTAAAAAGAACACATAGCTCACTGATCAGTCAGCATGGTGAGACATATTTCTAGCAGCAGCTCATGAGAAGACTAACATGGTATTATATTTCTGTGAAATAACGTCAGCTGTACCCACTCAGATAAGACGACAGGAAGTTAAGCTGAGAATATATTCAGCCGTATCTAATCTATCATCTTTAAATTCTTGACAGTTCCACCACCACTAACGTTAAAATCTATGACTAAAAACTGAAGCTTTACCTAGAATGCTCATCCACACCGCCGAGGAGAAAGACACGACCAGGAAACTGGTGGCAGCCGTGATGGCACAGAACAACACTCGGATACTAGAAAAACAGGAATTAGGCAGTACATTTACAACACAGTACAATTCTCATGTAGTACACAAACATTAAAGCACCATACTTATATTTGGACAATATTCTTTTTACGCTATTAACAGTCCAATAATTTACAGATAAGGTCAAACAGTGTGTGTACTATAATGAAACAACATCTGGTGAGACAGAAATGTCCAATCAATAAAATAACAGCCATGACAATGATTTTACTGCCTGAACAGTAGAGCAGCACTGTGGCCATTGTTACCAAGGAAGTGGAAAAGGCAGGAAGGAGTTAGTGAATAAAATGTACATCGTGCTAAATTTTAAATTCATCACGGCAACAAATAATCAAGTGTTAAGTTTATCGTTCTGTTCATTTGATATGAGGGCTGATTGGGTATTTTTTAATGGGGGTTATTGTCTCACTAGAAATGAAGGCCGATGGAAAGAGGCTGGGACACGGTGAACAGGAGTATGAGGTAGACTAAAGCTGGCAGTAGGCTCTGTAGTCTGTTTAGGTTAGTTTGTCATGTATCTCAGTAGTAAACTAAAACTGGCAGTAGGCTCTGTAGTCTGTTTAGGTTAGTTTGTCATGTATCTCAGTAGTAAACTAAAGCTGGCAGTAGGCTCTGTAGTCTGTTTAGGTTAGTTTGTCATGTATCTCAGTAGTAAACTAAAGCTGGCAGTAGGCTCTGTAGTCTGTTTAGGTTAGTTTGTCATGTATCTCAGTAGTAAACTAAAGCTGGCAGTAGGCTCTGTAGTCTGTTTAGGTTAGTTTGTCATGTATCTCAGTAGTAAACTAAAGCTGGCAGTAGACTATGTAGTCTGTTTAGGTTAGTTTGTCATGTATCTCAGTAGTAAACTAAAGCTGGCAGTAGACTCTTGTTATCTGACTGTTAGGTTAGTTTGTCATGTATCTCAGTAGTAGACTAAAGCTGGCAGTAGACTCTGTAGTCTGTTGAGGTTAGTTTGTCATGTATCTCAGTAGTAAACTAAAGCTGGCAGTAGGCTCTGTAGTCTGTTTAGGTTAGTTTGTCATGTATCTCAGTAGTAAACTAAAGCTGGCAGTAGACTCTTGTTATCTGACTGTTAGGTTAGTTTGTCATGTATCTCAGTAGTAAACTAAAGCTGGCAGTAGGCTCTGTAGTCTGTTGAGGTTAGTTTGTCATGTATCTCAGTAGTAAACTAAAGCTGGCAGTAGGCTCTGTAGTCTGACTGTTAGGTTAGTTTGTCATGTATCTCAGTAGTAAACTAAAGCTGGCAGTTGACTCTGTAGTCTGTTTAGGTTAGTTTGTCATGTATCTCAGTAGTAAACTAAAGCTGGCAGTAGGCTCTGTAGTCTGTTGAGGTTAGTTTGTCATGTATCTCAGTAGTAAACTAAAGCTGGCAGTAGGCTCTGTAGTCTGACTGTTAGGTTAGTTTGTCATGTATCTCAATAGTAAACTAAAGCTGGCAGTAGGCTCTGTAGTCTGACTGTTAGGTTAGTTTGTCATGTATCTTAGTAGTAAACTAAAGCTGGCAGTAGACTCTGTAATCTGACTGTTAGGTTAGTTTGTCATGTATCTCAGTAGTAAACTAAAGCTGGCAGTAGGCTCTGTAGTCTGTTTAGGTTAGTTTGTCATGTATCTCAGTAGTAAACTAAAGCTGGCAGTAGACTCTGTAGTCTGACTGTTAGGTTAGTTTGTCATGTATCTCAGTAGTAAACTAAAGCTGGCAGTAGACTCTGTAGTCTGACTGTTAGGTTAGTTTGTCATGTATCTCAGTAGTAAACTAAAGCTGGCAGTAGGCTCTGTAGTCTGTTTAGGTTAGTTTGTCATGTATCTCAGTAGTAAACTAAAGCTGGCAGTAGGCTCTGTAGTCTGACTGTTAGGTTAGTTTGTCATGTATCTCAGTAGTAAACTAAAGCTGGCAGTAGGCTCTGTAGTCTGTTTAGGTTAGTTTGTCATGTATCTCAGTAGTAAACTAAAGCTGGCAGTTGACTCTGTAGTCTGTTTAGGTTAGTTTGTCATGTATCTCAGTAGTAAACTAAAGCTGGCAGTAGACTCTGTAATCTGACTGTTAGGCTAGTTTGTCATGTATCTCAGTAGTAAACTAAAGCTGGCAGTAGACTCTGTAGTCTGTTTAGGTTGGTTTGTCATGTATCTCAGTAGTAAAATAAAGCTGGCAGTAGGCTCTGTAGTCTGACTGTTAGGTTAGTTTGTCATGTATCTCAGTAGTAAACTAAAGCTGGCAGTAGACTCTGTAGTCTGACTGTTAGGTTAGTTTGTCATGTATCTCAGTAGTAAACTAAAGCTGGCAGTAGGCTCTGTAGTCTGACTGTTAGGTTAGTTTGTCATGTATCTCAGTAGTAAACTAAAGCTGGCTGAGACAAAGCAGCTCCTCCTCTCTACCAGCAGGACCTGTAGTGGTTCACATCAGCAGAGGACAGGAGGACAAAGGAAAGGAGGAAGGACTGATGTTTGTGTTCTTCAGTCTTTCTAAACTTCACTCAGGAATCTGATTGATTTTATTGATCTGTCAGATTGTCTCCAGTCAGATATTAATAGTTTCTATGGAGACTCTGCTGTTGTCAACATTACTGTTGCTGCTCTAGAAACAACATGTGTCCTAGTTGGATTTAAATATTCAATTAATAATCTGGTTCTGACTTTAAACCAACCAGACTGACATCAGTAGAGCTAATATGATCACTTCAATATTAATTTATCATCTCAGTATTGATCAGTGTTATTGATCATGGCAGATTGTCCTCATATGGTGCTGCCTAGTTTATGTTACTGTAGTTTAAAAAGCTCTAGTGCTGCTGACCTGATGCTGACCTGTTAGCTGATGATTAGTTTTTATTTATTAATTCTTGTTGATAACTCAGAGTCACTTTTCTTTCAGATCAGAAGTCCAGCCATCAGAGTTTAGTTCCAGATGTTAGTCTGCTGTTCAGAGACAAACAGCTGTTGACTGATTCTGACAAATTAATGAAAATCATGTTGAAACTGAAGCTGGAAATCGGCCTCCTGCTGGACCAGAAATGAACCAAACTGTGAAGTTTATGAACCGTTTCACCCCTAATTACTACAGCATAATAATACAGTCCCTCCGAAACTACTGACTAACACTGAGTCCAGCTTCTTTATTTCTGCTGACCACTGAAACATCACCAGATCAATCAGAGACCACAGATAAGGATTTCAGCCTCTGTTTCAGGTATTTACATCTAGATCTGATCCACTACTCAGCATATAGCACCGTTTGATTGAACCCATTTTTCTACTGAGCTAAATTATTGATCATGTGTTGCCCAGGTGTGTCCTGTTACATTGATTATTCATCAATAAATAGAGCTGAATGTCTCCTCTCAGTTTCAGCTTTGGGTTTTTCCTGTTCAGACTGATTTCTAGTTAAAAGGTGAAACCAACATGAAGACCAGAGACCTGTCTCTGGGAGAAAAGCTGAGAGAAGATGGAAATCAATCAGAGCCATTGATCCAACGTCGGCCATAACCGGTACAACCATCTGGACCGTCCTGAAGAAGAAAGAAACCACCGGTGTACCGAGCAACAGACGGTGAACCGGTAGACCGAGGAAACATCAGCAGCTGATGACAGAAACACTGTGAGAGCTGTAAAGAAAAACCCTAAAACAGCCGTCAGGGACGTCAGCAACAACCTCCAGAGGGAGGAGTGAAGGAATCCCAATCCACCGTTCACAGAGGACTTCAGGACCTAAAGGACAGAGACTCCACCAGGAGAGGACAACCACTCATTAGCAATAAGAAGAGGAAGGACAGACTGGAACCAGACTACAAGGACAGACTGGAACCAGACTACAAGGACAGAGACTCCACCAGGAGAGGACAACCACTCATTAGCAATAAGAGGAGGAAGGACAGACTGGAACCAGACTACAAGGACAGAGACTCCACCAGGAGAGGACAACCACTCATTATCAATAAGAAGAGGACGGACAGACTGGAACCAGACTACAAGGACAGAGGCTCCACCAGGAGAGGACAACCACTCATTATCAATAAGAAGAGGACGGACAGACTGGAACCAGACTACAGATCATCTTCATTGATGACGGATCACATGATGGCAGCAGCTACATGAACTCAGAGGTCTACAGAAAAATTTAGTCTGACAGTTTGAAGAGAGATGAACCAAACTGATCAGGAGATCCAGACAACGAGCCAAAACCCCCTGAGACCACCGAGGAGTTCATCAGGGGAAGAAGAGGAAGGTTTTAGACTGGACCAGTCCACCTGCAGACTGGAACCCTGTTGATCAGCATTTTACCTGCTGAAGAGGAAACAACTACTGAAAGAGGCTGTGGAGAAAGACTGGAAAAGCACCACAGAAGAGGAACAGAAAGGTTTGGTGGTGTCAGAGGGTCGCAGGCTTGATGCAGTTATTACAGCTAAATATGAAGAATTATTGACTGTAATCTATCTGAAGTCTATCTGATCCTGGACTGTGGATCACCTAAGTACTGATACTGATCTCTGGTTATACACATACACACACAGTATATACTGTATATATCAAATATCAAATGTATAATGTGGATGTGTTATCGTGATGGCCGACCATCGTGTACCACCGTGTGACACCAGTATCACCGACTACTGCAGCAAGCCTCCAGCCAATGAAAGCTCAGCTCTAAACTGTGCAGAGCTGCATCAGTGAGGACACGCCGTCACGCACATTGAATAGTCTGAACCTATGTGGGTTTTTCAGGACGATTATTTTATTATTATTTATTATTATTTTTGGTCAGTGCTGACCGTCTTGGTTTAGCCTTAGCTGACAAAGAGTATCCTGAAGCACCACAGTAACCACCACACTAAAACATACAGTATAATGCCAGTATGTTTCTGTCAAATAAATGACAGGATATTACAAATACAGAGTAGCCTTGATTTTTAAATGAAGAAGTTCACAAGTGATAACCATTATCTTACCCATAAGGCAGTTTGTGGATGAAAAATGGAGCAGACAGCTTGATGAAGAGCGTTGGGAGGATGTCGGCTAACAACACGGCCTGAGGAGAAAGGCATCGCTCTGTGAAGTCAATGGTGTTCAGAAGCCAAACATGATGCTCCCATTAAGAAATGCTGAGGGAAATGACATTACTGCCCAGTGCCATGTGTGTTCTTTATGTTGCTGTTATGCTGTTTTCTCTCCCATTTAGCCTCATAACACCGTGGGATGCCGGCAGATGAAGACAATTTGTCATATAACTTTCTGTAGCCGTTCACTCATCTTACTTTTTGCTTGTCTAAAAAACATATTTAAATGCAGCCTCTCCACTGCTAAATGACACAAACTGTCTCTTAAACTAATAATTATCTGTCAGCACACAGACTGGTTGAACGGGTAGTTCAGGTGTTGCTCAGTGGCGCTGTAGGAGGAACACAGTCAGTGTACTCCCTTCAGTGGACCACGGAGCTGATAGGAGTACCATACAGGAGTACCATACAGGAGTACCATACAGGAGTAACATACAGGAGTACCATACAGGAGTACCATACAGGAGTACCATACAGGAGTACCATACAGGAGTAACATACATGAGTACCATACAGGAGTACCATACAGGAGTACCATACAGGAGTACCATACAGGAGTAACATACAGGAGTACCATACAGGAGTACCATACAGGAGTACCATACAGGAGTACCATACAGGAGTAACATACAGGAGTAACATACAGGAGTAACATACAGGAGTAAAACATATTTCAGACACGTAAAAGAAAAGCTCACAAAAGAATCTATATCAGTTTGTGTTCACTATGTTTACAATATTTTCACCACTTGACTTTGCTGTGAGACGGCTAAATAGTCCACGTATGGGAACTGAACTTGTCTAAATGAAATCAGAACAGGTTGCTGGTCTACGGCTGTCACGATCAGCTAGCTTCGTTGTGTTATTGGCTGATTTTGGATGGTTCAGACTGACCAGACCAGCTGAGGCAGCGGTACACCAGCAGCTCCTTGTTCTGAGAGGTAGAATGACTGTTTCTGTCAGTGGTCTGGTTGCTGGTTGTTGGTGAGAGCACACAAGGATATCATGATGGTTTCATGTCTGCCTGGTGAACCTTTCTTTCAGGAGTCTAGAACCCGTTTAGCTGCCGTCCTCGTCCACAGCAGCACATTTCTTTGCTGCCATGCCGGGACTCCTGTCTGACCATCCTGTGCTGTAGGTAATACACTGACTGTGGTGAAGTACCTCCGACAACCCCACTGACAAACACCTGCACCTTTAAGGTTACTGCCTGTTGTAGTGAAAGTCCATTTACCGCAGTAGAGACAGGGTTGCAGTCATACTGGCTGCTGTTGCTTCTGTTCCCGCCTTGGGAATCCATGGCCAATGTGGCTGAAGTCTAGATACAAAAAAAGGAAAAAGGTTGCGTCTGTACAGACTTTATACCTTCAAGCCAATAGCAATGGGTCAGTGCAATACAAATTATTTAAAATATAAATGTGCCTTCTTACAGATGCTGTGGCATTTTGTGAGTCTTGCTTTTTGAGGATGTCGTGGGCGGCGCTCAGCATTACCACATATGCAAAGTTGTTGCACAATCCGAGGAGCCTGAGAGATAACCAGAAGAGGAGGTAGATAACGCAGAGTCAGCAGATTCAGACGCTCCGGGCTGAGCGGTTTCTCTCTAACAGGCAGAGCTAAATCGTACAAGCCAAACTCCGTAACGCATCGGCGTTAATGTTGTCTTTACAAGATTTGTTTTCTATATAAATAAACAAATAAATAGAATAGAGAAAATTATAATAGCGAGAAAATAAATGAGAAAAATGGTGTATATGTAAGCAAGGCTCAGAACTCAACGCCAACATTTCATAACTGACTGCTTTTGATGCTGGAATATAATACCCTGCCCTTATATTAACTTCAGGGACATTAATAACTTCCTGTTACATTCCCTACATGTAGTGCTAAATCACCATGACGACCAATAAATACATTTTATTTATTGATTTATTTACGTTGCCAGGAGCCTTTCATTTCTTTAATATAAGTTTCAGCAAACGGACAGTCGTTGGTGTACTGCTGACAGAAAGCTGTGGGCTTCATTCATTTCAGCTGTAATCTGCAGTACACACAACATTTTTACCACAGTAACCTTTCAGCATGTTGTACTTCAAGTGTTCGGACAGAAAAGTAGACTTCAGCACCTCCTCACAGCTCTTTTCATGATGTAGAAAATGTGGCCCATGACGGGAGCCTTTGACCAATCACAGGTCATTTTTGAGAGAGCGTGTTCCTATTGGCTGTGCTCCAGCTGGTAGCGGTGCTGGGTATTTCCTCAGCAGATCTCAACATGGCTGCATCCATGTTGTTGAAGAGATCTGGATCCAGCGCTGGAGGCGGGGCCTCCTTCATTCCTATGAAAGTTGCTCAGTGGTGCATCATGTCAAAATGGATCGACTCCCATCTGGACAAGTACCCGGATCTTCTGGGTTTACCAAGTCTTACTGAGCCCTAGTGCGCATGTCCGATATGCACAGTAGCATCTGCTCGGTCACATGGCTCGTTCAAGGGGTCATGTGCGTCACGCCACCGCCATGACTTGCTCACATAAACGCAGCGTACATGAGCTTACCACGTGTTCATGGACTCGCTCACTAGTAGCCTAGCTAGCAGCTAGCAGTCTGGTGCTACCGCCGCAGTAGCCTGGCTGGTACCTAGCTAGCGGCTAGCAGTCTGGTGCTACCGCCGCAGTAGCCTGGCTGGTAACTAGCTAGCGGCTAGCAGTCTGGTGCTACCGCCGCAGTAGCCTGGCTGGTAACTAGCTAGCGGCTAGCAGTCTGGTGCTACCGCCGCAGTAGCCTGGCTGGTAACTAGCTAGCGGCTAGCAGTCTGGTGCTACCGCCGCAGTAGCCTGGCTGGTAACTAGCTAGCGGCTAGCAGTCTGGTGCTACCGCCGCAGTAGCCTGGCTGGTAACTAACTAGCGGCTAGCAGTCTGGTGCAGTGGTGTTAATTTAATGATCAATCATGGAGCAGCTGAAATTGGTGATGACTGCATCATATCACAACCGTGTTACATCATATCGATAACCACGAGGAGTTTACAACTGACAGCAGGACTTTTATTTTCAAATTTAAGAAGAAAATGTACAACATATGATAAGTGATATATCATCAGTAGTAGGCTCTTTAGAAGACAGAGCACACAATATTAACCAAAGTATATCCTAAAAAAAGACAAAAAAAACACCTGCGGGGTTCTTCTAATAACGCTAAGGCATCAATGATGTTCTTCAGTTTTTTTGAAGTTTTTAAGTTCTTTGTATTATAATAATAATAATAATAATATTAATAATAGCTTACAGCTATGTTAAATTGAGCTAATGTGCTACTCTGCTACCTACTCGTGCTAACTACTTGCAGGTTGTTTGGGAATGGAGATGTTAATTAACATACGTTACAATAACGGGATGCATGAATACAGACACAGCCCATCGGCATATTACAGGATCACAAAAGTGATGAATTACAGACAATTTATCCATTTTTATAGCTGTGTACAGCTAGCAGGAAGCTGGCAGGCAGAACCCGGATACGTCAGGGCCGGACGGCCATCATGGTGCGGAAAATAGCTCTGGACTCAGCTGACCTGATGATGATTAGAGTGTTCGCACTGGGAAGTTAATTCACCTAAAAATATCCGCAGAGTTCCAGACGTCTCTTTGTCACTGTACATCTATGACAAAAAGTCTTTTTGGGCTCAGTGGCGTCACATTATGAACATGGACGTTGCAGTACGGCCGTTGGCCGCTATGAACACTGGGATCACCGACAGGAAGTCCGTCTGGAGGCTTCCTTCTCATCTTACAGTAACCTGTGATTGGTCAAACTGGTCTCCCACCATGGCTGACATCTAACCCTGAAATCAGCCACGAGGACCTGCAGAAGTCTGGTTTTCTCTCTGAACATTTGTGCTTCAAGATGCTGACAGATTATTACGGGATTTTACCCAGTGATGCCACAGACACTCTGCCTACTGCAGCTTTAACCCTGGCTGCTTTCAGCTCGCTGTGGAAATCGTTTAGTGATGTTTGTCTCAGGAAACGTCGCTGGAAACGGTGATATCGACGGACACTCACCAGAACCCGGTCCAGTTACGCCACTGTGTGCTGCGACCTGTAGACAAGAGACAAACAACTAGTCAGCAGGTAGTAGAACCTGTCGGTTACACCCAGCACATCCCAGGTCATGTTTCTTTTGCCTTTTCATTTTCATTATGTCATTTCCTGTTTTAACTTGAAATCACTAACCTTCCCTCTCGTTTCAGATTCTCTGCACTTCCTGCCCCCGTGAGTCTCCACGCCCCCTGACCCACTTTCCATCTACTCACCTGTCTGACTGTAGCCCCCCCCTGACTGTCCACCTGTGTCTCGTTATTGACTCCCCCTCTAGTATATAACGTGTCCTCCTTCCTGGTGTTGCCGGCTCGGTGCTGATCCTCTCCGGTAACCTTCGGTCCGGAGCTTTTCTACTGTCTGCCTGTCTCTGACGTTGTCCCTGCCTCCTGTTTCTGGATCTGGCTGCCGGTGTACCGACCTGCCCTCCATTAAACACCAATTCTCTTTAACCTGCCTGATCGTCTGAGCCCAGAGTCCTGGAGGTGGTCTGTTAGAACCAGATACCACAATGATACGACACAATGATACACCACAATGATACACAACAACGATACACAACAACGATACACCACAATGATACACAACAACGATACACCACAACGATACACCACAATGATACACAACAACGATACACAACAACGATACACCACAATGATACACCACAACGATACACCACAATGCTACACAACAACGATACACAACAACGATACACCACAACGATACACAACAATGATACACAACAACGATACACCACAATGATACACAACAACGACACACCACAACGATACACCACAATGCTACACAACAACGATACACCACAACGATACACCACAACGATACACAACAACGATACACCACAATGCTACACAACAACGATACACCACAACGATACACCACAACGATACACAACAACGATACACCACAACGATACACCACAATGATACACAACAACGATACACCACAATGCTACACAACAACGATACACCACAATGATACACAACAACGATACACCACAACGATACACCACAATGCTACACAACAACGACACACAACAACGATACACCACAACGATACACAACAATGATACACAACAACGATACACCACAACGATACACCACAATGCTACACAACAACGATACACAACAACGATACACCACAACGATACACCACAATGCTACACAACAACGATACACAACAACGATACACCACAACGATACACAACAATGATACACAACAACGATACACCACAATGATACACCACAACGATACACCACAATACTACACAACAACGATACACAACAACGATACACCACAACGATACACAACAATGATACACAACAACGATACACCACAATGATACACAACAACGATACACCACAACGATACACCACAATGCTACACAACAACGATACACCACAACGATACACAACAACGATACACCACAACGCTACACAACAACGATACACCACAACGATACACCACAACGATACACAACAACGATACACAACAACGATACACAACAACGATACACCACAATGCTACACAACAACGATACACAACAACGATACACCACAACGATACACAACAACGATACACCACAATGATACACAACAACGATACACCACAACGATACACCACAACGATACACCACAACGATACACAACAACGATACACCACAATGCTACACAACAACGATACACCACAACGATACACAACAACGATACACCACAACGATACACCACAACGATACACCACAATGATACACAACAACGATACACAACAACGATACACCACAACGATACACCACAACGATACACCACAATGATACACAACAACGATACACAACAACGATACACCACAATGCTACACAACAACGATACACCACAACGATACACAACAACGATACACCACAACGATACACCACAACGATACACCACAACGATACACCACAATGATACACAACAACGATACACAACAACGATACACCACAATGCTACACAACAACGATACACAACAACGATACACAACAACGATACACCACAATGATACACAACAACGATACACCACAATGATACACAACAACGATACACCACAACGATACACAACAACGATACACCACAATGATACACAACAACGATACACAACAACGATACACCACAATGATACACAACAACGATACACAACAACGATACACCACAACGATACACAACAACGATACACAACAACGATACACCACAACGATACACCACAACGATACACAACAACGATACACAACAACAATACACCACAATGCTACACAACAACGATACACCACAACGATACACAACGATACACCACAACGATACACCACAATGCTACACAACAATGATACACCACAACGATACACCACAACGATACACAACAACGATACACCACAACGATACACCACAACGATACACCACAATGATACACAACAACGATACACCACAATGCTACACAACAACGATACACCACAATGATACACAACAACGATACACCACAACGATACACCACAATGCTACACAACAACGACACACAACAACGATACACCACAACGATACACAACAATGATACACAACAACGATACACCACAACGATACACCACAATGCTACACAACAACGATACACAACAACGATACACAACAACGATACACCACAACGATACACCACAATGCTACACAACAACGATACACAACAACGATACACCACAACGATACACAACAATGATACACAACAACGATACACCACAATGATACACAACAACGATACACCACAACGATACACCACAATGCTACACAACAACGATACACAACAACGATACACCACAACGATACACAACAATGATACACAACAACGATACACCACAATGATACACAACAACGATACACCACAACGATACACCACAATGCTACACAACAACGATACACCACAACGATACACCACAATGCTACACAACAACGATACACCACAACGATACACCACAACGATACACAACAACGATACACAACAACGATACACCACAATGCTACACAACAACGATACACAACAACGATACACAACAATGATACACCACAATGATACACAACAACGATACACCACAACGATACACCACAACGATACACCACAACGATACACCACAACGATACACAACAACGATACACCACAATGCTACACAACAACGATACACCACAACGATACACAACAACGATACACCACAACGATACACCACAACGATACACCACAACGATACACCACAATGATACACAACAACGATACACAACAACGATACACCACAATGCTACACAACAACGATACACCACAACGATACACAACAACGATACACCACAACGATACACCACAACGATACACCACAACGATACACCACAATGCTACACAACAACGATACACAACAACGATACACCACAATGCTACACAACAACGATACACAACAACGATACACCACAATGATACACAACAACGATACACCACAATGATACACAACAACGATACACCACAACGATACACAACAACGATACACCACAACGATACACAACAACGATACACAACAACGATACACCACAATGATACACAACAACGATACACAACAACGATACACCACAACGATACACAACAACGATACACAACAACGATACACCACAACGATACACAACAACGATACACAACAACAATACACCACAATGCTACACAACAACGATACACCACAACGATACACAACAACGATACACAACGATACACCACAACGATACACAACAACGATACACAACAACGATACACCACAATGCTACACAACAACGATACACAACAACGATACACAACAACGATACACCACAATGATACACAACAACACACCACAACGATACACAACAACGACACAACAACGACACAACAATACACCACAACGATACACCACAACGATACACCACAACGATACACAACAATGACACACAACAACGACATATACAATGATGAGATATACCACAGTGATGGACAATAACGATACACAACAATGACACACAACAATGATACACAACAACGACAGTAAGTCGGTCACTGGCGGACTCACCGGTACCGTCCGGGGCCCGATCAGCAGGATCTGCGTTGACGCTGGCTGCCTGCTCCATAGTTACACTTTAGCTCGAGCTGCTAACCAGCTAACGTTGGTACCGGGCTAACAGTACCGGGCTAACGGTACCGGGCTAACAGTAGCGGGCTAACGGTACCGGGCTAACAGTACCGGGCTAACGGTACCGGGCTAACGGTAGAATCAGTCTAACATCCACCGCCGATAAAGGACGGGAGGCTCGAGCTCATGTTTGTGTAAACCAGAAGTAAAGTTTGACATCGACGTCACACCAAACGCGGTGTTTCATACAAATAAATCCCCCAGAAACAGAAGCAACACTGAACGTTCCCATGTGGCGGAAGCTGCGGCTCCTCCCCCTCTAGTCCCACGACTGAACAGTTTCCTCCGCCAAGGAGCTTATGATTTTGTTTGTTCAAGATAACTCAAAAACTTATGGACGGATTTTGATGAAATTTTCAGGGTGTGTTGAAAATGTGAAAAGGAAGAACTGATTTAAATTTAAATCCTGGATTCTGGATCACTTTGAAATTTTCGTTAACATTGGGGTAAATGGGACCCATTCACTCATTCATTCATCGTCAACCGCTTATCCCGTTAGGGGTCTCGGGGGTCTGGAGCCGATCCCAGCCGGCATTGGGTGAAGGCGGGTTCACCCTGGACAGGTCTCCTGTCCATCACAGAGCACATAGAGACAGACAACCATTCACGCTCACATCCACACCTACGGGACATTTAGTTTTTGGACTGTGGGAGGAAGCCGGAGCACCCGGAGAAAACCCACGCTGACACGGGGAGAACATGCAAACTTGACACAGAAGAGTCCCAAACCGGAATCAAACCTGCGACCCTCTTGCTGTGAGGCGACAGCGCTAACCACCCAAAAAATAGTTTATCAATATCTCTGGTAGTTGTTGCCCAAAGCTCATGAAATCTGACTCAGTGATTTACAATGTGGACTTCTATCAAATCCCAAAGGCTGATCCAGATCTGATCCAGATGGAGGATTTTATAGCAATTTATATAAAACAAATGGGGGTACACTTACATTTTGGCCTACTGTTCATTTAATATTAGAGGTAGAGATTTCTGAGACAATTCAGCATCTGAAGTATGTCAATGAATCTGATCCAGCTTTAATACGTGAGGAGACGGATCCAGAAGAAACCGCCAGGGGGGAACTATGGTGCTTGGTGGAGGTCTGAGCTCTCCGACTGCTTTTCTAGTTTATTAATAATATCTTCACTGGTCTCACAGCTGACTATGAAATAATCAATCAATCAACCAGACAGGTCCAGTTGGCCGTCCTCTACTGTCCCATTATGTCCTCCACTGTCCTCTACTGTCCCATTATGTCCTCTACTGTCCTCCACTGTCCCATTATGTCTTCCACTGTCATCTACTGTCCCACTATGTCCTCTACCGTCCTCTACTGTCCCATTATGTCCTCTCCTGGCCTCTACTGTCCTCCACTGTCCTCTACTCTCCCAGTATGTCCTCTACTGTCCTCCACTGTCCCACTATGCCCTCTACTGTCCTCCACTGTCCCATTATGTCCTCCACTGTCCTCTACTCTCCCAGCGTGTCCTCTACTCTCCCAGTATGTCCTCTACTGTCCTCCACTGTCCCACTATGCCCTCTACTGTCCTCCACTGTCCCATTATGTCCTCCACTGTCCTCTACTCTCCCAGTATGTCCTCTACTGTCCTCCACTGTCCCACTATATCCTCTACTGTCCCATTATGTCCTCTCCTGGCCTCTACTGTCCTCCACTGTCCTCTACTCTCCCAGTATGTCCTCTACTGTCCTCCACTGTCCCACTATGCCCTCTACTGTCCTCCACTGTCCCATTATGTCCTCCACTGTCCTCTACTCTCCCAGCGTGTCCTCTACTCTCCCAGTATGTCCTCTACTGTCCTCCACTGTCCCACTATGCCCTCTACTGTCCTCCACTGTCCCATTATGTCCTCCACTGTCCTCTACTCTCCCAGTATGTCCTCTACTGTCCTCCACTGTCCCACTATATCCTCTACTGTCCCATTATGTCCTCTCCTGGCCTCTACTGTCCTCCACTGTCCTCTACTCTCCCAGTATGTCCTCTACTGTCCTCCACTGTCCCATTATGCCCTCTACTGTCCTCCACTGTCCCATTATGTCCTCCGCTGTCCTCTACTGTCCCATTATGTCCTCTGTCCCAGTATGTCCTCTACTGTCCTCCACTGTCCCACTATGCCCTCTACTGTCCTCCACTGTCCCATTATGTCTTCCACTGTCATCTACTGTCCCACTATGTCCTCTACCGTCCTCTACTGTCCCATTATGTCCTCTCCTGTCCTCCACTGTCCTCTACTCTCCCAGTATGTCCTCTACTGTCCTCCACTGTCCCATTATGCCCTCTGTCCCAGTATGTCCTCTACCGTCCTCTACTGTCCCATTATGTCCTCTACTGTCCTCCACTGTCCCATTATGTCCTCCACTGTCCTCTACTGTCCTCCACTGTCCCATTATGTCCTCTGTCCCAGTATGTCCTCTACTGTCCTCCACTGTCCCACTATGTCCTCTACTGTCCCATTATGTCCTCTACTGTCCTCCACTGTCCTCTACTCTCCCAGTATGTCCTCTACTGTCCTCCACTGTCCCACTATGTCCTCTACTGTCCCACTATGCCCTCTACTGTCCTCCACTGTCCCACTATGCCCTCTACTATCCTCCACTGTCCCACTATGCCCTCTACTGTCCTCCACTGTCCCATTATGTCCTCTGTCCCAGTATGTCCTCCACTGTCCCACTATGCCCTCTACTGTCCCATTATGTCCTCTACTGTCCCATTATGTCCTCTCCTGGCCTCTACTGTCCTCCACTGTCCTCTACTCTCCCAGTATGTCCTCTACTGTCCCACTATGTCCTCTACTGTCCTCCACTGTCCCACTATGTCCTCTACTGTCCTCCACTGTCCCATTATGTCCTCTCCTGGCCTCTACTGTCCTCCACTGTCCTCTACTCTCCCAGTATGTCCTCTACTGTCCTCCACTGTCCCACTATGTCCTCTACTGTCCTCCACTGTCCCACTATGTCCTCTACTGTCCTCCACTGTCCCATTATGTCCTCTCCTGGCCTCTACTGTCCTCCACTGTCCTCTACTCTCCCAGTATGTCCTCCACTGTCCCACTATGCCCTCTACTGTCCTCCACTGTCCCATTATGTCCTCCACGGTCCTCCACTGTCCCATTATGTCCTCCACTGTCCTCTACTGTCCGTAGGCCTGGTGCTTTTTATCGCTGCTAGTTTAGAGCAGAATATTCAGTCTAGTTTAAATTTGACAGTGGATTTGATTTTATATTTGATTTGTATAACCTCATTTCTCTCTGAAATGTTTAAGCTCAAAAATATAAAAGTGGAAATATTGAAGCAAAGCACTGACTGAGCTTTTCCACGTCGACGGAGGGCTGATAACATCTGTGCAGCTGTGTTTAAAGCTGCAGCCTGCAGAGCGCCGCTTCAGTCCGTCACAGCCATGGCCGTCAGCCGAGTCCTCGCCGTGCTGCTGCTCGTCCACAACACCGGAGGTGAGACACAAACAGCGTTATTCTGCCATTTATTCTCTTCAGCAGAGCTGAAAGGAAAAAAGCAACGTCTGCTCCAAACACTTTACAAATCCTGCTGTAAGACGAGGCATCAAATCACGGTGCATTTATGGCAAAACCAGTAAAACTGTACAATAATTCAACTGTCATTAATACTGCATTTATTTCATTCTTATTCAGACCACTCTTGCATTTTTATTTAACACACCTAATACTTATTTGCACTGTGGATCTACTATGATATGTATTGCATGTTTTAATGCAAGTATTTGGACATATTTCATCTATCTTTTTATTTCTACTATTTACTTCTGTTTCTCTACATGTATTGTATTATGTAGCATTGTACATACTTTACATGTTACACACTTCTGTATTTCTGTTTTTCTTACATTTCATATCATAAATATGTTTGTCAATTAAAAAGAAGTGTAGGTTTGTCGCAGCATCGATCAGACCAGTAGAAGCACACAGACGTCTCTACCACACGGTTGGCTGACGCGTCTTTATAATGACAGATTTTCAACAGTTTTACTGCAAACTGAGACTTTCTGGATCTGATCAACGATCTTTAAATGAACAAACATTGTGTGTGTGATTTATGGAGCGGTTCAAACGGGATCAATAAATGATTTGTCTCTCTACGTTGACTACCGTTGATCCTTTTTCTGACATAATGTCCCATGGTGGTCCAACCAGCAGTCTCACGGTGACAACAAGACTTCAGGTAGTTTCACAGCCAAGACGTAAACCAACAACTGCTCATTTTACTTTATCTGATTTTGGAGGGATTAAACAAACAATAATAATAATGAATAATAATTAGTGAAAATTAAAGTTGCTGGTAGTTTGGGGCAGAGCCAGGCTAGCTGTTTCCCTCCATGTTCAGTCTTTATGCTAAGCTAAGCTAACTGGGTGCTGACTGTGTGAGAGCGATATACCGACCTCCTCGTCTGACTCCTAAACTCTCGCTTTAACCAAGATATTATTTCAATTTGTCAAGTACGCGCAGCACTTTCCCTGAAAGGGGAAATGGTTTAATCACATTTCAACCATCACTAGCTTCTCCGCCGCAGTACTGAACGAGTCGCTGCCGAGTTTTCTCATGTGAACATTCAGTGTTCCTGTGTGCAGTATTATCATTATTATCATCCTTTATTTATTTATCTAGCAGTCTTCTTCTGGCACATTAAAGCATATATTAGGGCCACCTGTCATGAGTGGAATAGTGTGAAGCCTTTTGCTGTTTCACGCCACCCACAGAGGCCCACTCAGGGAACCTCCACTAGAGGTCCGAACCTCCACAGCATCCCTTTTATGAAGTTTATTACTGCTTATTTTTAGGTTTGCTTGGGGCCGAGGTGAGGAGCTCCATCATCGGGGGTCACAATGCTCCAAAGGGCAAATGGCCGTGGATCGTCCACGTGAACTTAACCGATGGTGTCGGCGGGAACTGGCGCTGCGGCGGCTCCATCGTCAGCCGTCAGTGGGTGCTGACTGCTGCAAACTGCTGGGATAGGTACACAGGTTGATCATTTACACTGAAATCTACACATTCACAATGTACCTTTGAAGATTCATAAAACAACAAAACTATTGAAAATATGTTGAAAGTCAAAATATTGTGCATAATATATCATAAAATATAACTGCTAAAAGACATGTTGATATGCCTTACCTAAGAATCCTGACCCCCACTATATATATATACGTATATATATACGTATATATATATACGTATATATATACGTATATATATACGTATATATACATATATATATATATATATATATATATCTCCATGAATTCAGAACCTCTAGCTCGTGTGCTTGTGTTTCCAGACACCCTGCTCCTAAGTGGCGTCGAGTAATGATTGTGGTCGGCTCCTACAACCTGCAGGAGCGCTCGTCGCGTTACATGGGCATATCTACTGTCATGCGCCACCCTAAGTACCGGGCCCTGGGCAGGGGCTTCATCAACGACATCGCCCTGGTAAAGCTGGCGAAACCACTGACCTTTACTAAGGAGGTCGCCTCAGTGAGCCTTCCCACCGCCGACGACACCTTCGGTCCGTCATCGGAGTGCTGGATCGTCGGCTGGGGGAACATCGGGACTGATGGTGAGCTCTGCACATGAAGCAGCCTATAAGGACTCATTAATCCACTCACAAAGACCTGACCTTGGTCGCTATGCTCTCGTGAAATATCACTCACTCATTGTGTGTGTGTTGGCAGTTCCACTACCAGGTCTGGAAACCCTCCAGGAGCTGAAGATCCCCATCATTCCTCACAGTGTGTGTGAGGCCAAGTACCCTGAACTGACCTCAGACATGCTGTGTGCCGGAGACCTGGTGGCCGGAGGGAAGGACGCCTGCCAAGTCAGTTTCATTAGATCAGTCAGATATTGACTGATAGCGATTAATAATGAGGGCTGAGACTACACGGATACTGTGGGTAGTAGTTAAAAGTAGCACCACCATCACCTTCCTAGTCTGCTCTGATTGGTCAGCTGGCCCATTCTGATATGATTGGTTAATTGAACCAAACTCGTTAAACTCTAACTAGCTTTGTTTGGGGGTGTTCCACACTAGTCACTAGCCACTAGCCACTAGCCAGGTATTTAACAAATGTGTTACTTGGTGACATCACCACGTTACAGAAGAAGCAGCGGGACTTGAAGCGAAGCATTTCAGTTCAGGATCAGTTTCTGGGGAAGAGGACCTTCCTTTGGTCTGGACAAAACTACACAACACACTGAAGGAAGGGGGAAGCACAGAAGCATAATAGGTAGAGCTG
The DNA here is from genome assembly GCA_947000775.1 of Pterois miles. NCBI lineage: Eukaryota > Metazoa > Chordata > Actinopteri > Perciformes > Scorpaenidae > Pterois > Pterois miles. The sequence goes on along the minus strand of CAMQGK010000020.1, from coordinate 3,932,124 downwards.
TAGTCAAGTCCAACTTAATCGAGTCCAAGTCAAGACCATTATAAGCAATAGTGTCTTTCCACTGGTAATACTGTGATTAATGAGTTTGGCTGGACGGAGTTAATCCATCTATAAACAATACTGATCAGTCTTCTTCATTTAGGTTTGAGGACCATGACCGTCTAATGTCTCATTAACGAACCTTGAATTTGAGCCGATATTTACTGCTCATGTTTCTACCACGGACCGACCCCAATATGCCCACAAGCAGGGACACTTTAATTTTCATCTTATTTCATGTTATTATTCATGCGAACAGGAAGTAGACTAGCTGCTGCTCCTTGAACAGACAGCCATCGATCAATAAAGGTCAAACTTACTTACACTGGTAGAGCTTCAGGTCTTGTGGTCAGCAGAGCAGGTCCTCATGTCAGATACATGATACGGGATTAGCTACAGGGGCCATTTTACTACAGAGTGAGTACTTCTAGCTTTGATACTTTAAGTACATTTTGCTGCTACTACCTCTGTACTTGTACTTTACTTTTAGTGCGTGTCAACTCAACATGATCAGATAAGGAACAGATGAGAGTTTGTGTTGGTTTTGTGCTTCCACAGGGGGATTACGGCGGTCCGCTGATGTGCCGTGCAGCCGGCGGGGGCTACGTACAGGTGGGCATCATGAGTTATGGGAGTCCTGACGGGTGTGGTCTCCCAGACCACCCCGGCGTCTACACCCAAGTGTCCAAGTATCTGCGCTTCATCAATGATTACATCCACCACGGCGAGGAGGCCTCCACTGAGCTGTGAACCTCCATGGAGCTGAAGCTGACAAGCCGCCCTCCTGCTCGCCTCCTCCTCGTGGCCTCCTCTGCTCGCCTCCTCCTCGTGGCCTCCTCTGGTCACCTCCTCCTGGTCGCCTCATCTGGTCGCCTCCTCCTGGTCGCCTCCTCTGGTCGCCTCCTCCTCGTGGCCTCCTCCTGGTCGCCTCCTCCTGGTCGCCTCCTCCTGGTCGCCTCCTCCTCGTGGCCTCCTCCTGGTCGCCTCCTCTGGTCGCCTCCTCCTGGTCGCCTCCTCTGGTCGCCTCCTCCTCGTGGCCTCCTCTGGTCGCCTCCTCCTCGTGGCCTCCTCCTGGTCGCCTCCTCTGGTCGCCTCCTCCTGGTCGCCTCCTCCTGGTGGCCTCCTCTGGTCGCCTCCTCCTCGTGGCCTCCTCCTGGTCGCCTCCTCTGGTCGCCTCCTCCTGGTCGCCTCCTCTGGTCGCCTCCTCCTGGTCGCCTCCTCCCGGTCGCCTCCTCTGGTCGCCTCCTCCTGGTCGCCTCCTCCCGGTCGCCTCCTCTGGTCGCCTCCTCCTGGTCGCCTCCTCCCGGCCGCCTCCTCCCGGTCGCCTCCTCTGGTCGCCTCCTCCTGGTCGCTTCCTCCCGGTCGCCTCCTCTGGTCGCCTCCTCCTGGTCGCCTCCTCCTGGTCGCCTCCTCCTCGTGGCCTCCTCTCTGCGGTGTTGCACTGTCAGTCTCTGTGAATCTTTATCTTTGCATTAAAGCTTGAAAGCATCAGTTTTAGAGTCAGGGTGGAGACTTGTATTTGATGAAACCCTTGTGAGGAGGATTCAGCACACTGCATTTCATTCTGGTGTTACAGTACCACACAGAAAAGCCCAAACAGCTCCTGACCAGTCCATTCACTGGACTTCATGAGTTCAGCACCACCTGGAGAAATCATCTTATATACTGTAAACGGTGTTGGTATACTCCTATATTTAGATTTATATATCTCCTACATTTGAATGATGACAGCAGCTCTTCTCCATAATATAAGTTTTCTCAAAAACCTGCTCCAATCAGCACATGGCAGCTGTCAGTGTAGTAGTAGTAGTAGTAGCAGTAGTAGTAGTCTGACCTGGTTGGTACCGATGGATCCATCAGGTTCTCTAGTTTCAGATGAGACCAGTATGTAGTAGTAGTAGTAGTAGTAGTAGTAGTCTGACCTGGTTGGTACCAATGGATCCATCAGGTTCTCTAGTTTCAGATGAGACCAGGATGTAGTAGTAGTAGTAGTAGTCTGACCTGGTTGGTACCGATGGATCCATCAGGTTCTCTAGTTTCAGATGAGACCAGTATGTAGTAGTAGTTGTAGCAGTAGTAGTCTGACCTGGTTGGTACCAATGGATCCATCAGGTTCTCTAGTTTCAGATGAGACCAGTATGTAGTAGTAGTAGTAGTAGTAGTAGTCTGACCTGGTTGGTACCAATGGATCCATCAGGTTCTCTAGTTTCAGATGAGACCAGGATGTAGTAGTAGTAGTAGTAGTAGTAGTAGTCTGACCTGGTTGGTACCGATGGATCCATCAGGTTCTCTAGTTTCAGATGAGACCAGTCTGACCTGGTTGGTACCGATGGATCCATCAGGTTCTCTAGTTTCAGATGAGACCAGTATGTAGTAGTAGTAGTAGTAGTAGTAGTAGTCTGACCTGGTTGGTACCGATGGATCCATCAGGTTCTCTAGTCTCAGATGAGACCAGTATGTAGTAGTAGTAGTAATAGTAGTTGTCTGACCTGGTTGGTACCGATGGATCCATCAGGTTCTCTAGTCTCAGATGAGACCAGTATGTAGTAATAGTAGTAATAGTAGTTGTCTGACCTGGTTGGTACCGATGGATCCATCAGGTTCTCTAGTTTCAGATGAGACCAGTATGTAGTAGTAGTAGTAGTAGTAGTAGTCTGACCTGGTTGGTACCGATGGATCCATCAGGTTCTCTAGTTTCAGATGAGACCAGTATGTAGTAGTAGTAGTAGTAGTAGTAGTAGTCTGACCTGGTTGGTACCGATGGATCCATCAGGTTCTCTAGTTTCAGATGAGACCAGGATGTAGTAGTAGTAGTAGTAGTAGTAGTAGTAGTAGTAGTCTGACCTGGTTGGTACTGATGGATCCATCAGGTTCTCTAGTTTCAGATGAGACCAGGATGTAGTAGTAGTAGTAGTAGTGGTTGTCTGACCTGGTTGGTACTGATGGATCCATCAGGTTCTCTAGTTTCAGATGAGACCAGGATGTAGTAGTAGTAGTAGTAGTAGTAGTAGTAGTAGTCTGACCTGGTCGGTACTGATGGATCCATCAGGTTCTCTAGTTTCAGATGAGACCAGGATGTAGTAGTAGTAGTAGTCTGACCTGGTTGGTACTGATGGATCCATCAAGTTCTCTAGTTTCAGATGAGACCAGGATGTAGTAGTAGTAGTAGTAGTAGTAGTAGTAGTTGTCTGACCTGGTTGGTACCGATGGATCCATCAGGTTCTCTAGTCTCAGATAAGACCAGTATGTAGTAGTAGTAGTAGTAGTAGTAGTCTGACCTGGATGGTACCAATGGATCCATCAAGTTCTCTAGTTTCAGATGAGACCAGGATGTAGTAGTAGTAGTAGTCGTAGTAGTAGTCTGGCCTGGTTGGTACCGATGGATCCATCAGGTTCTCTAGTTTCAGATGAGACCAGGATGTAGTAGTAGTAGTAGTAGTAGTCTGACCTGGTTGGTACTGATGGATCCATCAGGTTCTCTAGTTTCAGATGAGACCAGTATGTAGTAGTAGCAGCAGTAGTAGTAGTAGTAGTAGTAGTAGTAGTCTGACCTGGTTGGTACTGATGGATCCATCAGGTTCTCTAGTTTCAGATGAGACCAGGATGTAGTAGTAGTAGTAGTAGTAGTAGTAGTAGTAGTAGTAGTCTGACCTGGTTGGTACCGATGGATCCATCAGGTTCTCTAGTTTCAGATGAGACCAGTATGTAGTAGTAGCAGCAGTAGTAGTAGTAGTAGTAGTAGTAGTCTGACCTGGTTGGTACCGATGGATCCATCAGGTTCTCTAGTTTCAGATGAGACCAGTATGTAGTAGTAGCAGCAGTAGTAGTAGTAGTAGTAGTAGTAGTAGTAGTAGTAGTAGTCTGACCTGGTTGGTACCGATGGATCCATCAGGTTCTCTAGTTTCAGATGAGACCAGTATGTAGTAGTAGCAGCAGTAGTAGTAGTAGTAGTAGTAGTAGTAGTAGTAGTAGTCTGACCTGGTTGGTACCGATGGATCCATCAGGTTCTCTAGTTTCAGATGAGACCAGTATGTAGTAGTAGCAGCAGTAGTAGTAGTAGTAGTAGTAGTAGTAGTAGTAGTAGTAGTAGTAGTCTGACCTGGTTGGTACCGATGGATCCACAAGTTGCATTAATACATTAAGAAAATTTGAGGTATTAAAATGAATTTGAAAAGCTGGAAGCTTCCAACGATACCAAATACTGTATCACTGTCAACACACCCAGTGTGTACTGTTTGTGTGTACTGTAGTAAACATATACAGTTCATTATCTTTAATGAGAATTTGACCATATACAGTCCTCAAAACTACTGAACACTGAGTCCAGCTCCTTTATTTCTGCTGACCACTGAAACATCACCAGATCAATCAGAGACCACAGATCAGGATTTCAGCCTCTGTTTCAGGTATTTACATCTAGATCTGATCCACTACTCAAGTTACTTACTTTTTAGGTGATCCACAGTCCAGGATCAGATAGACTTCAGATAGATTACAGTCAATAATACTTCATATTTAGCTGTAATAACTGCATCAAGCCTGCGACCCTCTGACACCACCAAACCTTTCTGTTCTTCTTCTGTGGTGCTTTTCCAGTCTTTCTCCACAGCCTCTTTCAGTAGTTGTTTCCTCTTCAGCAGGTAAAATGCTGATCAACAGGGTTCCAGTCTGCAGGTGGACTGGTCCAGTCTAAAACCTTCCTCTTCTTCCCCTGATGAACTCCTCGGTGGTCTCAGGGGGTTTTGGCTCGTTGTCTGGATCTCCTGATCAGTTTGGTTCATCTCTCTTCAAACTGTCAGACTAAATTTTTCTGTAGACCTCTGAGTTCATGTAGCTGCTGCCATCATGTGATCCGTCATCAATGAAGATGATCTGTAGTCTGGTTCCAGTCTGTCCGTCCTCTTCTTATTGATAATGAGTGGTTGTCCTCTCCTGGTGGTCTCTGTCCTTGTAGTCTGGTTCCAGTCTGTCCTTCCTCTTCTTATTGATAATGAGTGGTTGTCCTCTCCTGGTGGAGTCTCTGTCCTTGTAGTCTGGTTCCAGTCTGTCCGTCCTCTTCTTATTGATAATGAGTGGTTGTCCTCTCCTGGTGGAGTCTCTGTCCTTGTAGTCTGGTTCCAGTCTGTCCGTCCTCTTCTTATTGCTAATGAGTGGTTGTCCTCTCCTGGTGGTCTCTGTCCTTGTAGTCTGGTTCCAGTCTGTCCTTCCTCTTCTTATTGATAATGAGTGGTTGTCCTCTCCTGGTGGAGTCTCTGTCCTTTAGGTCCTGAAGTCCTCTGTGAACGGTGGATTGGGATTCCTTCACTCCTCCCTCTGGAGGTTGTTGCTGACGTCCCTGACGGCTGTTTTAGGGTTTTTCTTTACAGCTCTCACAGTGTTTCTGTCATCAGCTGCTGATGTTTCCTCGGTCTACCGGTTCACCGTCTGTTGCTCGGTACACCGGTGGTTTCTTTCTTCTTCAGGACGGTCCAGATGGTTGTACCGGTTATGGCCGACGTCGGATCAATGGCTCTGATTGATTTCCATCTTCTCTCAGCTTTTCTCCCAGAGACAGCTCTCTGGTCTTCATGTTGGTTTCACCTTTTAACTAGAAATCAGTCTGAACAGGAAAAACCCAAAGCTGAAACTGAGAGGAGACATTCAGCTCTATTTATTGATGAATAATCAATGTAACAGGACACACCTGGGCAACAGAAACACCTGTCAGTCACATGATCAATAATTTAGCTCAGTAGAAAAATGGGTTCAATCAAACGGTGCTATATGCTGAGTAGTGGATCAGATCTAGATGTAAATACCTGAAACAGAAGCTGAAATCCTGATCTGTGGTCTCTGATTGATCTGGTGATGTTTCAGTGATCAGCAGAAATAAAGGAGCTGGACTCAGTGTTCAGTAGGTTTAGATGGACTGTATAACAGAGAATAATATTGATCAACCCTAGCTTTAAATGGACTGCGTAGTCTCTGAACATAGATGACAGCAGACGTAGCACCATGTTGATCTCGCTCTCATTTTGTCAAGTTCATATCTGGATCGGCAGCAGTACGTCTCATCAAAAGGCACATACAACACAATTCAAATCTTTACCCAAAATAGATCGATTACCTAAAGAGTTGAAAATGCAACACACATTCATCAAACCAAAGAGATTCATCCTGGAGGAGAAAGTCTTTTACTGAGTTGAATACAGTTAACAGCTCAGTAACCACGTTGGCTGAAACAATATTCAAACTGTGCATAAAAAAAGATGACAATTAGTTGAGGAACCCTTCCCAACAGTCCCTCCAAAAATAGGAAAGAAAATCCTGCGTTAATCCACATCACATAAAAAAATAGTTTGTGCACCTTTACAGATTTGGTCTGCTGATGAGTGTCCATCCATACATCCGTCCCAGACAGACTGACGCTGAGCAGCTAGTAACAGGCTACCTCTACATGCACACTGACCTTGTTACCTGAACTGTCAGGTAGCCTCCAACTGGCCCTCTCCATCCATCCTCACCAACAGCACAGCAGCTGGTGTTCGTCACCAGCGAATCACAGCAGGGCCGCTCAGTAGCGACGGTTACTACTCAATATCTGGACTGAAACGCTGGGTCAGCCTACTTTAAAAAGTGTTTCATGGTGTTAACGTGTCTGATTATCATCATTATTAATGAGCTTAGCTGGCTTAGTGTTAAAAGGTGGGACTGAGACTCGTGGCAGCTGAGTATGACTTGTGCCTGGACAGATAGTCCGAGTCCTGCTCAGAGTGGCAGCTCTGTATTCAGATCTGTGGGAGGCTGAGGAAGGCTGCTGCTTCTCTCTGGCTCTGTCACAGAGTCCTCCATCCTGCCGTCCTCCTTCCTGCCGTCCTCATTCCTGCCGTCCTCCTTCCTGCCGTCCTCCATCCTGCCGTCCTCCTTCCTGCCGTCCTCCTTCCTGCCGTCCTCAGCTTTCTGTTTCTCTGCCTTGGTCTTGAACCTCAGTCCGTGGCCTGTCAACAAAAGGTTGGATTATTTTCAATTAACCGCAGCAGAGTTAAAATGCATCAATCTGTTCCTCCATCAGTCTGGACCAGAGACGGTAGACTGGATATAGATGGATGACATGTGTCCACTTCCTCCCACTGGACAGAAGCGAAGCCTAAATATCGCGGATACGGGAGCTGCCATCTTGAGACCACTGACATCATTTGGAGCCAGAGTCTGTGCAGTAGTGATCGGGGGGCGGAGCTGCAGTATCGAGGCCTGAACCAATCGCGAGCTGAGCACGGCGTAGAGTGAGCAAATGCAGATCCCACTGTTCATAAAGACGTTTAAAAAATGACTACATTTTTATACAGAAATATACTATGTGGTGGTCAGATCGTGTGTACTTTATACTACGAAAGTCCATTTCCTTTAGATTAAAAATGAATACAAAAATCACAAAATATTGCCTGCTTACAGAATCGCAATATATTGACTGGCAGCCCCTGTATCATGGTATGTATTGTATCACCAGATTCTTGCCAATACACAGTCCTCGTCCTTTGGCCCATGTCCCATCCACTAACATGAATTATGAGCTGTGCTGCAGCCGACCACCTGGAGGCCATCCAGATGTTTTGGCTTCACTTCTGGGCACGTTGGCACTGTCACGTCATCCATCTTTATAAACAGTCTATGGTCTGGACCAAATGGACCAAAGTACAGGTGTGAAAAAGACCTCAGTCTGACATGGCGTCTTAACAATGTGTGCATAATGATAATCGTCAGCGTATGAGCTCTGAAATTAGCACTTCAAAGTGTATGCGTCACATTTACCAAAGGTTCCAGCAACTCTCTGCCTTTGAACTTAAGTTGGGTCGACTTCCAGTTCTGCCAGTTCGGTGTGGTCTGGTCGGTCCGGTGTAAAACATTAAACTGGTTTGAATTCACGCAAACCGGCTAAACCGACTAAACCGACATTTGTCATTACATCAAGTTCAGGTAACTTAAAAAGTAGCCGACATCTGCAACCAGTGCCAACGGTGTTACACCACAAAATCCAGTGTGTATTGCATTAGTAATAAGCAATATGACAATATGATTGACAAAACACTGTTTATAAACAGACCAGCAGAGCCACTAGAAGGTCCACTTCATTTCCACGCCAGCATTCGCCTGTGATGTGCCAAGTAGGAGGAGTCTGCACACCATTTAAAAGCCATATCAGCTGGCACATACGCCAGCTGCCCCGCTCAATTCAGGCAGTGAAAGAGGCGTGTACGCCTACCTACATCACATGGCTGATACAAACACAACAGGGTAAATCCTGATGCCAAGTAACACAATCTTAAACTGATGAATAAAGTTGGCATCTATTGATAATTCAGCAGAACTGTCAGCAGGTGACCACTGGTACCATTTTACCTCCTTGGCATCGTTCTCTCATCAACAACTGATGACGGTATAAGAGGTATGTTTGCCCCTCGCCGCTCAGCATCCCTTCTGACCGGATTGTGCCCCGGCTGAATGAAAAGGTGCACCCACTGTCTGACAGGCCTGGCACCACTTTCTGCTGAGCCCAGGTCAGCAGATCACATTGTGATCACATGTTTGAGTGTCAAGTTCTGCCCGCCAGTGTATTGCAAGCCCGACGGCCTGCAACGTCGGCCAGTGTGCGGTCGATCGAGAGAGAGGGGGAGCAATCGTGTGACTGACGGCGACTGTGCAGTGAGCTGTACCATTATAACTAGGGCTGTCAATCAATAGAAATATTCAATCACAATTAATTGTAAATCAATCACACATACACTATATTTCCAAAAGTTTTCACTAACCCATCAAATAGTTGAAATCAGGTGTTTCGGTCATTTCCATGGCCACAGGCGTATAAAATCTAGCACCGAAGCGTTCAGACTGTTTCTACTAACATCTATGATAGAATGGGTCACTGTCAGGAGCTCAGTGGATCCCAGCGTGGTGCTGTGATCGGACGCTACCTGGCCAACAAGACGTGAAATGTCCTCGCTCCTAAATACTCCACAGTCAGCTGCCAGTGGTGTTATAACAAGGTGGAAGCGACTGGGAACGACAGCAATTCAGCCATGAAGTGGTCGGCCACATAAAATGACGGCACGGGGTCAGCGGATGCTGAGGTGCACAGTGAGCAGAGGTCACCGACTTTCTGCAGTCAATCGCTACAGACCTCCAAACGTCATGTGGCCTTCAGATCAGCTAAAGGATAGTGCATAGAGCTTCATGGAACGGGTTTCCATGGCCGAGCAACCGTATCCAAGCCATACAACACCAAGTGCAAAGTGTCGGATGCAGCGGTGTAGAGCACGCCGCCACTGGACTCTAGAGCAGCGGAGACGCATTCTCTGGAGTGATGAATCACACTTCACCATCTGGAAATCTGATGGACCAGTCTGGGGTTGGCGGTTGCCAGGAGAGCGGTACTAGTCTGACTGCATTGTGATTGTGTAAAGTCTGTGGAGGGGGATTATGGTGTGGGGTTGTGTTTCAGGAGCTGGGGTTCCAGTGGAATGAACTCTGAATGCTTCAGCATACCAAGAGATTTTGGACAATTTCATGCTCCCTACTTTGTGGGAACAGTTTGGGGATGAACCCTTCCTGTTCCAACATGACCTGAGCACCAGTGCACAAAGCAGGTCCATAAAGACCTGGATGAGAGAGTCTGGTGTGGATGGGCTTGACTGGCCTGCACAGAGTCCTGACCTCAACCTGATAGATCACCTTTGGGATGAATTAGAGCAGAGACTGAGAGCCAGGCCTTCTGGTCCAACATCGGTGGGAACTCACAGACGAGGTTCTGGAAGAATGGTCAAAGATTCCCATAAACACTCCTGAACCTTCCCAGAAGAGCTGAAGCTGTTATAGCTCCAAAGGATGGACAGACGTCATTTTAAACCCTACAGATTCAGAATGGGATGTCACTTAAATTCATGTGTGAGTCAAGGCAGGGGAACCAATACTTAGTGTATTTATCTGCCCTTAAAGGGAGATTAGTCAAGTATTTAATACTCTTATCAACATGCTAGTGGAGTAATATGCTGCTTTATGTAAATGTATGTATATATTTATTATAGTAAATCAATAACAACACTAATCAATACCAGATATTATCCAGAAACCCTCCCAGCTTCTGATTTTAGCATCAACAATCTGCTCCAATCAGAACATGACAAACTGCAGCCCAACAGGCAACAACAGCTGTCAGTGTGTCAGAGTGCTGACTGGACTAGGACTTGATCCAGACTGACTGGGACTATCAGAAAGTGGGCATGTCTGTAAAGGGGGGACTGGTGGGGACCCAGAGAACCCATTTACATCCACCCATCTGGAGGTCAGAGGTCAAGTCTGGAGCCTCATTTAACCTCCTTCACTACCAGCTAGTCTGACCTGGTTGGTACTGATGGATCCATCAGGTTCTCTAGTTTCAGATGAGACCAGTAGTAGTAGTAGTAGTAGTAGTAGTAGTAGTAGTCTGACCTGGTTGGTACTGATGGATCCATCAGGTTCTCTAGTTTCAGATGAGACCAGTAGTAGTAGTAGTAGTAGTAGTAGTAGTAGTAGTCTGACCTGGTTGGTACTGATGGATCCATCAGGTTCTCTAGTTTCAGATGAGACCAGTAGTAGTAGTAGTAGTAGTAGTAGTAGTAGTAGTAGTAGTCTGACCTGGTTGGTACTGATGGATCCATCAGGTTCTCTAGTTTCAGATGAGACCAGGATGTAGTAGTAGTAGTCGTAGTAGTAGTAGTAGTAGTAGTAGTAGTCTGACCTGGTTGGTACCGATGGATCCATCAGGTTCTCTAGTTTCAGATGAGACCAGTAGTAGTAGTAGTAGTAGTAGTAGTAGTAGTAGTAGTCTGACCTGGTTGGTACTGATGGATCCATCAGGTTCTCTAGTTTCAGATGAGACCAGTAGTAGTAGTAGTAGTAGTAGTAGTAGTAGTAGTAGTAGTCTGACCTGGTTGGTACCGATGGATCCATCAGGTTCTCTAGTTTCAGATGAGACCAGTAGTAGTAGTAGTAGTAGTAGTAGTAGTAGTAGTCTGACCTGGTTGGTACCGATGGATCCATCAGGTTCTCTAGTTTCAGATGAGACCAGTAGTAGTAGTAGTAGTAGTAGTAGTAGTAGTAGTAGTAGTAGTAGTCTGACCTGGTTGGTACTGATGGATCCATCAGGTTCTCTAGTTTCAGATGAGACCAGTATCTTCACTCTGTACTCTCTATCACGTTAACTTTGACAAGTCTAGTTACAGCTGAACGCAGCAGTGCAGCGTTTGTACAGTTTAGACCAGGGGTCACAAAAGATTTTACGGGCCCGGCCCACTCAGGAATAGATTTTCCTCCATGTGGCCCCCGAGCTAAAATGACTGACACCCCTGGTTCAGACTGTCGGTGAAGAAATGCTACAGCTCCTCAAGGCACCAGTTCCCATTTCTTGCTGGTAAACTTTGGTATACCGGTGCGGTCTTGTGGCTTAATATCAAACCGGTTTGAAAATGTTTGTCCCAATTCTACTTTGAACCATAAACTTGAACGCCCAAAACCAAAACTAATCAGATACGTTAGTGATTAAATAATCAGCACTGAACTCGTTGGTACAAATTGCTGACTCTGTTTTCTGAGCATGCACTGACTTGGACAGTCTGCCACCTCCTTGAAGGCCTTCTTCTTACAGCAGCCTCGACACAGGTTGAAGACACATTTATTTCCCTGCAGAGCAGAAGAAACGGTATTAGGTGCTGGTGCTGGTGCTGAAACACATGCACTGCAAATGTCTTCCTGATTCTTTAAGAAGAAGAAGAAGAAGAAGATAGTCCTTTATTAGTCCCACGAGGGGAAATTCAATATTTTCACTCTGTTGTTAACTTATACACGGTACATGCAGACCCGAACACACACATGCACAAACATGCAACAATGGAGAGATGTCAGAGTGAGGGGGCTGCTCCTGACAAGCGCCCCGAGCAGTTGGGGGTTTGGTGCCTTGCTCAGGGGCACCTCGGCAGTGCCCAAGAGGTAAACTGGTACCTCTCCAGCTACCAGTTCACACTCAGTTCTTGGTCCATGTAGGGACTTGAACCGGTGACCCTCCGGTTCCCAAGCCAACTCCCTACAGACTGAGCTACTGCCCCCCTTAGTTTTGGTGAAACTAAAGACAGCACATACAGAATGTCATGCACAAATGACACGTCTTCAGTCCAAACACTGACCTTTGGGTTCCCACACTGCTCACACTTGATGTACTTGGCTGTGGGAGGACAGGAGGAGGACACTTTTAGCATTCTGCTTCTCTCAGAGAGGAGCTAGGCAGTTTGAGGTGACGGTGGACGGTCAGACTCACGTTTCTGCTCGGGACAGAAGTTCTTGTTGGGGTTTCGGGATCTCTTCTTCTGCTTGTTTTTGGACAGTGTGTCTGCTGTTCCATCAGAGTCCTCCAGTGCCCTCTTCTGGCACACCGCCTTCTTCACCTCTGACCCCTGGCTGTTACCGTTGGCAACTGGCTCCTTTGGCCTGGAAGGCATCGTCAGTAAGATCACTACGTTAGCGAACTGGTGATCGGGACTCGTCAATCAAATCTGAGTTCTTGGCTAGTTGGTGTTCTTTGAATATGTTTTCCCATGAAATGCCATCTGTCGATACAGAACTGTCATTTTTCATGCCTGCTGTGAAATTCAGCTGCAGCTCACGACTCTACGGATGTATGCTAACTGTATGAAAGCGTCTCAGTGAAAAGATTAAACAGAGAAAAATAAAAGAGCTAAGAGTGGTGACTCACGCTGGTCTGACATAAGGCTGGCAGATCCAGTGGGGGAACGGCAGGCCGCTGTCCTTCCCGTCCTCAGCCTTTCCTTTGGCGATCTCCTCCTGCACAGCGCCAGACAGACAGATGCACACCGTAAAGCTACTGGTTCACCGATCGATCCGGCAAGCGTCCCGGTCTGCTGGTGTCATCACATATATTTATAAAATGGCTCTACGTCACTCTGACAAGCTGGATCGTTGCTGCTCATTTTCCCTTAAAGCTGGGGGAAACAGTTTGCATTTGGCATCACTGGGCAAAAACTCCCATAATAACCTTTCAGCATAGTGTAATTGAAGAGTTCTGGGAGAAAACCAGACTTCTGGTCCTCCTCCTGGCTCTGTTTTCAGGATTTAGAAAATCTAGCCTGTGACAGGAGACTCTGACCAATCACAGGTCATTTCAGAGAGACAGCGTTCCTATAGAGGAGTGAAGTCCCACCCCTTCCGGTGGACCACCATGGGGCCTCATTTCAAAAAATATATACAGTGGTCAACGAGACAAATTATTTCTTTGATCCCGTTAAACTGCTCCATGAATTCATCAAATCCAGAAAGTCTCAGTTTGTTGTAAAACTGCTGAAGTATCAGACAGCGGAAACACACAACCAGAAAGACAACACACCCAAAGGTGGTGATGTTCTACCTGGATGAAAACATCTGTCTCATCGCTGACCGTAAGCAGTGTAATAAGGTCCATGGCGGGTCACCTGAAGGGGCTGGGCTCTGCTTCTCGATTGGCCGTTCTACAATCACAGATGCCCGCGAACCTCCCGTCAGATACCGAAAGCCTGATTCACAGTGGAAAACCCTGCAGGAAAAGTTGCCATTCCGGCAGCAACTGCCCACACTGCAGAGCTGAGGGAGCGCCGTGACGGCTGTCGGAAACACGTCAGCGATATTCCAGCCGGCCGGAGCCTCCAACCACCAGATGAGATCTGACAGGGCTGTACAGGATATAACAGCCTCGGGATCACAATGATTGATATGTGACTAGTACTAGTACTGGTTACTGTAGTACTGAAGGATGGGAATATACGACTAGTAGTAATACTGGTTACTGTAGTACTGAAGGATGGGGATATACGACTAGTACTGGTACTGGTTAGTGTAGTACTGAAGGATGGGGATATACAACTAGTAGTAATACTGGTTAGTGTAGTACTGAAGGATGGGGATATACGACTAGTACTGGTACTGGTTAGTGTAGTACTGAAGGATGGGGATATACAACTAGTAGTAATACTGGTTAGTGTAGTACTGAAGGATGGGGATATACGACTAGTACTGGTACTGGTTAGTGTAGTACTGAAGGATGGGGATATACAACTAGTAGTAATACTGGTTAGTGTAGTACTGAAGGATGGGGATATATGACTAGTAGTAATACTGGTTAGTGTAGTACTGAAGGATGGGAATATACGACTAGTAGTAATACTGGTTACTGTAGTACTGAAGGATGGGGATATACGACTAGTACTGGTACTGGTTAGTGTAGTACTGAAGGATGGGGATATACAACTAGTAGTAATACTGGTTAGTGTAGTACTGAAGGATGGGGATATATGACTAGTAGTAATACTGGTTAGTGTAGTACTGAAGGATGGGGATATACGACTAGTACTGGTGCTGGTTACTGTAGTACTGAAGGATGGGGATATACGACTAGTACTGGTACTGGTTAGTGTAGTACTGAAGGATGGGGATATACGACTAGTACTGGTACTGGTTAGTGTAGTACTGAAGGATGGGGATATACGACTAGTACTGGTACTGGTTAGTGTAGTACTGAAGGATGGGGATATATGACTAGTAGTAATACTGGTTAGTGTAGTACTGAAGGATGGGGATATACGACTAGTACTGGTGCTGGTTACTGTAGTACTGAAGGATGGGGATATACGACTAGTACTGGTACTGGTTAGTGTAGTACTGAAGGATGGGGATATACGACTAGTACTGGTACTGGTTAGTGTAGTACTGAAGGATGGGGATATACGACTAGTACTGGTACTGGTTACTGTAGTACTGAAGGATGGGGATATACGACTAGTACTGGTACTGGTTAGTGTAGTACTGAAGGATGGGGATATACGACTAGTACTGGTACTGGTTAGTGTAGTACTGAAGGATGGGGATATACGACTAGTACTGGTACTGGTTAGTGTAGTACTGAAGGATGGGGATATATGACTAGTACTGGTACTGGTTAGTGTAGTACTGAAGGATGGGGGTTGATGGTGTGGTGGGAGGGGCTTCACACAGAGAGAACAGGGTTGTGGTTCGCTGATCTGTGTCCTTCCCCAGCTGTAAAGGTACAGCGTCTTGGCTCGACTGGCTGCTATGTAGTGGTGAGGTTGCAGGTTGGACCCCTCCACCCCTCCCTCCACCCCTCCCTCCACCCCGTCCCTCTGCTGCTGCTCAGCATTTAGCTATGAAACCACCAGTTCACTCTGTCCACCTCCACACTGTTCACTCTGTCCACCTCCACACTGTTCACTCTGTCCACTTCCACACTGTTCACTCTGTCCACCTCCACACTGTTCACTCTGTCCACCTCCACACTGTTCACTTTGTCCACCTCCACACTGTTCACTCTGTCCACTTCCACACTGTTCACTCTGTCCACTTCCACACTGTTCACTCTGTCCACCTCCACACTGTTCACTCTGTCCACTTCCACACTGTTCACTCTGTCCACCTCCACACTGTTCACTCTGTCCACCTCCACACTGTTCACTCTGTCCACCTCCACACTGTTCACTCTGTCCACCTCCACACTGTTCACTCTGTCCACTTCCACACTGTTCACTCTGTCCACTTCCACACTGTTCACTCTGTCCATCTCCACACTGTTCACTCTGTCCACCTCCACACTGTTCACTCTGTCCACCTCCACACTGTTCACTCTGTCCACTTCCACACTGTTCACTCTGTCCACCTCCACACTGTTCACTCTGTCCACCTCCACACTGTTCACTCTGTCCACTTCCACACTGTTCACTCTGTCCACCTCCACACTGTTCACTCTGTCCACCTCCACACTGTTCACTCTGTCCACTTCCACACTGTTCACTCTGTCCATCTCCACACTGTTCACTCTGTCCACCTCCACACTGTTCACTCTGTCCACCTCCACACTGTTCACTCTGTCCACTTCCACAGTGTTCACTCTGTCCACCTCCACACTGTTCACTCTGTCCACTTCCACACTGTTCACTCTGTCCACTTCCACACTGTTCACTCTGTCCACTTCCACAGTGTTCACTGTGCTGTTACCTGGCAGCGCAGCCTCAGCTGGGCGCTCACACCGGCCAAACCCTCCAGGGTCTTCACCTTGGCCATCTCTTCTCTCAGGTCCTGGTGGATCTGTAGCCTACACACACACACACACACACACACACACACACACACACACACACACACACACACACACACACACACACACACACACACACACACACACACACACACACACACACACACACACACACCTACAAGTTGTATAATCATTGACATTCAGACATAATTCAGTATCAAAACCATGACGTGTTCCCAGAGAACTTCCATACACCACATGGACCTGAAGTCAGCTCCTGACTCCTGGGTTCAGGGCTTCTCCCCGGTCGTCTTGTAGTCGGACGGACACTTGGAACTATGACTGGGTCCTCGAGAGCTCGGGCTCTCTCTGAAATCACATACTGTATTCATACTATACTGTACTACATGGGTTCTCTGGGTCCCCACCAGTCTCCCCTTTACAGACATGCCCACTTTGTGATAGTCCCAGTCAGTCTGGATCAAGTCCTAGTCAAGTCAGCACTCTGACACACTGACAGCTGTTGTTGCCTGTAAATACTGCATATCCATACATTTGCATAAAGCAGCATATTTGTCGACTGCCATGTTCATAAGAGGATAAAATACTGGACTGATGTCTTGATTAAATATCACTTGACAGCCCTAAATGAAGCTCAACACAACCTGTTAGCATTAGTAGCTCCGTTACTTAGCCAAGCAGGACTGTGCTAACTGTTAGCTGCTAACAGCCAACGTTAACTCACTCTCCTAATAATTTCAACAGATTTGTTCTTCACAATGTGGCATTATGAGAAAAGCATTCTAGCGTCCCAGGGCCGATGGGACGACGTTTCTCGTGACATCCCGTATTGATCCCAGCCTTAGAGCTGGATTAAGCTACTGCTAATGTTAACCCTGCATATGTATGAACACAATGTAGGTTTCACTGTAAAAAGTTACACCAGCTGCTCTTCTGCTGTAGCTGAACAATGAGTGTTTGCCATAGTACTGATCCCCACACAGAAACCACGGTGTTGCCAAATCCACCGGAAATAAAATCTTAAGGATTGTAAATGAAATGGAAGTATCTCATGTTGCAAACCTCCAAAGCTGCAGACTAACTACTAACAGCATGGAGACGGTTTGGACTGAATTTCAGGTGGGAGGTTCACCCATACGACAGACATACGTGTGGTGCCAGAGCTTGAAGAGGTGGGCTCGTACGTAGGACAGAGTGCAGGGGGGATGCTGCCTCACCACCTCCAGATATTCCTCTGCCATCTCCCACACCGGGGGGCTGCATCCTTCAAAAAGCGCTGGGTTGTGGAGGTTCCCTTCTAAAAATAATACGACAATAACATGAGCACAGAAATTAGCTTCAAACAATGCATATCCTGAGCATGAATGTGCATTAAATCCAGTATATCACGTGTTATATAAGAACAGTGTGTGGAGACAGTGCTGACCTGCACTCATGACTCCCTGCACCCCCGTCTCCTGAATGCAGCGCTCCACGTCACTCAGGTGCTGAATGTTGCCGTTAGCAAACACGGGAATATTTACTGCCTTCCTGCAGCAGAACACACCAAACAGGAGTCACCCGCTTACAGCATGAAGGAGCACTCTAGTGTCAGTTAACCGTTTGTGTTTCAGATTACAGACTGAACAGGTGACGGGTTAAACCAGGTGATGGTAGCTCACCGTACTGCCATGATGTGCTCCCAGTTAGCGATACCTGTCATGGCTCCTTTCTGGTCTTTGGTTCTGCCGTGCACTGTCAGCAGCTGGAAGACCAAAAACCAAATGTAGAGCTTTAACACCCCTCGAATGCTTCCCACAAACTGGCAGTTTTTACACATAAATATGAATTCAATTAAAATAAGCTCCAGGACAGTTAATCAGGCTCTGCTTGGTTAAACCCTGATCACACCTGACACCCAGCTTTCTCCAGCATCTGGGCATAGCGGACCGTCTTTTCCATCTCCTTGAACACGCGGATTTTGCATGTGATGGGCACCGAGAGCTTTTCATTGGCTAACCCCACTGTGAAATAAGCGGAAAATGTCAGGTGACAGTAAAACGGGAAATCTGTAAAACACTCCACTGGCTCAAGAGATTTTTTTATTTAAGGTTTGACAGAGATCATCCCAGAGTCCTCCACTACGTTTAAGGCAGACTTACCCATTTTCTCTAACAACTCCCACTCATCTTGTAGGAAAACTCCATAGTGCCCTTTAAAGACAAGAATCAATACAGGTTAGTTTTCCCATCACTGAGTCTGTGAGGTTGGCATCAGTATCTTTTCTGATTAGGGGTGGGCATGACTCGGGTAAAAAACCCCACCGTTGGGTTCTCTAGTCAGGGTTCGGGTCGTCTACGTACCGTTCGGTTCATCTGAAGCAGGTTATGAGGCTGACTGTGTATTTTTTTCATGGGGTTTATTGTCTCACTAGAAATGAAGACCTATGGAAAGAGGCTGGACACGACGGACAGGAGTATGAGGTACAACACATGTGGCTAATGCTAGCGGCGATACTTCCAATACGATGATCCCAGCAGCATTAACCAGCCTCTACATGCAGACTCAGACAGTCCTGGATGCTGGATTTCAGCAGGGATTCGGGTCCTGGAGCAGCGCTATAACCTGCCGTCTGGCAGACTCATCAGCTACGCAGTAAATCCTGAACTGTACGAACAGACACCACGATGAACCGTGACAGAAGAGTCCACCAGACCACGTAGCTCTGAATGCAGACGGATGGACGTCCAGGCTGAATGAGGACAAACTCGTCTTCTAGCAGAGGGACATGAAGACAGGATGAACAGAGCAGAGCTGATCTGGATCAGTGTGTGTTTGCTTTATGATGCTCATGTTAGCCTCGTCTGCTGCTGCAGTCGACTTATTTTGGCAAATAAATGAAAAGTTGTTCAAATTGAAATTGGCCTCCTTGCTGTACCATAAATACTGTTTACTGCTGAAAACCGTGACCCCAAACCGTGAACCGAACCCTGAATTTGATGAACCGTCCCGCCCCTATTTCTGATACAACTACTAGAAGTCACTACAGTTAGACTTTGGGGGTTAATGTCTGAAGAAAACAGTGGGTAACTCTGGGTCTGAGAGGCCACCGATGACGAGTCTTAACCCTTCATCCTGTCTCCAGCCAGCAGGGGGCGACTCCTCTGGGTCTATAGAGGCCTCTAGAAAATGATCCTCCTCTGATTGATTACCTCAGTAAACACTGGAAACATCAGTTTCTGGTCTCAGTCTCTAGTTTCAGTCTTCTTCAGTACAGCAGGATGATCATTTAGTAGATTATGGTCCATTTAGAGTCAGATAGACCAGAACGCAGGAACGCTGTAGGGCGGGGCTACCTGTTGATGGACAGGTCGTTACTCTGGGGTCATCCAGTCTGGGAGCTGTCTGTGTTTTCTTCTAGAAAATTTAACCCTTTCACAGTGTGTTTTCACTTCATCAAAGTTAATCATAATCTTTTGGTTGTCGTACAGTTGTGCTTAGCTCCGCCCTCTCCGTCATTCTGGCTGCAAATAAAACAAGACGGCGAACTTGAGGCTTCAGAACTGGAGTCCACAAACCAGTGGTTGACGTCACAGAGACTACGTCCACCTCTTTTAGTCTGGTAGAAACTGTGCATACCTCTCTTAGCGATCATCTGTGGACAGCCCAGGTTCAGGTCGATGGCATCGCAGTAGTCCTGGGCCAGCAGGGCCGCCTGAAGGAACACCTCTGGATCGTTGGCACAAAACTGACACACAGGGAACAACACTGGGATTTACTGGTATTACAAGAGGAACCACACTGATGTAAGAAAAAACAACATTAATAGAAATCCACATACCTTGTGACAAGACAATAAACATGCTCACCTGTGTGATGAGAGGTCTGTCCTCCTCACACACCTCGTTGTAGAGGTTCTCCCTCCTGTAGTTGGCGTCACGAACAAACACCTGAGCATGCAGCATGGGGGTGTAGCAGAGCTGAGCGCCGTGCCGCCGGCTCAGCAGGCGCCAGGCCAGCTCGCTCTGGTCCACCATGGGAGCCACCACGAAGCGGGCTTCTTTCAGGGTCTTCCTCCAGAACTCAAAACCCTGGAGCTTGGCCATCGCAGCTGACTTCACCAGACCAGGAAGGACGACGATTCATTAAAGACTCTGCGAAAAGGTGGACAGGCGAGGAGAGGTACGTCAAAAAGGTGGACAGGTGAGGAGAGGTACGTCAAAAAGGTGGACAGGTGAGGAGAGGTACGTCAAAACGGTGGACAGGTGAGGAGAAGTACGTCAAAAAGGTGGACAGGTGAGGAGAGGTACGTCAAAATGGTGGACAGGTGAGGAGAGGTACGTCAAAAAGGTGGACAGGTGAGGAGAGGTACGTCAAAAAGGTGGACAGGTGAGGAGAGGTACGTCAAAACGGTGGACAGGTGAGGAGAGGTACGTCAAAACGGTGGACAGGTGAGGAGAGGTACGTCAAAAGGTGGACAGGTGAGGAGAGGTACGTCAAAACGGTGGACAGGTGAGGAGAGGTACGTCAAAACGGTGGACAGGTGAGGAGAGGTACGTCAAAAAGGTGGACAGGTGAGGAGAGGTACATCAAAAAGGTGGACAGGTGAGGAGAGGTACATCAAAAAGGTGGACAGGTGAGGAGAGGTACGTCAAAAAGGTGGACAGGTGAGGAGAGGTACATCAAAAAGGTGGACAGGTGAGGAGAGGTACGTCAAGAAACAATGCGCCCACACTAAAGTACTCTTACAGATTTTCTTGTTGCCCCCAGTCATTACACCAAATTCAATAATTACATAAATATATAAAATAAATGTCAGCAAATAAACAAAACAAACATTAAAAACAAATGTAGCCTTTCATTAATTGATGACTTGACAAATTTTGTATTAATTCCCATATTTATTTACTCTTCTGTTTAATTTTTCCTTTTATTTATTTATGTATTTATTTTTGTTCAGTTTTAAATTTCTCAGTTTTTTTTGCATTTACTTTTTATTTTTATACATATGTATTTATGCATTTCTTTCTATATGTCTGCACAACTTCCCCTTTGCATTTCACCTCTAGTTATTTCCCCAAACTTTAGATTTATTTCTATATTATTTTCTTCTCTTCCTCATTATGTAAATGAGGGGCCAGTAACTAATAAGAATACATGAAAAATAAAATTAAACAGGAGAGTATATAAATAATGGAATTAATATTAATATAAATAAAGAACATTAAAACAGAAATATCAGTGTATGTCATATTTTATCATGGTTTTAATATTTTTGCTATATTAAATGACACACCATATTTATTCATGTATCGAGTCATTTCTGTATTTATTCATTTATTTCTGATTTTGGCAGATTCTGTCTTCCATATATGCTGTATTATATGGAGTCTAGCCATTTTCTCTTTATTTTGATAATTGAGACAACGTGGTTAATATTCGTTTCAAAAAGTCTATTTCTTTGTTATCTTGAAGCCAGCATGGACACACACTGTAAATAAATCTATTATAAATACATTACATATAACTTATGGCCCATTATAAATACTGGAGCTACACCAGCTAACATTCTAATACATTCTAATACATTATAATACATTATAACTACATTATAAATACTGGAGCTATGCCAGCTAACAGTATAACTACCTTCTAATCCATTATAAACACTGAAGCTACGCCAGCTAACAGTATAACTACATTATAATCCATTATAAACACTGAAGCTACGCCAGCTAACAGTATAACTACATTATAATCCATTATAAACACTGAAGCTACGCCAGCTAACAGTATAACTACATTATAATCCATTATAACTACATTATAAATACTGGAGCTATGCCAGCTAACAGTATAACTACATTATAATCCATTATAAACACTGAAGTTACGCCAGCTAACAGTATAACTACATTATAATCCATTATAACTACATTATAAATACTGGAGCTATGCCAGCTAACAGTATAACTACATTATAATCCATTATAAACACTGAAGCTACACCAGCTAACAGTATAACTACATTATAATCCATTATAAACACTGAAGTTACGCCAGCTAACAGTATAACTACATTATAATCCATTATAAACACTGAAGCTACGCCAGCTAACAGTATAACTACATTATAATCCATTATAAACACTGAAGTTACGCCAGCTAACAGTATAACTACATTATAATCCATTATAAACACTGAAGCTACGCCAGCTAACAGTATAACTACATTATAATCCATTATAAACACTGAAGCTACGCCAGCTAACAGTATAACTACATTATAATCCATTATAAACACTGAAGCTACACCAGCTAACAGTATAACTACATTATAATCCATTATAACTACATTATAAATACTGGAGCTATGCCAGCTAACATTCTAATACATTCTAATACATTATAATCCATTATAACTACATTATAAATACTGGAGCTACACCAGCTAACATTCTAATACATTCTAATACATTCTAATACATTATAACTACATTATAAATACTGGAGCTACGCCAGCTAACAGTATAACTACCTTCTAATCCATTATAAACACTGAAGCTACGCCAGCTAACAGTATAACTACATTATAATCCATTATAAACACTGAAGCTACGCCAGCTAACAGTATAACTACATTATAATCCATTATAACTACATTATAAATACTGGAGCTATGCCAGCTAACAGTATAACTACATTATAATCCATTATAAACACTGAAGTTACGCCAGCTAACAGTATAACTACATTATAATCCATTATAACTACATTATAAATACTGGAGCTATGCCAGCTAACATTCTAATACATTCTAATACATTATAATCCATTATAACTACATTATAAATACTGGAGCTACACCAGCTAACATTCTAATACATTCTAATACATTATAATACATTATAACTACATTATAAATACTGGAGCTATGCCAGCTAACAGTATAACTACCTTCTAATCCATTATAAACACTGAAGCTACACCAGCTAACAGTATAACTACATTATAATCCATTATAAACACTGAAGCTACGCCAGCTAACAGTATAACTACATTATAATCCATTATAAACACTGAAGCTACGCCAGCTAACAGTATAACTACATTATAATCCATTATAAACACTGAAGCTACGCCAGCTAACAGTATAACTACATTATAATCCATTATAAATACTGGAGCTATGCCAGCTAACAGTATAACTACCTTCTAATCCATTATAAACACTGAAGCTACGCCAGCTAACAGTATAACTACATTATAATCCATTATAAACACTGAAGCTACGCCAGCTAACAGTATAACTACATTATAATCCATTATAAACACTGAAGCTACGCCAGCTAACAGTATAACTACATTATAATCCATTATAAACACTGAAGCTACGCCAGCTAACAGTATAACTACATTATAATCCATTATAAACACTGAAGCTACGCCAGCTAACAGTATAACTACATTATAATCCATTATAAACACTGAAGCTACGCCAGCTAACGGTATAACTACATTATAATCCATTATAAACACTGAAGCTACGCCAGCTAACAGTATAACTACATTATAATCCATTATAAACACTGAAGCTACGCCAGCTAACAGTATAACTACATTATAATCCATTATAACTACATTATAAATACTGGAGCTATGCCAGCTAACAGTATAACTACCTTCTAATCCATTATAAACACTGAAGCTACACCAGCTAACAGTATAACTACATTATAATCCATTATAAACACTGAAGCTATGCCAGCTAACAGTATAACTACATTATAATCCATTATAACTACATTATAAATACTGGAGCTATGCCAGCTAACAGTATAACTACCTTCTAATCCATTATAAACACTGAAGCTACACCAGCTAACAGTATAACTACATTATAATCCATTATAAACACTGAAGCTACACCAGCTAACAGTATAACTACATTATAATCCATTATAAACACTGAAGCTATGCCAGCTCACAGTATAACTACATTATAATCCATTATAACTACATTATAAATACTGGAGCTATGCCAGCTAACATTATAACAACATTATAATCCATTATAAACACTGAAGCTATGCCAGCTCACAGTATAACTACATTATAATCCATTATAACTACATTATAAATACTGGAGCTATGCCAGCTAACAGTATAACTACCTTCTAATCCATTATAAACACTGAAGCTACACCAGCTAACAGTATAACTACATTATAATCCATTATAAACACTGAAGCTACACCAGCTAACAGTATAACTACATTATAATCCATTATAAACACTGAAGCTACGCCAGCTAACATAATAATACATCATAAATACTGGAGCTACACTAGCTAACATTATAATACATTATAAATACTGGAGCTACACTAGCTAACATTATAATACATTATAAATACTGGAGCTACACTAGCTAACATTATAATACATTATAAATACTGGAGCTACACCAGCTAACATTATAATACATTATAAATACTGGAGCTACGCCAGCTAACATTATAATACATTATAAATACTGAAGCTACGCCAGCTAACATTATAATACATTATAAATACTGAAGATACGCCAGCTAACATTATAATACATTATAAATACTGAAGCTACGCCAGCTAACATTATAATACATTATAAATACTGGAGCTACGCCAGCTAACATTATAATACATTATAAATACTGGAGCTACGCCAGCTAACATTATAATACATTATAAATACTGGAGCTACGCCAGCTAACATTATAACACATTATAAATACTGGAGATACGCCAGCTAACATTATAACACATTATACATACTGGAGCTACGCCAGCTAACATTATAATACATTATAAATACTGGAGCTACACTAGCTAACATTATAATACATTATAAATACTGGAGCTACGCCAGCTAACATTATAATACATTATAAATACTGGAGCTACGCCAGCTAACATTATAACACATTATAAATACTGGAGCTACACTAGCTAACATTATAATACATTATAAATACTGGAGCTACGCCAGCTAACATTATAATACATTATAAATACTGGAGCTACACCAGCTAACATTATAATACATTATAAATACTGGAGCTACACCAGCTAACATTATAATACATTATAAATACTGGAGCTACACCAGCTAACATTATAATACATTATAAATACTGCAGTACACCAGCTAACATTATAATACATTATAAATACTGGAGCTACGCCAGCTAACATTATAATACATTATAAATACTGGAGCTACGCCAGCTAACATTATAATACATTATAAATACTGGAGCTCCACCAGCTAACATTATAATACATTATAAATACTGGAGCTACACCAGCTAACATTATAATACATTATAAATACTGGAGCTACACCAGCTAACATTATAATACATTATAAATACTGGAGCTACACCAGCTAACATTATAATACATTATAAATACTGGAGCTACACCAGCTAACATTATAATACATTATAAATACTGGAGCTACACTAGCTAACATTATAATACATTATAAATACTGGAGCTACACCAGCTAACATTATAATACATTATAAATACTGGAGCTACACCAGCTAACATTATAATACATTATAAATACTGGAGCTACGCCAGCTAACATTATAATACATTATAAATACTGGAGCTACACCAGCTAACATTATAATACATTATAAATACTGGAGCTACACCAGCTAACATTATAATACATTATAAATACTGGAGCTACGCCAGCTAACATTATAATACATTATAAATACTGGAGCTACACCAGCTAACATTATAATACATTATAAATACTGGAGCTACACCAGCTAACATTATAATACATTATAAATACTGGAGCTACACCAGCTAACATTATA
Organism: Pterois miles; assembly: GCA_947000775.1. Taxonomy (NCBI): domain Eukaryota; kingdom Metazoa; phylum Chordata; class Actinopteri; order Perciformes; family Scorpaenidae; genus Pterois; species Pterois miles. The sequence goes on along the minus strand of CAMQGK010000020.1, from coordinate 3,906,105 downwards.
ATACATTATAAATACTGCAGTACACCAGCTAACATTATAATACATTATAAATACTGGAGCTACGCCAGCTAACATTATAATACATTATAAATACTGGAGCTACACCAGCTAACATTATAATACATTATAAATACTGGAGCTACGCCAGCTAACATTATAATACATTATAAATACTGGAGCTACACCAGCTAACATTATAATACATTATAAATACTGGAGCTACACCAGCTAACATTATAATACATTATAAATACTGGAGCTACGCCAGCTAACATTATAATACATTATAAATACTGAAGATACGCCAGCTAACATTATAATACATTATAAATACTGCAGTACACCAGCTAACATTATAATACATTATAAATACTGGAGCTACACCAGCTAACATTATAATACATTATAAATACTGCAGTACACCAGCTAACATTATAATACATTATAAATACTGGAGCTACGCCAGCTAACATTATAATACATTATAAATACTGGAGCTACACCAGCTAACATTATAATACATTATAAATACTGGAGCTACGCCAGCTAACATTATAATACATTATAAATACTGGAGCTACGCCAGCTAACATTATAATACATTATAAATACTGGAGCTACACCAGCTAACATTATAATACATTATAAATACTGGAGCTCCACCAGCTAACATTATAACACATTATAAATACTGGAGATACGCCAGCTAACATTATAACACATTATAAATACTGGAGCTACACCAGCTAACATTATAATACATTATAACTACTGGAGCTACACCAGCTAACATTATAATACATTATAACTACTGGAGCTACGCCAGCTAACATTATAATACATTATAAATACTGGAGCTACACTAGCTAACATTATAATACATTATAAATACTGGAGCTACACCAGCTAACATTATAATACATTATAAATACTGGAGCTACACTAGCTAACATTATAATACATTATAAATACTGGAGCTACACCAGCTAACATTATAATACATTATAAATACTGGAGCTACACCAGCTAACATTATAATACATTATAAATACTGGAGCTACACTAGCTAACATTATAATACATTATAAATACTGGAGCTACACCAGCTAACATTATAATACATTATAAATACTGGAGCTACGCCAGCTAACATTATAATACATTATAAATACTGGAGCTACGCCAGCTAACACCGTGTTAATGTCTCCTAACGCCAGCTGGAGGACAGCTGATTAGTTTAGTGTGTTTCAGATGTTTCTGTCCGACTTCCGCCTCGGTAGTTATTAGCATATAATTATTAGCATCAGCTTTGTCCTGGTTATTGTTTAAAGTGGGACCAGCGTTACGGATGAAGACTAGCTTACTGTTTACAGTACTGATTATTGATACTCAGAAATTAACGGAATCAAATCAAACTAAAATGCCGTCGCTATCTGAGCGGTGCTGTCCTGGAGCTAGCAGAGCTAACTGCAGTCAGCAGTCATGTAGCACGTGATGCACCGGCGCCGTTACCGTTACACCACCTCAACATGTGGCACTAACGTTACTCCGGTACCAACTGACGGTACCGTCACCGTTACTCATCAATACCACGTCACAGCGTCAGGAGACGGTGTTGTTTCACCTGTTTTACCGGGAGCTCCGGAGACCAGTCCTGGCGCAGCGCTTTCCAAGTGTGCAACACTGAAATAGCACCGGTGGGAAACGTTTCCTGCGGCTGTCTTCTTCTTGGATTCTTGGTGTCCACCGGATCAGTTGTGTTGGCGCCACCTTCTGCTGTGGTGTATGTGCGCGCGCGCATGTTTTGTGTACATGAGTGACAGAGCGTGTGTGTGCTGAAGTGTGTATATGTATGTAATTATAATTGACTAGCGCCTCGTGTTTTGTGTTGGTGCTGCAGCTTTTCTGCGGTGTAGTACAACAGTTAGCACATGTGACAGGAAATAGGATTCTTATTCTTTTATGCGAAAACTGTTTTGCCAAAGTGAGAGTACAGTTTTATCAATATCCATCCTACATTTTTTGGGTCCAATCCCAGGGAGTATAATTTATTTTATGAGTTGAAATCTATTTTTGAGCGTTCAGTCTGCTGTAATTAGAAAGACAGGTAGGATATGGTAGTGTCCTTGTCACTAGCAGAAGGTCTGCTGTGTCTCCCAGCAGAGTCTGCAGAGTCTGGAGCAGACACCAGGACACCTACCAGGAAGGCTGGACAGGACCGTTGAACTGCTTCAACCCAGCAGCAGGACCGGTATCTACTCCTCTGTTAGGAGGACCAGGAGGAGCACTGGTGGAGCCCTACAACATGACCTCCAGCACATTTGTGCACATTTCTGACCAGACTGTCAGAAACAGACTCCACGAGGCTGGCGTGACGGCCCGACGTCCTCTAGTGGGACCTGTGGTCCCAGTTCAGCACCCTGCAGCTCGATAGGCATTAGCCAGAGAACACCAGACCTGGCAGGTCCACCGTCGGCACCAAACCGGCTAATCTGGATGATGCTACAGGCGACATAACGTTCCCCACGCCGTCTCCAGACTATTTCACACCTTTCACGTGTGCTCAGCGTGAACAGATCTCATGTGTGAGGAGAACAGGGCACCGGTGGAGGACCTGCCAGTCAGAAACATGGTCAGAAACTGTGGTACAGTTAGGGATTTCAATGCAGTGGTTCCCGACTGAGGGGCCCGGCCCCTCCTGTGGTCACAAGGTAAATCTGAGGGGTTGTGAAATGATTAATGGGGTATGAAAAGAAAAAAAAAAAACATTTTGATTGATATTTGATTTGAAGACTTTTATGTAATCTTTGCATCTTATTGCTAAATGTTGGATGACTCTGTCACTGGGCCTTGTTATTAAAGGGATGGTGTGCAGCATTTAGAGTCTATAATATTAATAAGCATGTTTTCTGTCGTGTCCACTTACAGGAAAAGAAGACTGGTTGCGTTTTCATTAGATGAGAATGAGCCATGTGTGAGTTTCAGCCGGTTGTAATGTGCAGTCTGCGACCTCAGTGCTACCAGACGAGTCTACAGGAAAATCTCTGGATCTGGATCTCTGGCCCTGCAGCAGCACTGCTGCATGTTGAACTGAAACCACTGCTGAGTCTGTAGTTCTATGAAGACACATTATCTGTTATTAAAGCAAATCAGCTTCCCAGTGTGAACACGGAAATAGCCCTCACATCCTAAAACTAATACAACACAACAACCTGTACATCCATGGTCTGGACCCTACTGGACCCTCTTCTTCAGCCGTGGTCTGGACCCTCTTCTACATCCATGGTCTGGACCCTACTGGACCCTCTTCTTCAGCCATGGTCTGGACCCTCTTCTACATCCATGGTCTGGACCCTACTGGACCCTCTTCTTCAGCCGTGGTCTGGACTCTACCGGACCCTCTTCTACATCCATGGTCTGGACTCTACCGGACCCTCTTCTACATCCATGGTCTGGACTCTACCGGACCCTCTTCTACATCCATGGTCTGGACTCTACCGGACCCTCTTCTACATCCATGGTCTGGACTCTACCGGACCCTCTTCTACATCCATGGTCTGGACTCTGCTGGACTTCATGTTGGATCCTTGACATGAAAAAGGTTCAGACTGATCTCAGGATCTGTGATCTGGATCTTTCTAACTTGGGATTAAAGGTTAATAAATAAATCAGTAAATACTTCTGTTTATTGTTCCTCACATTGTCATCACTGTTTCTACATTTTGCAGAGACATTAATGACAACAGAAATAACTTTGTAGGTCACTTCGTAGACAGAGCGTCTGCCGTGGTCTGGTAGTGGTCTGGTAGTCCAGATGGTGGAGGCGTAGCGTAGCGTTGGAAAGGAACAACTTTTACTTCTTCCTACCTGCAGCATACGTTCTTTGCTAAGGTCCTCGGTTAACAGTTGACCTGCTACAACATCAACATGTGTTTATTAGCAAGAAGTGACCTAATTATGAGCCAATAAAACAGGCAGGCTTTACTTTCATAGGTCCAATTTATTCATATGAAGTGCTGAAAATAAATAAAAAACATTTCTGGACACACCTGATAAAGTGACAAAGGCCTGCTTCAGTCAAGTTTTGCTCATCAGAAGAAAAAACAGGTTTTCTTCCACCTTTAGCTGCAGTTTGGAGGCGGGAGTTTAAGCAAACCTCCTTCGTCTCAGTCGTCATGATCAAGGATGCCTCACTGAAACTAACCGATTAACAACCTTCCACTTCTAACCGTAAAACTCCAGCGATCTGGGAGCCGATCAGTGAATTACTTCAGGGGACATGATGAACAAACAGAAAATATGAGCAGACATTGAAATGATGGCACGCCATGTTATATGGATGACCCATGAATATGTATTTTACAAGTGCATGGCCATAAAATGTTTGTAACACCCAAATAACCAAATATTTCCTCTTCATTCCAGTTCAGCTTTAGCTACGGGTAGATCTGACACCAGATCAGCATCTAAGCGCTATGGCAACCACATCTAAGCGCTATGACAACCACACTGACATATGGCTAGCAGCTAGGAGTCTAAACTAACTATATTAGTAACACATCCAGACGCCACATAAATTCCCGGATCCATCAGAATTATATCATAAATAATAAATCATATCCATTCATCAGCTCTGTTAGCTGTTAGCTCTGTTAGCCGTTAGCTCTGTTGGCTTTGTTAGCCCTGTTTGCTGTTGGTTCTGTTAGCTCTGTTAGCCGTTAGCTCTGTTGGCTCTGTTAGCCCTGTTTGCTGTTGGGTCTGTTAGCTCTGTTAGCCGTTAGCTCTGTTGGCTCTGTTAGCCCTGTTTGCTGTTGGTTCTGTTAGCTCTGTTAGCTGTTAGCTCTGTTAGCTATTGGTTCTGTTAGCTCTGTTAGCCATTAGCTCTGTTACCTCTGTTGGTTCTGTTAGCTCTGTTAGCTGTTGGCTCTGTTAGCTGTTAGCTGAGACGTGGCTGCCTGGACTACAGAAGGCCGCCGTGTTGGAAGCGTGTCCTGTAAAAGGCTCTGGCACTCGCTGATACGGTTAGTAAAGAAGATTCACAACATTAACTTCTATGGAAAGAAAGTTAGAGGAGATGGAGAGGTGACTAAAGATGGAGGTCGACAGGAGGGCAGCCAGTGGGGAGACAGGCAGTAGTGTCCATTAAAGACACAGATCTGTGTGTGTTCACTCATCTTGTACAAAAGGGATAGTTTTGGAGGAGGGGTGGTATGGGGGGTGTATTCATGGTCAGTGATACCTACAGTAGATGGCGGCTGTCATGGCCCACTTTGGAGACGCAGACGGTACCAACCCGGGTACCGCGATGGATGGGGCAGCAGCAAAACTGATTTTAGATTAAAAACATCTAAACGTGTATGTTCTACGTAGAATTTTCAGATCTACCTCGCCGTCAGACCGCCCTTTCCGACAGGGAACTGAAGCCGTTTTTTATGCGCTCTTCAAAGCCACCAGACTCCATTAACACTAACGGTAATACTGGCTTGCATAAATGGGATTTGTGTAACTTTGGCATTTTAAAGGATTATTTTGGATTCACACAATACTCACACAATAACACAAACAAACTCACCGATGGAGGCAGCGGGAGACCAGCAACTCGAGCAATTACTGTTGTTGTCAATGGAGTCTGGTGGCTTTGAAGAGAGCTGAGATAACAGCTTCAGTTCACCGTCAGAAAGGGCTGTCCGACAGCGAGAGAAGCCGGTAAAATTCTTCTAAATATAGCTTACACTTGTGATATTGATTCTTTTAGTTGGCTAAAATATATTTTCCTGCACAGCAGGACATTGTTTTGTCGTCTCTTCAAAGCCACCAGACTCAAAAGCAGTAATTTTACTTTGCCGAACACAGCAGTCACTGCCTCAGTGAGCTGGTTAGTTTGGGATACTGCGTGGCTCTGGTGAAGCCGATCCAGTCCTTGGCCTGTGTTCTGTGAGGTTAAATGAGGGTTTTTATCAATGGACAGATGGATGCGACGGTTTCGGGTTACAGTCACAAAGAGCTGTCTGATGGGAAGGCTCAAAATACAACATACACTTCAACTGACATCAACGCAGACTAGTGTTTGGAGGATTATTTCTGTTGTTCCGGTGCTAATTGTCATTGATTAGGACGTCCGACTCGTCAGGACCAAACCACAGGATCACAAAGTGATCCGGTTCATTGTGAACAGTCAGCTTTTCACAACCAACATGGCTCAGTTCAACATTTAAACTCCATCTCTTCTCTGACAGGATTCTGACATCAGATGATTTGCTGCCAACCAGACACCTTAAGTCAGAGGAGAGATGAGGAGTTGTGGTCTGGTCTGGTCCGGTCTGGTGGATCCTGACTGGCAGCACCTGGAGCTCAGAACCAGATCAGTACCTGATTTCACCTGGGTGCTGCCACATGATCGGCTGTGCTGCTCATCCCACTAATACGTGATCCTGACGAGTTGGACGTCATTGTGAAGATAAATTACTACTAATTAACAATGCAGTGATGTAAAATACAGAGAAATAATCCGCCAAACACTAACTTCTTTTTTTCTGAGTTTTAGGTTTTTTAGCTGAGCCTTTCATGTGGTGGCTGATATATGATCTGTACTTCATACAAGCCCGCTATGAAAAGTCTCTCCTTCAGCTGCTGGGAGGACGCGGCAGCCTCCATATTCATATTCATATTCATATGAATAACAGACACTAGCAGGTCACGGACATTTCTGTGTAGCGTCTTCAGTGTTTGACATTCACCTGTTTCTGAAGAGATGTGAAAGGGACAATAGTGTGTGTGTGGTGTGTAGTGGTGTGTAACGTGTGCGTGGTTCAGTCGTCCACTCCGATGTTACGGAACAGGTAGGACATGGACTCTCCGTTGTGGATGCGCCGCATGGCCTCCGACAGGATCATGCTGATGTCGACCGTTTTGATCTTGGGACACTGGAGCTTCTGGAGCTCGTGGGGAATCGTGTTGGTCACCACCACCTGAAGGACGACGAGGCGAGAGGCGTGAGGGACGGAGGCCACGCACAACAAAGCAGACGCCATTTCACAGCACACACTCACCTCGTCGATGGCCGACTCCTCTATGAACCGGGGAGCGTCGGAGGACAGGATGCCGTGCGTCGCCATGACAAAGATCTTGTAGGCCCCCCTTTCCTTCAGCGTCTCGGCTGCTGCCACAAAGCTGTCCACATCGTCGATGATGTCGTCCTACGGGAAGAAACCACAGCATTAAGCCCGTAGAGGCGCCCTGGCGCCAGACCATTCAGTTTGGATTCCTTAATGCATGCTGGATGCTGGATGCAGTTTCCCCAGGGATTAAAGGAGGACTAGCATACCATCCTTAGGTGAACGTCAATGGCCCAGCCTAGAGCCACTGTCTGATTCGACTGTTCTGGGCCACTGGACAAACATAACGGCTGGTTCTGTGAGGACGACCTGCTTTGTATGGAGTACAGCTGCACAACTGATCAACGTTTTATTGAAATATGGCCGACTGCAGTTTTCAAATCGCACGATGAGGAGGAAATTCCAATATTTGTTAAAGGTGTAATGTGTGTCAAAATACCATTTTAAATGAAATACTGTCACGCTGCAGAGATATCCTGCCCTTCACATCCATCATTCTCTACACAAAAAAACATCACACCATAATCACTTCAACATGTTTTTCAATGAAAATGAGAATTATGATGGAGAGTTATCATTCCCTCTAATACTGCAATGCATATCACAATTTCAGTATCAGACAAAATTATTGCAATTAGATATTTTTTCAAAATGGTGCAACCCTAGTGTGTAGGTATAAATGGCTCATTCTACCGTTAGACACTAAAGAAAACGTCCTGATTAATACTGTATTAATGCCATTCCTGCTAGAAATGGTACAGATTAAAGGAGTACTAGCATATTATACTAAATTACTATTAACTTTTAAGAAATTTAACTCAAGTGTTTTTTTTCCCCAAAACATCTTCAGACAAATGTGATTCATTTCCACTGAATTAACATGAAACACAAGTATGCTTAGTTTTAATGTGGATTTGACAAATCCCAGACGGATCCTCAGTCTGGGCTGGCTGGCTGGCTGGATGTCAATGTTAAGTTTCTTTGTCTTAAATAAATCACTGCACTAAAAACTGTGCTGGATTTAACTCCCACAGCCTGAGTCCTGGACCAGAGTCCTGGACCAGAGTCCTGGACCAGAGTCCTGGACCTGAGTCCTGGACCAGACCGGCTGCTTGACGAGCGGTTTGACCCTCATAATGACCGTTTCATGTCAATATAAATACAACAGTAATAATGCACAATTAAAGTCCTGTACTATATTCATTCATGGAGCCCTGCATGTCTCTGCATGTCCACAACACAGTCCTGCACATATTTCAGAATAAAAGCCTTCCGTTAACAAAATTAAGCGTTCTGTCCACAGAAAAATACACTTGAGGGGTTTTATTTTGAAATAAAAGCAGGAAGTGTTGAATTAAAAATACATCTTGACTTTTTTCATGTCTGTGACATTTTACAGATACAGACATGAAAGTGCAGTAATGTTGACGACCACCTCCACCGTCTGTCGCTGCCGAGAACCGCAAGACCTCGAATCTCTAGAAGAGATGCAGCACATCACCTGGGCGCACGGCGGTGGAAGCTCTAACCCGTTAACATGGACGCCAATATGAAAACCAACAGGGGGTGGCAGTATCTCAGTCCGTAGGGACTTGGGTTAGGAATCGGAGGGTCACCGGTTCAAGTCCCAACATGGACCAAGACCAGCTGGTAGCTGGAGAGGTGCAAGTTTACCTCTTGGGCACTGCCAAGGTGCCCATGAGCAAGGCACCAAACCCCCAACTGCTCGGGCGCTTGTCAGGAGCAGCCCCCTCACTCTGACATCTCTCCATTGATGCAGGTCTGTGTACTGTGTGAAATTAACAACAGAGAGCAAAAACTGAATTTCCCTACGGGGATTGATAAAGGTTCATCTTATCTCTTATCTTCTTAGCTAAAGCAGCCGCCACAGTCCGGCCCAGCCGCCACGGTGCGGCCCAGGGCCTGGTCCGGCCCAGCCGCCACGGTGCGGCCCAGCCGCCACGGTGCGGCCCAGGGCCTGGTCCGGCCCAGCCGCCACGGTGCGGCCCAGCCGCCACAGTGCGGCCCAGCCGCCACAGTGCGGCCCAGGGCCTGGTCCGGCCCAGCCGCCACGGTCCACCCCAGGGCCTGGTCCGGCCCAGCCGCCACGGTGCGGCCCAGCCGCCACAGTGCGGCCCAGCCGCCACAGTGCGGCCCAGGGCCTGGTCCGGCCCAGCCGCCACGGTCCACCCCAGGGCCTGGTCCGGCCCAGCCGTCGGCCACGTCCTCACCGCGTCCACTGAGCGGGACGTCAGCACAGCAGATCTGGGGATCCCTTCTGGAGCACCCAGCTGGCTGCTCATCACGTCTCCGTCTGAACTGGAGGAGCGGGAATCAAACCCTGAACTAAAAACCCTCTTTTAGTCCAGTTTTAGGTGCACTAAAACTTTATTTTTTCATTCAAAGTTTGACAAAGTTTAGGTTTTTTTGATTAGCCGTTTCATGTATTCAATATTTCTACATTATTTGTATTTAAAATATATCAGTGGGCTGCAGTGCGACACACAGTGCAGATTGGAGACAGACCATAGGTGCTGTTGTTAGTCAGTTATTTACTATTAAGCTATTATATATCATCAGGTGGAGGGAAAAAAGAAAATGGGCACATTGATAGTAGGATTACCGTGTCCTAAAATCGATTTCTATCCCCGGGACGGCGTTGGTGCGGGCCTTGACGGTACCTGTGGTACTGTAGAAAAACGAGCACCGTCAATGGTACCAAAGTACCGACTCCATGTTTGACAGCGTCTGCTGAGCGTCACCGTCCTCTGGCAGCTGCAGACACACCAGCAGCTTCTTTTCCTCTAATGCTCTCAGTTTGTGATTTCTTTGTTTGTTTGTGGCTCTTAAAGTGTTCGAACCAATCAAGCCGGATGCTCTCACCACTATGATGGCGATGCGTCCTCCTACGTCTCCTACCACAGTGATGGGAGGCTTCTCTTTAGGGATCAACACTGGAAACAGAACAAAAGGAAGACAGTTGCTGTTGCTATGATGAAGAGGCAACACTTCTCTACGCCATGGCGTGTAATATTCTTTGCAGTGGCGAAACAATCTGTCCATCACCCTAAATGCAGTGTATTCTGTTAGAGGATTTGTGGCTGAGTGTGTGTGTATTACATGGGATCTCCATGCTGGGGTGAATGGCTCCCGTCGTCTTGACGGTGGGTGGCGAGTGTCGCCCGTCTACCTGGTCCGACTCTGCGTCCTGAGCTTCGCCGTGGATCACCGCTATGCCAAGACGCAGCCGCTCGGCAAACGACTGAGCCCTGCACACCCACACAAGAGGACAATTCAATCCTATGGCTGGTCATCAAAGTAAGCACAAAAACCAGAAATGTACTGAAATATAGTACACAACTTTTGTTGCCGTAAAAGTCTCATAGCCACCGTATGAATATGAAAAGTTCTGGCACCACCCAGTGGCAGTATTAAAAGAAAAGCTACTACAGCAGACAGCCATGCATGCTGCTGCACAGGGCGGTGAGAGAGAGACACAAAGGTTTATAATGAACTTATTAGTTAACAGAGTAATATAATGAGCTGCAGCTCATATCCAGCCAGTGAGGACAGCCTACTGTACCTTTTAGCAGAGGCTGGGGATTTGGCCACAATCACAGCATTTCTATAGTCAGGGATCTGGAGGGATATGGAAAATAATGAGCACATGGTCAAATGACTGTACAGTAGAAGAGGCGGGACAAAGGTTGGACCTGCAGTCTGACGGCATTAAAGAGAGAGTTTGGGTGTTTGGGTGCGTAGAAGTGGGGTTCTATGAGGTTCCTCTCCATAATCAATACATCACCTACAGTGGCTGCAGGCGCCCAGTCTGGAGGAACACAACGGACATTTCCATTCAAATCAGCTAGCACGACGGTCAGATCAGCAGCCATTTTTATGTGTGTCGTTGCCATAGCGACCGTTGTAGCATACTGACTTCCGCATTAACTAAACTGACCTGCAGCAAGCTGCAGACTCACTGAGGTGAGGTTTTACAGGGACAATGGAGTAATAATGTTATGATGGAGCCAAAATGAACAACTTAACACTTCATCCACACACTCTCTCACAGCTTCGGGAAGCACAGTCCTTTCACCAGATTGTTCACATTCTTTTCTGTAAGCAGTACGGCATTAAAGCAAGTCTAGCTAGCAGCCAGGTGCCTGTTTAGCTCTTGAGCTGGTCCCGCCATGCTAAGGGTGCTGCACTGATTATAGAAAATGAGCCCAACAGCAGACCAGTGGCCGATGACCAGCAGGCCAGCGGGCCAGCAGGCCAGTGGCCGGTAGCCAGCAGGCCAGTGGCCGGTAGCCAGCAGGCTGGTGGCTAGCAGGCCGGCAGGCTGGTGGCCAGCAGGCCGGGCCTCAACGGTCCCTCTGCCACTTCGGAGAAGGAAAAGCTACCTAGCCAGCCAGCCAGCCATCAGTCTCGTATTCTCACCACATAAAAGAACAAAATAAAATAAAATACAAAAATCAGTATCAGTTTCAGTGTACCCTATATTTTGAATCCTGTAGCCGGTACCTTGCCGTCAGACAGCTATACAGTCTGTTTCCGACGGGGAACTGAATCTCTCACCATAGCAACCAGGCTCCATTTAAAAAAACAAAACAGTAATTTCACCTGGCAGACCACAGAAGCTGAGCGTAACTAACAGCTTCAGTAATCCACTGGACAGGGCTGTCTCACGACAAGGGAAACTGGCAGAAACATTCAGGGTATAGCGCACACTGAACTGACTGGCTTGCTGCCGCCGTCCACAGCAGTACAGCGCTTTGCTCCTGTAAACTGGGATGTACCAACGGTCATCTACTGACTGAGAAGAAGTACCTCATACAACCCCGCTGAGCAACACCCGAGTCTATCTCTTTAACAGCAGTACAGACTTCTGTTTGTAAGGTTAAATAAAAGCAGAGGTCATGCTGTATCTGTAGTTTTACCTCTTCCTGTATGTACTGCAGCAGGAAGGGGGAGGCTCTCAGATTGTCCACTGGGATGTTGAAGAAGCCTTGTATCTCTTTCTGATGGAGGTCCATAGTGATCAAGTGGGTGAGACCTACACAAACCCGAATTTCCCTCCGGGGATTAATAAAGGTTCATCTTATCTTAAACATGGTCCGTTTGATAGTATTACTGCCTGTAATTACGACACATTTGTATTTTATGTGCAATGCTAGAGACACGCACTTCCAGATTAGCCTTGTACACATTTACAGATTCACTTTAAAGTTCTGCTAATGAAATCTGAAACAATCTGTGGTGCTACAAGCAGACAGAAACGACCACTGGTTTCCCATTTTCCCTGCTCCTGTTCTGTGCTGTAAAGCAATCACCACTCACCAGCTTTACACATCATCGAGGCAATGAGCTTGGAGACGATGGAGCCCCTCTTCCTCATCTTACACTGCTTGCTGTAAGGGAAGTAGGGGAGGACGCCCGTAATGCTTCTGGCGCAGGACGTCCTGCACGCGTACACCAGGATCAGCATCTCCATTATGGTGGTGTTCACGTCCCTGAGGAAGCCGAGGGACGACAGGAAGAGGAGAGGAAACGACACAAAATGTGACGTGAGGGAGATGTTGGGAAAAGATGAGATGATGAATGATGTGTTCCAGCTGGGTGCATGCTCTGTCTTACTTGGACACTGTCTGGATCACGAAGACATCTTTGCCTCGCACCGACTCTTGAATCTGCACCCGTGTTTCTATGGAAACAAACGGGACGTGAGAATGGAGAGAGAGCACGCAGAAATCAACCCTCCTCCATCAGAACACCGAACACCCTCCACCGCTCCAACCTCTACACCCTCTACGCTGTTGGAAACTTACGTTAGTACCAACCATCAACACACCATCTTTCTTTATACATACTGTATGTAAGGAACAGTTCACCCTGTGAATGAACAGTTAAACATTTAGAAATAATTTAAAACTCCTGCTGCACATAACCTCTCTCTCCATCACCACTCCAGAACCTGAGGACAGTCAGTTTACCATCATATAATGGAAGAGATTAATCAGCAGGGCTGGAACGATGCACCCATCTCCTGAGTCGATATGTTCTGAAATTATTAGGGTCGTCAGGTCGGGAGGACCCTACTGAAACTGTAGGAATTATTATTATTATTATTATTATTATTAGGGTCAGCACGACAACGTCAGGTCGGGAGGACCCTACTGAAACTGTAGGAATTATTATTATTATTATTATTATTATTATTATTATTAGGGTCAGCACGACAACGTCAGGTCGGGAGGACCCTACTGAAACTGTAGGAATTATTATTATTATTATTATTATTATTAGGGTCAGCACGACAACGTCAGGTCGGGAGGACCCTACTGAAACTGTAGGAATTATTATTATTATTATGATTATTATTATTATTATTATTAGGGTCAGCACGACAACGTCAGGTCGCGAGGACCCTACTGAAACTGCAGGAATTATTATTATTATTATTATTATTATTATTAGGGTCAGCACGACA
>CAMQGK010000020.1:3865000-3890000 GCA_947000775.1 Pterois miles | reverse complement strand
AGAAAGAGAGAGAGAGAGAGAGAGAGAGAGAGAAACAGAGAGAGAGGTGTTCAGCTTATGTTTGCAAAGCCTCAGGACTTGTGTGTGTCTACATTTGTTTGAACATACATTTGAAAAAAGAAACCCAGACATGATAACACACCGTAAGCACAGAGGTGTGTGTTGTTTCCATCGGTTTATATCATCCATCGGTTTATATCATCCCTCTCTTAAGATAAGATATTCCTTTATTTGTCCCACAGTGGAGAAATTCACACGTTACAGCAGCAAAGTGGATAGTGCAAAAACAAGACGGATAGATTTTAAAAACAGTATTAATAAAGATAAAATAAAATAATATATACATAATAGAAAGTAAAGCCAAAAATATGTCCAGCATATCAATAAATAAATAATTGTCCAGTTCCTATAATTTGAGCAGATGATATAATTGTACATATAAGTCCTTATTGCACTTATGTCCGGTGAGTTTGTTGTGAATGTGACTGTGTATGTGGTCTACTGGGAGCAGTGCTGGTTGTGAATGTGTGTGTGGTTTACTGGGAGCAGTGCTGGTTGTGAATGTGTATGTGGTCTACTGGGAGCAGTGCTGGTTGTGAATGTGTATGTGGTTTACTGGGAGCAGTGCTGGTTGTGAATGTGTATGTGGTTTACTGGGAGCAGTGCTGGTTGTGAATGTGTATGTGGTTTACTGGGAGCAGTGCTGGTTGTGGATGTGTATGTGGTTTACTGGGAGCAGTACTGGTTGTGACTGTGTATGTGGTTTACTGGGAGCAGTGCTGGTTGTGAATGTGTATGTGGTCTACTGGGAGCAGTGCTGGTTGTGAATGTGTATGTGGTTTACTGGGAGCAGTGCTGGTTGTGAAAGTGTATGTGGTCTACTGGGAGCAGTGCTGGTTGTGAATGTGTATGTGGTTTACTGGGAGCAGTGCTGGTTGTGAATGTGTGTGTGGTTTACTGGGAGCAGTGCTGGTTGTGGATGTGTATGTGGTTTACTGGGAGCAGTGCTGGTTGTGAATGTGTATGTGGTCTACTGGGAGCAGTGCTGGTTGTGACTGTGTATGTGGTTTACTGGGAGCAGTGCTGGTTGTGAATGTGTATGTGGTTTACTGGGAGCAGTGCTGGTTGTGGATGTGTATGTGGTTTACTGGGAGCAGTGCTGGTTGTGGATGTGTATGTGGTCTACTGGGAGCAGTGCTGGTTGTGGATGTGTATGTGGTCTACTGGGAGCAGTGCTGGTTGTGGATGTGTATGTGGTCTACTGGGAGCAGTGCTGGTTGTGAATGTGTATGTGGTCCACTGGGAGCAGTGCTGGTTGTGAATGTGTATGTGGTCTACTGGGAGCAGTGCTGGTTGTGGAGTCTAACAGCTGCAGGCAGGAAGGACCTTCTGTAACGCTCCTTCGTACACTTAGGGTGTAGCAGCCTGTCACTGAAGGAGCTCTCCAGAGCTCTGATGGTGTCTCTCATGGGGTGGGAGTCCTTCTCCATCATGGATGACAGCTTGGCCATCGTCCTCCTCTCTCCCACCACCTGCACTGAGTCCAGAGAGCATCCCAGGACAGAGCTGGCCCTCTGACACAGAGCTGGACAGCTGAGGCCGACTCCTCTGGTTGTTACCAGCTTTGTAAATTTCTCCACTGTGGGACTAATAAAGGAATATCTTATCTTATCTTGTCCTTGTGGAGTTCAGCAGTACGCTGCTGTTCCACGGACGGTTCGCAGTTCATGAATGTTTTGTTTGCACATAACACAATAATTTCTGGACACTGTTTCAACTCAATCATGATTCTACAAGTACTGCGATTCAATATTGTGATTCGTTAACTTTTTAAAAACACATCACGTTACCACAATATAACATTTCCTGACCATGTGTTAGCGTGCAGCTTTAGCCATGGCTAGCTCTGCTTTTCCTGGCAATGTGTGAAACGCAAAGTGTTTTCATACTTTAGCGTATGTGTAGTGTTTACCATGTTGGATTTAAAAAGTGAGGATGCAGGTCATAGCCACACAAACCAACCACCATTTTCCACTTCCTGTTTTGGCTCGCTGCAGTTTCTTTAGATGACGGATACAGAACGAATATGACGTCACATTACTCAGACTACAACAATAAAATTGATAACTTCCTTCAACATACAGTCAGGCCTAGAAATATTTGGACAGTGACCAAGTTTTGTTTTTTAGCTGATTACGAAAACATCTTCAGGACATAGTTATTTGTGTTATTTGTCATCAATATGGGCTTGAAGTGCAGACTCTCAGCTGCAGTTTGAAAGTATTCACATCCTAGTTGGAGGACGAATTTAGGAATTACAGCTCTTAAATATGTCGCTGCCTCTTTTTCAAGGGACCAACAGAAACTGGAGAACTGACTCAGAAGGCTGCATGGGCTCTTCCTTCGTTAACCTGTCGTCAATTAAGCAGTTAAAGGTCTGGAGTTGATTCCAGGTGTGGATTTGTATTTGGAAGCTGTTGCTGTGAAGCCACAACATGCGATCAAAGGAGCTCTCAGTGGAAGTGAACCAGACCATCCATCCATTCATCCATCCATCCATAAAAGAAGAAGAAACCCATCAGAAATGTCAGGAGAGGCCACATCGCAAAGGATCCTCAACAAAGAATTAAAAATGAACATTTCACTTATGGTAATGTTAATTTGTCCAATAACTTTTGAGCCCCTGAAATGAGGAGACTTTGTTTAAAAATGGTAACAGTTCAGAAATGTTTCATAGGATAATTTTGTTCGACCAACTGAATTAAACCTGAAAGTCTGCACTTCAATTGCATCTATTTCAGATCCAATGTGGCGGCATCCAGAGCCCAAATCACGGTCCAAGTAACTGTATGCATAGATTCAAAGGAAGAAATTATGTTGACTCTGGCATTTAAAAAACTAAAAAAAAATAAAATAAAAAAAAAAAAATCAAAATCATGATACATAGATGAAGTGATCCCCCTCCCCTAAAATTATCATGATGAACGTAAAAAAACAGAATATGTTTTATATTGGTGACGGCTTCAAACACTCGTCTCCTGGATGGTTCAGTTTGTGGGGCTGCTGGCCTTCTTCATGTGTCTGAGACCATCAGCTGAGCTGTGCAGAGGTGGGGTTGGTACAGTGGACGGCCCTATTTCACTACTGTTGTAATCCATATTATGGCAAAACCCACTCAACTCAGTACAGATGAACGACAGTCCATCACCACTTTAAGACATGAAGGTCAGTTGATCCCGAAAATTTCAAGAACTTTGAATAGGTTCGATGAAAGTGGCTCTCAGGAGGACCGGCTCCGGACAGGAAGACCAGTACTTACCTCTGCTGCAGAGGACCAGGTCCATCACAGTCACCAGCCTCAGAAACCACAAATCAACAGCACCCCAGAATACAGAGTTCAGGTAGCAGAAAAACCTCAACATCAACTGTTGAGAGGAGACTGTGTGAATCAGGCCTTCATGGTCGAACTGCTGCAAAGAAACCACGACTGCTGTTTGGGCCAAGAAACGCCACGAATGGACATTAGACCAGCGGAAAGCTGCTCTTTGGTCTGATGAGCCCAGGTTTGAGGTTTCTGGCACCCTTGACCAGCATGGCTACCACAGCAATCTGCAGCGCCATGCCATCTAGTCACCTCCAGGCTATGGGAGGGCTATGCGAGGGCTATCTGACCGGGAAGGAAAGTGATGGAGTGCTGCGTCAGATGACCTGGCTTTCCCCCGACCGAGGCCCGCTGAGATGGTTTGGGATGAGCTGGACCGCAGAGCGAAGGAAAAGCAGTCCTTCAGCACTGAGACCATCCAGGAGGCCACCTCATGAAGCTGACTGACTACTCTAAGGAATCTAAAATATAAAACAGTCTAGTTTGTTTAACACCGTTTTGTTCACTAATTAATTCATTACGTACTAAATTATGTGTTATGTGTTTTTCATTGTTTTGATGTCTTCAGTATTAATCTACACTGTAGAAAATAATTAAAATAAATAAAAACACTGAATGAGAAGGCGTGCCCACACTTTTGACTGGTGCTGTATGTAAAAGATAATTTACAACAAGTCCGTCCATGTTGCTAAACTAAACCCCGACGCAAAGCTGAAGAGCTTCATTTCAGGACAATGATTATTATTACACAGCTACTCATTAAAGAAATTCATAATTTGACACAAAAATGGTCCACCATACCATACCAGACCACACAATGCTGTAACTGACCAATCAGCCTCGAGTATTCAACAAAGCTGTGTAATAACGTTTCAATAAAAAATACTTACATACAGAATAGAGGTGTATGTTGCTTTTCTTAGTAACCATTCAACTGAAGAGACCGTGACGTCTCCAACACTGGAGCTAGGTTGTGGTAAGTATCCTTTAAAATGATTTCCCCTCACAGGCAAGTAAAATTATTTTATTGACATTCTGACAGTCAACAAGATTATAAAGATGACTTAAAGCTAACTTGGCTGCTGATTACTGGCAAATTATCTGAGTAAGAGAAACATGAGTCAGACTTACCCCTCTGTACATTTTGTGCCTAAGTGCCAACGTTTAGCTGCATGTTTTGTGAAGCGTTTGAGTGCTAGCTCCGGTCGGCCATACTACCAGACACTACTCACACATGCATAACAGCACATCCAAACTTGAAAAAACATTTTTCTCAATAGATCCCAACTACACAACACGGCTGCAAATGAAGGGGGAGCCATATGGGATCTCCACATTGTGTGACTTTTCTCTGGTACTCACTCTGAAATCCTCTTTCCCAGCTCGCGGCTGGCGGGGTGCGAGTTGGCAGTGAAGATGACCAGGCCGCCCTTGGTGTGGTTCATGTCTCTGGGGTCTTGGCCGTGGCGCTCCCCGCACTCGGGCAGTGGATCCCTGGGCACCCACGCTGCGCTGAGCCCTTCCTGCAGTGGAAAGGGACAAGTGATACTTCCTTTATAATCAACGTGTCAACGTGCATAGCTCAGGTAGAGGACGAACAGGAAAGTTAAGATAAGTTATTCCTGTATTAGTCCCCCAGTGGGGAGATTTGCAGTGTACAGCAGCAAAGTGGACCGAGCAAAACCAGAGGCTAAGCAAAAGTAGACACACATAAAATCTGACCATTTAAATAGAAGGGAATATACAAAACATAAATATTACAAACAGGGACATTATATACAGTATTGACACTAAACAGACTATTAGCACAATTGCAAAAGTGGAAAAATAGCTATTGCACAGTTTCATGTGAGAGTACACCTGAGTACTAGTGATATTCACAGTCAGTGTACAGTATAGAGCAGATACTGTCAGTGTGTATTTGTGTGGTAGCGCTCCTTCACACTCTTTGGGTGGAGCCGTCTGTCGCTGACGGAGCTCTCCGGGGCTACGGTGGTCTTCTGTATGGGGTGGGAGTCCCTCCCCATCATCCCCCTCTCTCCTACCACCTCCACTGGGTCCAGGGGCGTCCCGGGACAGAGCTGGCCTGCCAGCAGACCACTCCATAAAAGATGGCTGATGCCACCCGGGGTCCCACAGTGACTCCAGCAGACCTCAGACTCTGCTCTGGCCTTCCTGAGGTGCAGTTGAGTTGTCAGTCCAGTCCAGGTCGTTGTCCAGGTACTTGTAAAATGTCGTCATCTCAGTGTCCATTCTCTGGATGTTCCCAAAATGCTGGTATCGTGACAACACTAATATACACCGTGAACAACAAATCAGAGCTGAAATCTGCAGGACAACCACTCCATGGGAGCGAAAGCTGTGATGCATTCAGGCTCTACGGTGAACAAATTCTAATGTTTCAAGTTCAGGGTTAGGCTTCATTTTTATCTTCATTTTGATTTCATTTTATTATCATTTTGTGTTGATTTTGGCGGTCCCTACAGACAAAACTGGTAGTGTTACTGCAGCAGGGTCTGACGGTCTGCCATGTCCTGGTTCTGGTCCCAGTCCCGGTCCTGGTTCTTGTTCTGGTTCTGGTCCCGGTTCTTTGTGTCTCCCTTCCCTCCAGCAGCATGATGTCAGTGTCTGCAGAGCAGCGAGGTGAAGCTCTGCTCCGCCATGTGCCGAGCTCTCCGCCTCCCACCGAAGCCTGATCTGGGTCTGCTACCCGTCCCCTTGGAGTGGTTCCCCAAGTCGCCCCGATTACAAGGAGAACATGAACACGTAGGTACGCAAGACAGAGGAGGAGCAGGAGGAGCAGGAGGAGGAACAGAAGGAGGAGGAGGAGGAGGAGGAGGAACAGAAGGAGGAGGAGCGGGAGGAGGAGGAGGAGGAGGAGGAGGAGGAACAGAAGGAGGAGGAGGAGGAGGAGCAGGAGGAGGAGGAGGAGCAGGGGAGGAACAGAAGGAGGAGGAGGAGGAGGAACAGAAGGAGGAGGAGGAGGAGGAACAGAAGGAGGAGGAGGAGGAGGAGCAGGGGAGGAACAGAAGGAGGAGGAGGAGGAGGAGGAACAGAAGGAGGAGGAGGAGGAGGAGGAGGAACAGAAGGAGGAGGATGAGGAACAGGAGCAGGAGGATGAGGATGAGGAGGAGAAACAGAAGGAGGAGGATGAGGAGCAGGAGCAGGAGGAGGAGGATGAGGAACAGGAGCAGGAGGAGGAGGAGGAGGATGAGGAGGAGGAACAGGAGCAGGAGGATGAGGATGAGGAGGAGAAACAGAAGGAGGAGGATGAGGAGGAGGAACAGGAGGATGAGGAAGAGGAACAGAAGGAGGAGGATGAGGAACAGGAGCAGGAGGAGGATGAGGAGGACAGATTATGCACTACTACCAGGATATAGTGACAGGTTGATATCATAGATTTTTATGAACGTTACCGCCTGCAGCTTTAACCAGCTTCAACAATACTACCCAGACTAGCTAAGTAGTATTACTTCTCTATACAGAGGAGCTCATTTATTATGGGAGCGCTGTTTTCTTAATATTTTCTTTCATTTTAAGTAACGTCGGGTCTTATTACGCAGCCCCCCGCGGCACGCGCAGCCTCCGGGTCGGAGCGGTACCGGAGCGAAGCGGTTTTCTGGTGGCTGCTCATCGTCGACCTGCGGATCCGGAGGATCAGTGTCAGTCAGCCCCAGGCTGCCAACGCGCTGTCGGACCACGAGCAGCCGCACATCTGCGTCTACACCTTTTATTTTAGGTGTCAGCAGCGTTTAATGGGCTCAGCCGTGATCGTAGCAGGAGGCGGGAATCGATCATCCCAACAACCAGCAGCCACGTTAGCTCGCTCATGTTGCTAAGCTAGCAGGACAACACGGGCTTTCCCCGTTACGTTGTGGAGGTTATCCGACAATAGAGTGTGTTAAAAAGTTAAACTGGGAGCTGAAATCGTACTTGCAATGACTAATAAATAAAATCGGTTGACGCGTTTCAGACGCGTCTTTATGAACTTACCGCCAGCTAATATTAAACGTTTGGCTGAAGCGTATGGTAACGTTAGCTAACGGTAACCGCGCGGTGCTGCTGCTACGCGATGGGCGGTAGGAAATAGTCTTGCCATGACAAAGCATTTAAACTGATCTTCCGTTTACCAGAAGTCAAGTCTTTCTGTCTAGCAAGTAGAAAACAGAATGACGACGACTATTAAACGAAACACAGCCCAGTACTACTCACCAGTTTGCGTCTTAGGTCCGGTTACAATCTGCAACCACCAGCAGGCGAAAGTACGAGCCTCCGTCTGTGAACCTGCTTCCCCCTGTCCGCCTGCCTGTGTGCCAGCTTAGACGGACGGACAGCTCGACCAATCACAGACTAGAAAGGGGAAAGGGGGCGACGTCAGATGCATTCAGGTACTCTTGATAAACCCGTAAAAAAAGGGTTACTCACGTAAAAATATTTCATTTTCGTTAGTGCCTCTCTCAGTGCGGTCCTTAATTAAATCTATCTATCTATCTATCTATCTATCTATCTATCTATATACTGATCATATATATATATTTAGTTTTGTGTATGTTTGGATGTTTTTCCCATCAGAGTTCAATCACGGATTATTTCAAATTAAATCATTTCAAATTAAACAAAACCCACTCCACCACACGAAGGACTGCTAGTTGACCTACTCCACTCCACTTTCTGATGGTTCTTAAAGGCACCAAAACAGTTTGGTTTATTCGGTATTATTTGTTTTGAATTATGTCATATGCTGGTATGACTTCCTGGGGAGGTGCATGCCTCGTGACAGGCCACCTGAGGGCAGTGTGCTGCTGTGGATGCTCCACGCAGCTTCCCCACTGCAGCCATCCACGGACCTCGGTTCATGTGCAGTGTGTGGTGTTAGCCTGATGTATCACCATACTGTGTCCTTTAATTGCACACTGTCACTGCAGAAAGAGATGCTTTTCTTTTCTAATAAAATGAGAGATAAATCTCATTAAGGAATAACAATGTTATTTACTGATTTATTTAGAATGTTGTTTACTAAAATATTATGAAATTGCACCACTATCATCTATTAAAGCATTGCAGGTTGTTTTTTTCTGCTTTATCTCAAACGGTTCCTGTCTTGTCTCCTTGTTTGAGGAGCCGATCCAGCTGTGATCGACCGCTATCAGCACCATAGATGTGGGTCATTAGGGGCCTACTGCACCTGCTATGTTGTAACAGTAACACGTTCTAACATGTTGAAAACTGACTGAAACATCACGGTTTTAATACACAAAAAAAAGCCTCATTTGGGTTTAGGCAACAAAACTACAACTTCTTTAGGCCACAAAAACAATTAGGTTTGGGCAAAAAGCAACTTCTTTTGGTTTAAGCAACAAAATTACAAGTTATTTTGGTTTAGGCAATAAAAACAGTTGGGTTAAAGGTAACAAAATCCCAACTTCTTTAGGTTTGGGGAAGAAAAATATAATTTCTTTAGGTCTAGGCAAAAAACAAACAAACACCTGGTTAAGTCTGTGGAGGTTCTCATTCATCCAGGTCATATTCATTCTGGCAACAACTGAATCGAAGGCAACTGGACTTAGATTTGTCTCTGAAAACGTTTCGGCCCTTATCCAAGTGGCTTCATCAGTTCGTAACGCTACAGTTTGACTAGTCCCCACTAGTCTGACTAGTCCCCACTAGTCTGACAAGCATGAACACATGTCATTCACTAATTGCTAATTAGAATCCAAAGAAAGTGCCATACTGGTGAATAATTTTGCTCTCCCTGTTACCCTCCACGTAGAACAGGACTCTCTACAGCTGAGTGGTTCATGAATCTAAAGTTTCCACCCTTGGACATCCGGATGTTGAATGGTGTCTCCAACCAGCTGTTGCTGTCTAACAATGCCAGAAGAAAGATGGAGAAGGAGGGAGAAACGCTGTGGGTGGTGCAGGTTAATGCTAAAATTAAGCATTTATGTATCGAGTGTTGGTATTAATATGTAACACGGCTCTGTGAATTTCTCCACTGTGAGACTAATGAAGGAATATCTTATCTTATCTTATCTTATCTTATCTTATCTAGGAGCGAGAGCTGCCTTCACATTAACAGAGGCAGATTTCTGAATACGCTCTCACTACCATATGGGCTACTCTTCACTATTCTTACATAACTCAGTGGATATGTGGAGGAGGCAGAGAGCAGCATCCAATCACAGCACACTGCCCACACACACACACATACACACACACACACACACACACACAATGGAGAGAAGAGTTAAAAGTCTGGAGGATGGACAGAGTTGGATGTGCTCCTCTTTCTCTCTTTGTCTCTATGAGCATTCTCTGCAGGTTCTGATGTACGATAAATGCAGACTAAAGTTGGATTTCATTTTAAGAAAGATCACTGCAACAACCTAAAGCAGAGCAGATAACTGTCAGTAACTCTGAATTAAAAGTAGTATTCAAAAACAAGGGAGGAGAAAAATAGTAATAATAATGGACAAATAAATAATGACATGGGATGACATTTAGGGAAACACTCATTCACTTTCTTGCTGAGGCTAAGATGAGAGGATTGATACCACTGTTCTAGTAAATCTGAAGCTGCAGTCAGGAGACGCTAAGCAGAAAGACCGGCAACGGGGTGAAGGCCTGGCGCCAGACCAGGACAACCTGGTGGCAGCTAGCTGTACACTGTATTCACCATATTGTCACAAGAGTAGTGCTCATATTCTGTCTATCAGAGGATTGCCATAAAAATGAATAAATCTGTAAAAGTGAATGAAGATAATGTGACAATATAAAGAGGAATAAATAAATAAGTAGAAAAGCAGTCGGAGAGCTCAGACCTCCACCAAGCACCATAGTTTCCCCCCTGGCGGTTTCTTCTGGATCCGTCTCCTCAAGTATTAAAGCTGGATCAGATTCGTTGACATACTTCAGATGCTGAATTGTCTCAGAAATCTCTACCTCTAATATTAAATGCTCAGTAGGCCAAAATGTAAGTGTACCCCCATTTTTTATATAAATTGCTATAAAATCCTCCATCTGGATCAGATCTGGATCAGCCTTTGGGATTTGATAGAAGTCCACATTGTAAATCCCTGAGTCAAATTTCATGAGCTTTGGGCAACAATAACAGAGATACTGAGAAACAATTTTTTGGGTCCCTTTTACCCCAATGTTAACGAAAATTTCAAAGTGATCCAGAATCCAGGATTTCTTCCGGATCACCCCCAAAATTAAATCAGTTCTTCCTTTTCACATTTTCGACACACCCTGAAAATTTCATCAAAATCCGTCCATAAGTTTTTGAGTTATCTTGAACACAGACAGATAGATAAACGCCGGCAGAAACACAACCTCCTTGGCGGAGGTAATTACAGCCACAAGCAGCAGTCTGTGGGTTCAAGCCCCTTTTCGGTTTGCTGAGCTTGAATCCACAGAAGGTTTGGTAGAAATCAGACGTCCGGTTCAGGAGAAGATGTTCAAAATGGCAGAAAGTCTAGTTGGCGGACTTCAGTGGTCCAGGAGGCTTTTAGTAGAAGTCAGTCGGACGTAGCGTTAAATACAGCGCCACCATGTGGACAATTAGGGCCACATTTCTTGAGAAGTATTTACACATAATTTCTAGTTATTGTGCCAAGTTTCATGTTTTTAGCTCATTCACAGCAATTTGAGTTGCAGCATAAGACAACAACAGCAAATAATAATAATAATAATAGCAATAATAAACCAGCAAAAACGTGGAGGGATTTTCCCCCTTCAGGGCTTGAACTCTGGTAAATAAATGTGGAAATATAAAAAGTAAAAAACAAAAAAATAAATAAGTAAATAAATAAATGTGGAAATATGAAGAAGCTGCACGGTGGTGCAGTGGTTAGCGCTGTCGCCTCACAGCAAGAGGGTCGCAGGTTCGAATCCGGGCTTGGGACTCTTCTGTGTGGAGTTTGCATGTTCTCCCCGTGTAAGCGTGGGTTTTCTCCGGGTACTCCGGCTTCCTGTGGGTATTCCTTGAAGGGACGAGCTGTCAGTCAACCTGGTGGTGGGTTCTGCACACATACCTTTATATTTCCATTAGTGTTTTCTTATTCTTTTACAGATTCCATCCATCCATCCATCTTCAACCGCTTATCCCGTTAGGGGTCTCGGGGGGCTGGAGCCGATCCCAGCTGGCATTGGGCGAAGGCGGGTTCACCTGGACAGGTCTCCAGTCCATCACAGGGCACATAGAGACAGACAACCATTCACGCTCACATCCACACCTACGGGACATTTAGAGTCATCAATTAACCTAAACAGCATGTCTTTGGACTGTGGGAGGAAGCCGGAGTACCCGGAGAAAACCCACGCTGACACAGGGAGAACATGCAAACTCTACACAGAAGAGTCCCAACCCGGAATCGAACCTGCGACCCTCTAGCTGTGAGGTTATTAATTTATTTAATTTCTAAGTCTTGGTAAGAAAGGGAGCAGACGTGCACAGTGAGCTGCTATACTGGCTTCTCTCTGCCTCTGGGTGCCATCAGCCATCACTACACCGTTCATGTCCTCCAGGAAGGCTCATGTCTTTGAGCCATGTTAGCTCAGTCAGAAGAGTAAGTAAAGTAAAAGGGAATTAATTTGATCAGTTAATTAGCGGCTACAGTGGTTTATTATTTTGCTAGATGTAATGACATGCATGTATTTATGGAGGT
The DNA here is from genome assembly GCA_947000775.1 of Pterois miles. Taxonomy (NCBI): domain Eukaryota; kingdom Metazoa; phylum Chordata; class Actinopteri; order Perciformes; family Scorpaenidae; genus Pterois; species Pterois miles. Next base: position 3,877,949 of record CAMQGK010000020.1, on the reverse strand, counting down.
CTGCTCCGTTATTTCTGCCCCTCCTTGAGCGGGGCTGGCGGGCTGTGTGGGGTCACATCCCGGTCTGGATGGCCGGTCTCACCTGGCCTTCAGCCACAAACCTCAGTTCACCTGTCTCCCGTGACGTCACCGCGGTCACGGGTGACACCGGCCTCTGACATCACTCGGGGGAAAGTGTGACGCAGGTGAAGGAGGTGACAGGGGGAGAAACTGGAGGATGTGAGCGGAGGAGGCGGGAGAGCACCGCGCTCCCGGCCCGCCCCCGAGTTGCAGCGCGAGCCGTTTAGCGGTACGAGCTGGGCCAGCTGGAGAGCGCGCGGGCGCGTGTACGTGCCCCCCTCGCTCCCCGAGCCCGGACGCGGAGAAAGCCATTACCGAACACAGCCCGAGCGCACGCGGAGCGATGGCCGCAGCAGCAGGTCTGGATCGTGTTTACGACGCAGAGCCCGACAGCGGAACAGCCCCGGGAGAAACGGACACCGCGCGCACCCGATCTTTACACGCTCCATCCTTTACGCGCTGCTAGTGAGCCCGCGAGGCTGCTCGCTGCATCAGCCCGCCTGGCGCCTCTTTTCTTCGGCGAGGATCGGCGCCGTCGCCCGTTCGGTCGATCGCTGCTCCGGAGAGCCGATCCAGCCGCTCTGAGGGGCAAACATCGGGATCTAGGACGGTCCTCGTCCCCATCCAGCGGCGCTGCGTGCACATAGCAGGGGAAACCCGAGAGCATCCCTCCATCCCACCCAGTCTACCCAGAGCTCCAGAGGGGGGTCTCATCCAGTCCAGGGACCAGGGGGAGGAGGGAGGCTGTTCGCGGCCGCGGTAGACGCACCCTCCGCGGGGTGAGGCTGGGCTGAAGCGCCGCTGTGTCGGAGGATGCTGCGGGAGTAGACGATGGGGAAGGACCAGGATCTGCTGCAGGCGGTGAAGACCGAGGACCTGCTCACCGTGCAGAAGCTGCTGCAAAGGCCCCGGCCAGGGAAAGCAAGTAAGACCACATCCCATCCCACACTGTTCTACTGGGTTCTACTGCGGGCGGTACCTATACACGAGAATGACACAGCTCTGGTTCTCTGTAGTTTTCTCTGTGGATATTTCTCACAGCATTCCTGGCTGAGTATTAGGCCCATCTGATGATGATGATGATGATGGTGGTGGTGGTGTGTGAGTGTACGTGTGTGAGAAAGAGCAGGGGATGCATCAAGGTGTATGGGAGAAGATTAGTGGTGTGATTGGAGACGGACAGCCCATCCTGAGACCCCCATCTGAGGCCACTGCAGCAGAGAGGGAGGCTGGCAGAGCCTCAGGGAGGGGGATGAGGGGGATGAGGGATCTGTGTCACCCTGTCTCATGAGTGGGAGATGATGCCGGTGGCCTTGTGGCTGTCGAGGTCCACAGGGATTCAGAGCCCAACCTCGTGGAGGTGAAGAGTAAACGGTCTGTACGACTGGCTGCTCTTCATGTCTTATTTTCTGCAGGCTCAGTGGCACTACAGCATCCAGCAACCACAGCCCACTCTAATGTGTGGGCAATAGAGAGCTGCAGATAGACCACTCTGTAGAGACCTCCACTGGCTGATACGCTCATCAGCAGATGGATGCTGCAGGCCAACTGCATGGACTAGTATTTCTGCAGATGTAAGCCACAGCGATTAGTTAGAAATGAAAAAAGGGCTGTCGATTGAAATAGATAATCACAATTCATTGCAAGTCAGTAGATTTTTTTTTCTTTTTAAATCTATGGATAAACTGAACCGACAACACAGTGACACCCTTTTCCCACCAAAACCAGCTCATATAAAAACAGGCGATGGAGGACATGCCATGCCGTTGCACTGGCCTTTCTGTTTGTTCCTCACGTTCAACATGACCGACGGCGAAGTGACCAGTGGAAACGTCCTGGTGGATACTTCGTTTTTATACATATCTGTTCAAACTCTCAACCAGAGCTGGTGACTGTTGGAACAGAACGACGGTTTGATGATCAGCTCTGAGGACGGCATATTAACTGTATGTTTCATATGTCAGTAAATTATAAGAGTTGTCCAAACCCCTGTTTATTTATTATTATTAGGGCTGGCAGTCCATTGAATTATTTAATCACAATTAATTACAAATGAATCTCAAATTTATTATCAGTTCAAAATGTAGCTTAAAGGGAGATTTGTCAAGTATTTCATAATCTTATCAATATAGAGTGGACTAATATGCTACTTTATGTAAATATATGTATATATTTATTATTGTAAATCAATACCAACACTAATCAATAACAGATATTGTCCAGAAACCCTCCCAGGTTCTGACTGTAGCATCAACAATCTGCTCCAATCAGAACATGACAAACTGCAGCCCAACAGGCAACAACAGCTGTCAGTGTGTCAGAGTGCTGACTTGACTAGGACTTGATCCAGACTGACTGGGACTATCAGAAAGTGGGCATGTCTGTAAAGGGGAGACTGGTGGGACCATGGATGTATGAAGAGAACTGGATGCAGTGCTGTTCATTCCTATGAAAGTTTCTTGGTGGCACATGAAGTCAATGGGTTGACTTCCGGGTCTGGAAAAGTATGCGGATCCTCCGGGTCTTACTGGGCCCTAGTCCACATGTCTGATATGCACAGTAGCTTCTGCTTGGTCACGTGACTCAGGCTGCGCTGTTGTCACGGTTTGGGTCTCTATTGGCATAAGCAGAGGAAGGAAATAACTCTGGATTTAGCTATTAGTAGATTTTTACAACTTTTAGGACCTAATGATTTAAATACGGGTTAGAGTGGGTTAGGGTTAGAGTGGTAGGGTTAGAGTGGTAGGGTTAGGGTTAGAGTGGTAGGGTTAGAGTGGTAGGGTTAGGGTTAGAGTGATAGGGTTAGGGTTAGAGTGGTAGGGTTAGAGTGGTAGGGTTAGAGTGATAGGGTTAGGGTTAGAGTGGTAGGGTTAGAGTGGTAGGGTTAGGGTTAGAGTGATAGGGTTAGAGTGGTAGGGTTAGGGTTAGAGTGGTAGGGTTAGAGTGGTAGGGTTAGAGTGGTAGGGTTAGGGTTAGAGTGATAGGGTTAGAGTGGTAGGGTTAGGGTTAGAGTGGTAGGGTTAGAGTGGTAGGGTTAGAGTGGTAGGGTTAGGGTTAGAGTGATAGGGTTAGGGTTTGAGTGGTAGGGTTAGAGTGGTAGGGTTAGAGTGATAGGGTTAGGGTTAGAGTGGTAGGGTTAGAGTGGTAGGGTTAGGGTTAGAGTGGTAGGGTTAGAGTGGTAGGGTTAGGGTTAGAGTGATAGGGTTAGGGTTAGAGTGGTAGGGTTAGAGTGGTAGGGTTAGAGTGATAGGGTTAGGGTTAGAGTGGTAGGGTTATAGTGGTAGGGTTAGGGTTAGAGTGGTAGGGTTAGATTGATAGGGTTAGAGTGATAGGGTTAGAGTGGTAGGGTTAGGGTTAGAGTGGTAGGGTTAGAGTGGTAGGGTTAGGGTTAGAGTGGTAGGGTTAGAGTGGTAGGGTTAGGGTTAGAGTGATAGGGTTAGAGTGGTAGGGTTAGGGTTAGAGTGGTAGGGTTAGAGTGGTAGGGTTAGGGTTAGAGTGGTAGGGTTAGGGTTAGAGTGGTAGGGTTAGGGTTAGAGTGATAGGGTTAGAGTGGTAGGGTTAGGGTTAGAGTGGTAGGGTTAGGGTTAGAGTGGTAGGGTCAGAGTGGTAGGGTTAGAGTGGTAGGGTTAGGGTTAGAGTGGTAGGGTTAGAGTGGTAGGGTTAGGGTTAGAGTGGTAGGGTTAGAGTGGTAGGGTTAGGGTTAGAGTGATAGGGTTAGAGTGGTAGGGTTAGGGTTAGAGTGATAGGGTTAGAGTGGTAGGGTTAGAGTGGTAAGTACTGGGATGGTGACCCCTCAAAAAAGATAATCTGCTGAGTTACAGACATCTCTTTCTCAATAAAAGTCTGAGAGAAAAGTCTTTTTGGGCCAAATGACGTCACATGACGGACACAGAAGTTGTTGCAGAGGATGCTCGTCACTTTAAGGAGGAAAGCTGGTCAACCATGAGAGCCCATTTTAAGAGTCTGAGCCGGCGCAGATACAGGAAGTTGGCTCCCGTCCTTGTGGAGGAGTTGTAGCTTGGAGCCTCGTAGCATTTTTTCACCGACAAATAAAATGTACACAGCGTTATAGCTGTGAACGTAGCTGTAACAGAGCTACGTTCACAGCTATAACGGCACCAACAAACCCACGCTCACACACGGTCTGTCGGAAACTAGAGAACTGCAGACAGTGAACGCAGCACCGTGGCTGCTAACACTCCCAAACGAGTGAACTGGAGACAGTGAACGCAGCACCGTGGTTTCATATGATACCAGTATATTCACTCTAGTTTTACAACTGAGCCCACTATAATCTGAAAATTGCAAGTTAATGTGTTAAAGAAATTAGTGGCGTTTAAGTGATTTTGTGTTAACATGTTATTGTCACATTAACTCTGACAGCCCTATAAAACATCAGTCCCTTTTTCCAGCTCCAGTCCATCATGAGATCAGCTCCCCTCGCTGTCCAACTGGTAAAACTGTTCCAGTCTACTGGAAACAGTAGCCCTAACCCTAACCCTAGCCCTCGCCCTAACAGTAGCCCTAACCCTAGCCCTAACAGTAGCCCTAACCCTAACCCTAACCCTTGCCCTAACAGTAGCCCTAACCCTAGCCCTAACAGTAGCCCTAACCCTAACCCTAACCCTTGCCCTAACCCTAGCCCTAACAGTAGCCCTAACCCTAACCCTAACCCAAAAACGGGACTTTCTGGCCTTGTTTCTAGGGAGCTCTAAGCTCAGTCTACAGGACTCGGTGAAGTGCAGCACGTGGCCTCACACCAGTCTGTAGGAACCAGTGGGATGCGGTACATGAATTTCCCTCCGGGGATTAATAAGGTTAGGATGAGGTTTTTGGGCAGGGAGAGTTTTTGCACATTCTTCTCAATATATGAGGTACCCTTTAGACACCAGGTACCCTTTAGACACCAGGGCCCACCCTTTGACCAGGGTCTGCCACTGTGGCAGGGAGGTGTTCATTTGTTTGTCTGGTACTGTGCCAAAATATCTATATAGTATAGTATAAATGAAGGAATAACATTTTAGATCTGGTGTAATTAAATGTTCAGTATATTTTATACAAAATCAGTATGTGCATAATAAATTCCAGTGTTCAGCTTCCGGGGAGCCCTGCTTTTGGGGTGGGAGGGTACTGTACACAATACTGTACTTTGTATAGTCATCTATAGTGGATATTTGTATAAAAACACATATTTGAAATGATTAGGATTATTCATATATTTGCAGTTTAATATACAGTATGTCTTGGCATCAGTAGTTTTAATTACTGCATGTATGATAAGCTGCTTAGAGCTGGTGTTAGGAAGTGAAATCATTTCCTCTCTATTATCTATTTTATATTGCTGTGAAAACATCTCCTTCAAATAACTGGATTTATTCGTTTCTTGCCAAAAACTGCATTTTATAAGATTAAAACTCTAAAAGACTAAAATTCTGTCCGTGTCCCAGCCTCTTTCCATAGGCCTTCATTTCTAGTGGGATAATAACCGGGATAAAAAAACCACGATCGGCCTGATAACCTGTTTGAGTTGAACCGACCGATACATACGGTACACGACCCGAACCGTGACTAGAGAACCCAACGGTTCCCATCCCTGGTGTCCACTAGTGTATCTGGTAGCTGCAGTTTCTAGTTACTTTACAGATTAAGATTTTACATTAAAAAACATATTGAAAGCTTCTGAAATACAGCACAATACTACATTAAAAGAGGTGGCGCATGTGTGGAGGTGTATGGGCCTCAGCTGTAGGCGCATGTGTGCTTGCATATGATAAGAGAGGTTATTAGAGGATGTTATCATATCTCTAAATCAAGCTCACGTTTTATCTCTGAATGTCAAAGACAGGCTGTACATTTGCTCTCAGCTCAGATGGTCATACAGTCCCATACACTTACATGTAGGCACAATTACACCACTACAAAGATGCACGCACGCGCGCACGCACGCACACACGCACACACGCACGCACGCACACACACGCACACACACGCACACACACACGCACACACACACGCACACACACACGCACACACGCACACACACACGCACACACACACACGCACACACGCACACACACACGCACACACGCGCGCGCGCACGCACGCACACACACACACACGCACACACGCACACACACACACACACACGCACACACGCACGCACGCACACACACACACACACACACACACACACACACACACACACGTTAGCGTCTAAAATGTGTGAAAACAGCAGCAGTGTAGTTTTTCCTGGGAGGTTGTGCTCCTGTAGCCTCTGCTGTTACTAGGCAACCAAAACCTGCGTGCTGCGATGACGATAGTGATGAAGATGAGGTGTTAAAAAGCAGGAAGCCTCACTGACTGAACTAATCAGCATCTGATCAACTGATCAGGATTCTGATTCACAACAAAGATAAATGCATTTCCAGCAGCGTACATCCCTCGTCGTAGCTGCGTCCGTTTGGCTGAACTTTCAGCTGGATGTCGGGCTGAAACGGTGAAACGTCAAGCAGTAAGTAAAGTCTGTGGGACAGATCATAGAGCGCTGGGTAGTCCTGCTAAAATGATTAACTCTCATAGGCCGATATATACGGAAGAAAGAAAAGCTAGCTGGCAGCTGTGATTGGTTGTTCTTTGTCACATGGTGGCATGCAGCGCTACAAAAGCTATTTTTGGCACAGCCGCCATGACAGTCTCAAAAATAACAGTACAGGTGACTCTACTCTCTGACACAAGCATTAAAAACAGGACATCTTTAGTCTTGGACTTCAGGCTTCTACACATGATGAATAAACGACACTAAAATGTGAAATGCTTGCGTGTGAATGTTGCGGTATATGTCTCGGGATTTTATTGTGAAAGGTCAGAACGGAGGAAGTGGAGCTGGTGTGCGAGGCTGAAAAACTTTGCTGTCCTGGTTCGGACTACTCCATGTTGTCTCATAAATACATGAACAGCTCATTACGCACAACGTGATTGGTCGATATTAATCATGTCATTAGGTCCAAAAGCTCAGAAAAAAAGTATGTTGCTTTTTCACTGCATAATATTTCTGCGTGAAAGTATTCATGACGAAAGCAATCGTAAAAAAACATATTAATGTACTCATTAATTGATTGATAAATCAACAAAATAAGCGAATAAAGTATTAAATTATTCTCCACCAGAATTTTATTCATGTTCAGAAATGACAAAATGAAATGAATGACCTTTTATTATGTGCATCTACACTTTCAGAATTATTTTCCATGTTTTCTTGAGGATATAATCAGGTGCTAATTATTGGGAAGAGGGAGACAAAGTTCTTAGTTTGAGTGCGGTAGTATTAATCACAGTGTAAAAAGTAGTATTAATGGCAGGGTGAATATATTCCATCATCAGGTATTGCTGTCTACCCCTGTACGCCATATTTAATCGAGCCGATCAGTCATTTATCAGGCGTCTAATGACACAGTCCGCCATCACTCCTCTATGGACTCTTAACCACTTGTCTTCATCCACAGTGTTTTACGGTAAATTATAGCCGAGCTGAAGACGGCCTCCCCGCTCAGCCGCTCCAGCATCAGGCTGAATGTTATCATTGGTATAATTAATGTCTGTCAGAGATACCAATAATGTGTTCACACAGATTTGTTTTAATGCCACTAATTTCTTTAATGCATTAACGCAACATATGTTTTTTGGTTGTAGAGGGCTCAGTATGTAGAGTACAGATACTGGCACCATGTGATCTCAGAAAACCTGATCAATAATAGTTGAACAGCTGCTACCAACCAGGTCAGACTAGCTTGCTGTGAAGTTAAATAACGCTCCAATTTTATCAAGAAAAAACCGTCATGTCCACTTTCAGGAGGGTCCGTTGACCTCTGACCTCCAGATGTGTGGATGTAAATGGGTTCCCATGGGTCCCACCAGTCTCCCCTTTACAGACATGCCCACTTTCTGATAGTCCCAGTCAGTCTGGATCAAGTCCTAGTCAAGTCAGCACTCTGACACACTGACAGCTGTTGTTGCCTGTTGGGCTGCAGTTTGCCATGTTCTGATTGGAGCAGATTGTTGATGCTAAAGTCAGAACCTGGGAGGGTTTCTGGATCATATCTGGTATTGATCAGTGCTGTTGATGTGTGGTTGAAGTGTGTGTGCACTGAGGTGTATACGTACGTGATGGAGAAAGTAGGACTGGTAACTGTGAGTTACTCCTACTCAGGCCACACATTAAACTGCATACGCACACACTCATGCAGACACATCTGGCAGCATCTGCAGCAGCATCATCAGCCTGCTGTCTCTCCGCCTCCCTTTCTGGAAATGGAGCATGGATGGAGCAGGCCGAGTGGGACCTGAGGTCTGTGTTTGTTAACAGGGTTTGTGTGCCACAGTGGGTGGTGTAATCCGTACTGATGGTGGTCTATCAGTGTGTCATTAAAGGCTATGAATGTGTATGTGCAGAGGAAAGAGACCGGCCTGTCTGTCTGTTACATCAGTGCTTCCATGGCTTTCCTCGAAGCTCAGAGAGATGCTAACGCCGGCAGACCACCGTGGATACCAGCCCCGTCTCCCCCCGTCCTCCTGTGTTCATGTGGTTGGTTGGCAGAGCCGAGCAGATGATTGCATCCACACCAGTGCACATTCACAAAGGAGCAGTCAGCCAGAGTCTTCACAACTGCTCTGTCTGCAACGACAGGATGTGAGATTTGGTGTTTTTCTGCTTGTTTTTGCAGGGTCCACTAATATAGGGGATTATATAGTGACCGTGATGATACTGGCTTTGTATGAATTGCTGGAATATAACAAAACATTATTATTAGGGTTGTCAGAATCAAGGTGCTAGTAACGTGTTAACGCAAATTTGTTTTAACGCCCCTAATTTCCTTAAAGCAGGAGGTCAAACTCAGTTTCATCCCGGCCACAGCAGCATCAGGGTTCCCCTCAAAGGGCCGGTTGTAACTGTAAGACTACATAAATATATCTACTCTGGATCATATTACAGAATTACCTCTGCATTTGATTATTACTAGTTTTAGTAATAATTTATTTAATAACTAGCTCTGAAAGCAGAAGTCTAGGAAAAATAACTGCCAGCAGAAATATTGTACAGTTTATTTAAAAAATGAGTTCAGTAACAAAAACAGATGCTTGTTCATCAATATATCTGCATGTAGACACAAAAATACTGTATGTGGACACACACTCACATTTCTATGAGCTATTATAACATAAATCCATTAATATTTGAGATTCAGAAACCCTCATCATTACTCATCCATCAGAGATCAAAATCATCCTCTAGTGAATAATAAAGGTCTTTTTTTTATTATCAAACCCAGTTTATTCCATTAGCTTAGTGTAACTTTGTGGTGGGAGTTGAGAGGGGCAGAACTCTAGTCCAACAGATCAATGAGCTCTGATCTAACGTTCAGTCTGTGGCGTATAAACTGATCAGCAGCTGATCAGCTGAGATCATGTGGTAGATGACAGTGGTGTGACAGTGTTTTACTGCCTCGTAGTAAAGAAGACATACCGGCTGGTCTCCATCAACCACTAACATGGATCCTCTTTCTGTCCTTCCCTCTGCTCCAACTTAGCTTTTCTTGGACATTTTGGTTCTGTTCATATATTTTTAAGACGCCATCACTCGGCTAGAGCGCCAGAGAAAACTGATGGAATGCTTCATCTATAAATATATATTTATTGGGGAAGTCAATCACGCAGACGTTCACAGAAAGAAAAATGCTCAGGCAGCATTGTTGATTCTTTGATTATTGAGTTTTATGTTGAAAACAGATTTAGAAATGAGACTACTGCAAGAATGGTGGCTGACTGTGTTCTCTCCTCACCCCTCTGCTGACTGAGTCACAGAATAGATGGAGAGAGAGAGAGAGAGAGAGAGAGAGAGAGAGAGAGAGAGAGAGAGAGAGAGAGAGAGAGAGGTGGATGGACTCATTCCCACCTCTCTGTTATTCTGACTGTAGACTGGTATGTTCTGGGATGGAACAGCTCTGGTAAAAAAACAACCCGTTCGGTTCACTAGTCACGGTTCGGATCATGTATGTATTGATCCGTTCATTTGAAATAAGTTATGAGGCCAGTTGGGTTTTTTTCATTGCGTTTATTGATATATTTATATTTATATATATTTGATATATATATAATTATATATTGCGTATATGGAAAGAGGCTGGGACACGGTGGACAGGAGTATGAGGTAGAAGACATGTAGTGTAACTGAAGCTGAGGTCCTGTGTTGTTATTGGCTCAGTTTCAGTGATGACAGACCAGATTTTAATGTCTCTCAACCACCACTGTGTTTACACAACCACAGTTAATTCACCATAACTCAGTAGCTAACAGCGAGGGGTCAGCACATGTAAGTTATTTAGCTGAGTGGTGAATGACTGTAGTTCCTTCTAGTCAGCAGTGATCAGTGGTTGTTCAGCAGTTTATTGTGAAGGGAGGAACAGTAGCAGTGAAGAGGTGATGATCTGTTATTGATGAGGGTCTGAACTACAGAGCCTCCATGTTATTAATATATTATCCTCATAAAGTTTAGGAGCAACGTAACCCTCGACTACACAAGCTGAGACTAAAGCTGGCAGTAGACTCTGTAGTCTGACTGTTAGGTTAGTTTGTCATGTATCTCAGTATTAAACTAAAGCTGGCAGTAGACTCTGTAGTCTGACTGTTTAGGTTAGTTTGTCATGTATCTCAGTAGTAAACTAAAGCTGGCAGTAGGCTCTGTAGTCTGACTGTTAGGTTAGTTTGTCATGTATCTCAGTAGTAAACTAAAGCTGGCAGTAGACTCTGTAGTCTGACTGTTTAGGTTAGTTTGTCATGTATCTCAGTAGTAAACTAAAGCTGGCAGTAGACTCTGTAGTCTGACTGTTTAGGTTAGTTTGTCATGTATCTCAGTAGTAAACTAAAGCTGGCAGTAGGCTCTGTAGTCTGTTTAGGTTAGTTTGTCATGTATCTCAGTAGTAAACTAAAGCTGGCAGTAGGCTCTTTAGTCTGTTTAGGTTAGTTTGTCATGTATCTCAGTAGTAAACTAAAGCTGGCAGTAGACTCTGTAGTCTGACTGTTCGGTTAGTTTGTCATGTATCTCAGTAGTAAACTAAAGCTGGCAGTAGACTCTGTAGTCTGACTGTTAGGTTAGTTTGTCATGTATCTCAGTAGTAAACTAAAGCTGGCAGTAGGCTCTGTAGTCTGACTGTTAGGTTAGTTTGTCATGTATCTCAGTAGTAAACTAAAGCTGGCAGTAGACTCTGTAGTCTGTTTAGGTTAGTTTGTCATGTATCTTAGTAGTAAACTAAAGCTGGCAGTAGACTCTGTAGTCTGTTTAGGTTAGTTTGTCATGTATCTCAGTAGTAAACTAAAGCTGGCAGTAGACTCTGTAGTCTGACTGTTTAGGTTAGTTTGTCATGTATCTTAGTAGTAAACTAAAGCTGGCTGTAGACTGTAGTCTGACTGTTTAGGTTAGTTTGTCATGTATCTCAGTAGTAAACTAAAGCTGGCAGTAGACTCTGTAGTCTGACTGTTAGGTTAGTTTGTCATGTATCTCAGTAGTAAACTGAAGCTGGCAGTAGACTCTGTAGTCTGTTTAGTTAGTTTGTCATGTATCTCAGTGGTAAACTAAAGCTGGCAGTAGACTCTGTAGTCTGTTTAGTTAGTTTGTCATGTATCTCAGTGGTAAACTAAAGCTGGCAGTAGACTCTGTAGTCTGACTTTTTTGGGTTAGTTTGTCATGTATCTTAGTAGTAAACTAAAGCTGGCTGTAGACTGTAGTCTGACTGTTTAGGTTAGTTTGTCATGTATCTCAGTAGTAAACTAAAGCTGGCAGTAGGCTCTGTAGTCTGACTGTTAGGTTCGTTTGTCATGTATCTTAGTGGTAAACTAAAGCTGGCAGTAGACTCTGTAGTCTGACTGTTTAGGGTAGTTTGTCATGTATCTCAGTAGTAAACTAAAGCTGGCAGTAGACTCTGTAGTCTGACTGTTAGGTTACTTTGTCATGTATCTCAGTAGTAAACTAAAGCTGGCAGTAGACTCTGTAGTCTGAGTGTTAGGTTACTTTGTCATGTATCTCAGTAGTAAACTAAAGCTGGCAGTAGACTCTGTAGTCTGAGTGTTAGGTTACTTTGTCATGTATCTCAGTAGTAAACTAAAGCTGGCAGTAGACTCTGTAGTCTGTTTAGTTAGTTTGTCATGTATCTCAGTAGTAAACTAAAGCTGGCAGTAGACTCTGTAGTCTGAGTGTTAGGTTACTTTGTCATGTATCTCAGTAGTAAACTAAAGCTGGCAGTAGACTCTGTAGTCTGAGTGTTAGGTTACTTTGTCATGTATCTCAGTAGTAAACTAAAGCTGGCAGTAGACTCTGTAGTCTGTTTAGTTAGTTTGTCATGTATCTCAGTAGTAAACTAAAGCTGGCAGTAGACTCTGTAGTCTGTTTAGTTAGTTTGTCATGTATCTTAGTAGTAAACTAAAGCTGGCAGTAGACTCTGTAGTCTGACTGTTAGGTTAGTTTGTCATGTATCTCAGTAGTAAACTAAAGCTGGCAGTAGACTCTGTAGTCTGACTGTTAGGTTAGTTTGTCATGTATCTTAGTAGTAAACTAAAGCTGGCAGTAGACTCTGTAGTCTGACTGTTAGGTTAGTTTGTCATGTATCTTAGTAGTAAACTAAAGCTGGCAGTAGACTCTGTAGTCTGACTGTTAGGTTAGTTTGTCATGTATCTCAGTAGTAAACTAAAGCTGGCAGTAGACTCTGTAGTCTGACTGTTAGGTTAGTTTGTCATGTATCTCAGTAGTAAACTCATCAGCTGGCTGCCACAGTTAAAGCAATGTATTTGCAGTATGCTAGAGCAGGCTGGTAGATCGCGGTAAAGCTCTGGATCTACCGGT
>CAMQGK010000020.1:3772500-3860000 GCA_947000775.1 Pterois miles | reverse complement strand
TTTACTGAAGGCCATTAAACAGCGTTTTGCCCCAGAAAAGACGATTCTTTTATTCACGGTTCTGTAGCTGTTTTCTGTAAATCACTGCCTCTCTGCCTGCTGTGGTCGGACGCTTTGCATCTCACAAGTCTTCACTGTGAAATCACTCTCTCTCATACTGTATTCGGTCCCTTTTTAACTGAAGAAACCGAGCGCCTACAGTACGTCTTCATGCACCGATAGTTACTGAAGAACTCCCGTCCTGCATTAGCTTCAGGCTCTCACTAGCGGATTATCTTTGGGCTGCAGCGTCATGCAGTGGGTGTGTTTGCAGGAGCTGCTGCTGATAGAGTCTATGGTGAACATTTCTACGTAAAAAAGTGTAATTTCATTCTTTACAATGCAGTGTTGATTATCCAGAATCAGTCCTTATATATGAAGAATGATTTTTGTCGAACTTGAAAATGTAGTCAGGCTATAGGAGTGTTTTCATTGCTTGGCTGTTTTCATGCTAAAACATAAGATAAAAAAATAATTAGCACTTTGAAAGGTACCCTCCTGTGTGGCATCATTTCCTCGTTGCTAGACTGCAGACTAACATAGTTATGCACTGAATTTTGAAGTTAACACCTTAAGTCGTTTTTGGCTGGACCACCGAGGGCCAGCCCTACAAACCCACTGACCACCGCTGACTGACTGACTGATGGCGTGGTGGAAGTTTTCTTTTTCATTGGCCGCTGTTCTTTCAAAATAAAAGAAGCCCGTCCAGCAGGCCGAGACCATCATTAGACCCACGATGAGCCTCAGCTGCCCATCACCAAACAACCATATCCAGCCATATTCAATACAGGGATTCAGCCTGATGACCTGACCCGCCTGATTAACTCCTCTAAAGAATGACTGTGATAGATAGAGAGAGAGAGAGAGAGAGGGAGAGAGAGAGAGATATGAGATAATAATATCGTATGTCATCTTTTTTCTTAAAACTATATCGTCACCATCACCCAGCCCTAACGCTAAACGTCGTCCATTTCCAGCCCTTAAAATGTGAGAATTTGCTTCTTTTCTTCACCATATGTGATAACAAGCTGAATATATTTGGACTGTGATGAGGATGTCATAGAAAATTGTGATTTTTTTCTTATTTTCTGATGTTTTTTAGGTCAGGTTTCCATCCAAATGCAGCACAAACTGAAACCAAATTAGGCTCGCAGCGACACCCGGGACGCCTCAGGGAAAATCTGCTGATTTATAGTGCTGCTTTCAAAGTACATCAGTTTGTTGCACTTGCTTGTAGACACAGAATCCAGATAGACCATTTCACATCTGTAAAAACTCAGAATATAAGTGATAATAATGTGTTAATGTAAACTCATTTTAATGCCACTAATTTCTTTAACTCATACTCACTACTTGCTCATTTTTAGGCTGCAGCGGGCTCAGTTTGGCCAGTAGAGGGAAGATGAAACTGGAGAACCTGATAAATCCATTGGTACCAACCTAAACAACGCTCTCAACTAACGCACATCTTTGTGCATATCTGCCCACTCCCATGTTGATAAGAGTATTAAATACTTGATAAATCTCCCTTTAAGGTACATTTTGAACTGATATGAAATTAGACCTTAATTAAACAGTTAGTAGCTAACACCGTACATTACATCTGCATGCTGGTGATGGTCATGTCAGACCTTAGAAGGCCAGTGAGTGTCCGTTAGTATAGTGTAGTATAGTACAGTATGGTATAGTATAGTATAGTATAGTATAGTACGGTATAGTATAGTATGGTATAGTATAGTATAGTGTAGTATAGTATGGTATGGTATAGTATAGCATAGTATATTATAGTATAGTATAGTGTTGTATGGTATAGTATAGTGTAGTGTAGTATAGTATAGCATAGTATAGTATAGTATGGTATAGTATAGCATAGTATAGTGTAGTATGGTATGGTATGGTATGGTATAGTATAGTGTAGTATAGTTTAGTATAGTATAATATGGTATAGTATAGTATAGTGTAGTATGGTATGGTATAGTATAGTATAGTATAGTGTAGTGTAGTATAGTGTAGTCTAGTATAGTATAGTATAGTATAGTATGGTATAGTATAGTATAGTGTAGTATGGTATGGTATGGTATAGTATAGTATAGTATAGTATAGTATAGTGTAGTGTAGTATAGTGTAGTCTAGTATAGTATAGTATGGTATGGTATAGTATAGTATAGTGTAGTATGGTATGGTATAGTGTAGTGTAGTGTAGTATAGTATAGTATAGTATATAAGTGATGTTTAAAGCAGGATATGCAGCTGGTGATGAGGGCCTCCCCTTCACCTCACTCATAAATATTTCAGATTTCCGTGGGTAGTCTCTCTGACGCCTCCCCTGCTGATCTGGAGGCAGATCTGGGTCAGATTTAAAAGTTCAGGGAAGCTTGAACTCTAAAATATGTGCTGATTGGAGCTGATCAGTGGACTTATGACTGGAGGACTTTCAGACCAGCTGAACTGGATCCTCAGAGCAACTGGCAAAACTGAGTGAAGCCTCCGTCCTCCCTAAAGACAAAAAGAAAGGCAGAACAGAAAGAGGGAAATGATAGAGAGAGAATGGAAAGACTGAATCTTTAGTGTGTCACAGCCCACCATGAGGAGAGTTACTGTAGCAGCCACGGTGCTGCGTTCACTGTCCCCAGTTCACCATGAGGAGAGTTACTGTAGCAGCCACGGTGCTGCGTTCACTGTCCCCAGTTCACCATGAGGAGAGTTACCGTTGCAGCCACAGTGCTGCGTTCACTGTCCCCGTTTCAAAATGAGGAGAGTTCCTGTAGCAGCCACGGTGCTACGTTCATGTCCCCAGTTCACCGTCAAGAGTTACCGTAGCAGCCACAGTGCTGCGTTCACTGTCCCCAGTTCACTGTCATGAGAGTTACCGTAGCAGCCACAGTGCTGCGTTCACTGTCTCCAGTTCACCATGAGGAGAGTTCCTGTAGCAGTCACGGTGCTGCGTTCACTGTCCCCGTTTCAAAATGAGGAGAGTTCCTGCAGCAGCCACCGTGCTGCATTCATGTCCCCAGTTCACCGTCAAGAGTTACCGTAGCAGCAACAGTGCTGCGTTCACTGTCCCCAGTTCACCGTCAGGAGAGTTACTGTAGCAGCCACGGTGCTGCATTCACTGTCCCCAGTTCACCATGAGGAGAGTTACCGTAGCAGCCACGGTGCTGCGTTCACTGTTTCCAGTTCACCATGAGGAGAGTTCCTGTAGCAGCCACGGTCCTGCGTTCATGTCCCCAGTTCACCGTTAGGAGAGTTAATGTAGCAGCCACGGTGCTGCATTCACTGTCTCCAGTTCACCATG
This sequence comes from Pterois miles, assembly GCA_947000775.1. Lineage (NCBI taxonomy): Eukaryota > Metazoa > Chordata > Actinopteri > Perciformes > Scorpaenidae > Pterois > Pterois miles. Next base: position 3,856,666 of record CAMQGK010000020.1, on the reverse strand, counting down.
AGGAGAGTTCCTGTAGTAGTCACGGTGCTGCGTTCACTGTCTCCAGTTCACCATGAGGAGAGTTACTGTAACAGCCACGGTGCTGCGTTCACTGTCCCCAGTTCACCATGAGGAGAGTTCCTGCAGCAGCCACCATGCTGCGTTCATGTCCCCAGTTCACCGTCAAGAGTTACCGTAGCAGCCACAGTGCTGCGTTCACTGTCTCCAGTTCACCATGAGGAGAGTTACTGTAGCAGCCACGGTGCTGCGTTCACTGTCCCCAGTTCACCATGAGGAGAGTTCCTGCAGCAGCCACCGTGCTGCGTTCATGTCCCCAGTTCACCGTCAAGAGTTACCGTTGCAGCCACAGTGCTGCGTTCACTGTTCCCAGTTCACTGTCAGGAGAGTTACCGTAGCAGCCACGGTGCTGCGTTCACTGTTTCCAGTTCACCATGAGGAGAGTTCCTGTAGCAGCCACGGTCCTGAGTTCATGTCCCCAGTTCACCGTTAGGAGAGTTAATGTAGCAGCCACGGTGCTGCATTCACTGTCCCCAGTTCACCATGAGGAGAGTTCCTGCAGCAGCCACCATGCTGCGTTCATGTCCCCAGTTCACCGTCAAGAGTTACCGTAGCAGCCACAGTGCTGCGTTCACTGTCCCCAGTTCACTGTCAGGAGAGTTACCGTAGCAGCCACAGTGCTGCGTTCACTGTCTCCAGTTCACCATGAGGAGAGTTCCTGTAGCAGTCACGGTGCTGCGTTCACTGTCTCCAGTTCACCATGAGGAGAGTTACTGTAGCAGCCACGGTGCTGCGTTCGCTGTCCCCAGTTCACCATGAGGAGAGTTACTGTAGCAGCCACGGTGCTGCGTTCACTGTCCCCAGTTCACCATGAGGAGAGTTCCTGCAGCAGCCACCGTGCTGCGTTCATGTCCCCAGTTCACCGTCAAGAGTTACCGTAGCAGCCACAGTGCTGCGTTCACTGTCCCCAGTTCACCGTCAGGAGAGTTACTGTAGCAGCCACGGTGCTGCATTCACTGTCCCCAGTTCACCATGAGGAGAGTTACCGTAGCAGCCACGGTGCTGCGTTCACTGTTTCCAGTTCACCATGAGGAGAGTTCCTGTAGCAGCCACGGTCCTGAGTTCATGTCCCCAGTTCACCGTTAGGAGAGTTAATGTAGCAGCCACGGTGCTGCATTCACTGTCTCCAGTTCACCATGAGGAGAGTTACTGCAGCAGTCACGGTGCTGCGTTCACTGTCTCCAGTTCACCATAAGGAGAGTTCCTGTAGCAGTCACGGTGCTGCGTTCACTGTCTCCAGTTCACCATGAGGAGAGTTACTGTAGCAGCCACGGTGCTGCGTTCGCTGTCCCCAGTTCACCATGAGGAGAGATCCTGCAGCAACCACCGTGCTGCGTTCATGTCCCCAGTTCACCGTCAAGAGTTACCGTAGCAGCCACAGTGCTGCATTCACTGTCCCCAGTTCAACGTCAGGAGAGTTACTGTATTAGCCACGGTGCTGCATTCACTGTCCCCAGTTCACCATGAGGAGAGTTACCGTAGCAGCCACGGTGCTGCGTTCACTGTTTCCAGTTCACCATGAGGAGAGTTCCTGTAGCAGCCATGGTCCTGCGTTCATGTCCCCAGTTCACCATTAGGAGAGTTAATGTAGCAGCCACGGTGCTGTGTTCACTGTCTCCAGTTCACCATGAGGAGAGTTACTGTAGCAGTCACGGTGCTGCGTTCGCTGTCCCCAGTTCACCATGAGGAGAGTTACTGTAGCAGCCACGGTGCTGCGTTCACTGTCCCCAGTTCACCATGAGGAGAGTTCCTGCAGCAGCCACCGTGCTGCGTTCAAGTCCCCAGTTCACCGTCAAGAGTTACCGTAGCAGCCACAGTGCTGCGTTCACTGTCCCCAGTTCACCGTCAGGAGAGTTACTGTAGCAGCCACGGTGCTGCATTCACTGTCCCCAGTTCACCATGAGGAGAGTTACCGTAGCAGCCACGGTGCTGCGTTCACTGTTTCCAGTTCACCATGAGGAGAGTTCCTGTAGCAGCCATGGTCCTGCGTTCATGTCCCCAGTTCACCGTTAGGAGAGTTAATGTAGCAGCCACGGTGCTGCGTTCACTGTCTCCAGTTCACCATGAGGAGAGTTACTGTAGCAGTCACGGTGCTGCGTTCGCTGTCCCCAGTTCACCATGAGGAGAGTTACTGTAGCAGCCACGGTGCTGCGTTCACTGTCCCCAGTTCACCATGAGGAGAGTTCCTGCAGCAGCCACCGTGCTGCGTTCATGTCCCCAGTTCACCGTCAAGAGTTACCGTAGCAGCCACAGTGCTGCGTTCACTGTCCCCAGTTCACCGTCAGGAGAGTTACTGTAGCAGCCACGGTGCTGCATTCACTGTCCCCAGTTCACCATGAGGAGAGTTACCGTAGCAGCCACGGTGCTGCGTTCACTGTTTCCAGTTCACCATGAGGACAGTTCCTGTAGCAGCCACGGTCCTGAGTTCATGTCCCCAGTTCACCGTTAGGAGAGTTAATGTAGCAGCCACGGTGCTGCATTCACTGTCTCCAGTTCACCATGAGGAGAGTTCCTGTAGCAGTCACGGTGCTGCGTTCACTGTCTGCAGTCCACCATGAGGAGAGTTCCTGTAGCAGCCACGGTCCTGAGTTCATGTCCCCAGTTCACCGTTAGGAGAGTTACCATAGCAGCCACAGTGCTGCGTTCACTGTCTCCAGTTCACCATGAGGAGAGTTCCTGTAGCAGTCACGGTGCTGCGTTCACTGTCTCCAGTTCACCATGAGGAGAGTTACTGTAGCAGCCCTGGTGCTGCGTTCGCTGTCCCCAGTTCACCATGAGGAGAGATCCTGCAGCAACCACCGTTCTGCGTTCATGTCCCTAGTTCACCGTCAAGAGTTACCGTAGCAGCCACAGTGCTGCGTTCACTGTCCCCAGTTCAACGTCAGGAGAGTTACTGTGGCAGCCACGGTGCTGCATTCACTGTCCCCAGTTCACCATGAGGAGAGTTACCGTAGCAGCCACGGTGCTGCGTTCACTGTTTCCAGTTCACCATGAGGAGAGTTCCTGTAGCAGCCATGGTCCTGCGTTCATGTCCCCAGTTCACCGTTAGGAGAGTTAATGTAGCAGCCACGGTGCTGCGTTCACTGTCTCCAGTTCACCATGAGAAGAGTTACTGTAGCAGTCACGGTGCTGCGTTCATGTCCCCAGTTCACCGTCAAGAGTTACCGTAGCAGCCACAGTGCTGCGTTCACTGTCCCCAGTTCACTGTCAGGAGAGTTACCGTAGCAGCCACAGTGCTGCGTTCACTGTCTCCAGTTCACCATGGGGAGAGTTCCTGTAGCAGCCACGGTGCTGCATTCACTGTCCCCAGTTCACCATGAGGAGAGTTCCTGCAGCAGCCACGGTGCTGCGTTCACTGTCTCCAGTTCAAAGTCAGGAGAGTTACTGTAGCAGCCACGGTGCTGCATTCACTGTCCCCAGTTCACCATGAGGAGAGTTACCGTAGCAGCCACGGTGCTGCGTTCACTGTTTCCAGTTCACCATGAGGAGAGTTCCTGTAGCAGCCACGGTCCTGCGTTCATGTCCCCAGTTCACCGTTAGGAGAGTTAATGTAGCAGCCACGGTGCTGTGTTCACTGTCTCCAGTTCACCATGAGGAGAGTTACTGTAGCAGCCACGGTGCTGCGTTCACTGTCCCCAGTTCACCATGAGGAGAGTTCCTGCAGCAGCCACCGTGCTGCGTTCATGTCCCCAGTTCACCGTCAAGAGTTACCGTAGCAGCCAGTTCACTGTCCCCAGTTCACTGTCAGGAGAGTTACCATAGCAGCCACAGTGCTGCGTTCACTGTCTCCAGTTCACCATGAGGAGAGTTCCTGTAGCAGTCACGGTGCTGCGTTCACTGTCTCCAGTTCACCATGAGGAGAGTTACTGTAGAAGCCACGGTGCTGCGTTCACTGTCCCCAGTTCACCATGAGGAGAGTTCCTGCAGCAGCCACCTTGCTGCGTTCATGTCCCCAGTTCACCGTCAAGAGTTACCGTAGCAGCCACAGTGCTGCGTTCACTGTCCCCAGTTCACCGTCAGGAGAGTTACTGTAGCAGCCACGGTGCTGCATTCACTGTCCCCAGTTCACCATGAGGAGAGTTACCGTAGCAGCCACGGTAATGCGTTCACTGTTTCCAGTTCACCATGAGGAGAGTTTCTGTAGCAGCCACGTTCCTGCGTTCATGTCCCCAGTTCACCGTTAGGAGAGTTAATGTAGCAGCCACGGTGCTGCGTTCACTGTCTCCAGTTCACCGTTAGGAGAGTTACTGTAGCAGCCATAGTGCTGCGTTCACAGTCCCCAGTTCACCATGAGGAGAGTTGCCGTTGCAGCCACGGTGCTGCGTTCATTGTCCCCAGTTCACCATGAGGAGAGTTCCTGTAGCAGCCACGGTGCTGCATTCACTGTCCCCGCTTCACCATGAGGAGGGTTACTGTAGCAGCCATGGTGCTGCGTTCACTGTCTCCAGTTCACCGTCAGGAGAGTTACTGTAGCAGCCATGGTGCTGCGTTCACTGTCTCCAGTTCACCATGAGGAGAGTTACTGTAGCAGCCACGGTGCTGTGTGTAGTGTCACAGTCTCCATGGCACATGTCGTTTAGTTTATCGTTTAGTAGATCGTCTGACGCTGTGTGTGTTTGTGCTACGTTAGCAGCTGCTAGCTGCTGTGTCCAGTTTAGACTGAGACATGATAGCAGCTAGCTAGATGCTGCTTCCACAGTGGACGAGGTGAGGAAGGGACTGAGAGACAAATGCAGTGAGTTACTTCAGTGCAATGATTTATTTAAGACAGAGAAAATCTAACAAAGGTCTCCAGTAACACCAGAAAACGTTGCTAGATTTGTCACCAGTTCCTTTTTTGAAAAAGACTCGCTGGAGAGTCTGAAAAGTCGCTGAATAAAGTGACCAAGTCGCTGAGTTGGCAACACAGACTAAATGCTACAAGGCTAACTTCCTGTGTCGGCTCTCTCTCCTTAAAGTGACCAGCTGCTTTTTCTGAGCTTTTCAAATTATTATTAACATTTATTTTCACTGTTTTAACCAATATTCTTAATCTGTTAAATTGCTTAATCAGTGAAACGGTTAATTATTAACATCCCTAACACACACACACAAATACACAAATACACACATACACACACACAGTGAATAAACATCTTGAACTTATTCCAGATTGATTTCTTCCACTGCGTCCATTTAATTTCCCATCCTGTCAGGATTCTGCTGCAATTTGTGTTTAGTGCTAATTAGCAGCTGGAGCCCAATATTCAACGTTTTGGATATTCGTTTGTTGCACACATCATAGATCCCTGAAGGCTCTGTCGCTGGCACTGCTGCATCCATCTTTTTTCTCTCTACATCTTTGTTACACACACCCCACCAACCACTAGCCACCACCACCAACCACCACCAACCACCATCAACCACCAGCCACCACCAACCCCAAACCACACCAACCACCAACCACCAACCACCACCAACCAACAACCACCACCACCCCAAACCACACCAACCACAAACCACCAACCACCACCCACAAACCACCAACCACTAACAACCAACAACCACCACCACAAACCACCAACCACTAACAACCAACAACCACCACCAACCACCAGCCACCACCACCACCAACCACCACCCACAAACCACCAACCACCAACCACCACCACCACCAACCACCACCCACACCCCACCAACCACTAGCCACCACCACCAACCACCAACCACCACCACCACCAACCACCACCCACACCCCACCAACCACTAGCCACCACCACCAACCACCACCAACCACCATCAACCACCAGCCACCACCAATCCCAAACCACCAACCACCACCAACCACAAACCACCAACCACCACCACCAACCACCACCAACCACCATCAACCACCAGCCACCACCAACCCCAAACCACCAACCACCACCAACCACAAACCACCAACCACCACCAATCACCACCAACCACCACCAAGCAACAACCACCACCAACCACCAACCACCACCCACAAACCACCAACCACTAACAACCAACAACCACCACCACAAACCACCAACCACTAACAACCAACAACCACCACCAACCACAAACCACCAACCACTAACAACCACCAACCACCACCACCAACCACCACCAACCAACAACCACCACCACCACCAGCCACAAACCACCAACCACCATCAACCACCAGCCACCACCAACCCCAAACCACCAACCACCACCAACCACCAACCACAAACCACCAACCACCACCAACCACCAACCACCACCAACCACCACCAACCACCACCCACCACCAACCACCACCAACCACCAACCACAAACCACCACCAACCCCAAACCACCAACCACCACCAACCAACACCAACCACAAACCACAAACCACCACCAACCACCAGCCACCACCAACCCCAAACCACCAACCACCACCAACCACAAACCACCAACCACCACCAACCGCCACCAACCACGAACCACCACGAACCACCAACCACCACCAACCACAAACCACCAACCACCAACAACCACCAACCACCACCAATCACCACCAACCACCAACCACCACCAACCAACAACCACCAACCACCAACCACAAACCACCAACCAACAACCACCACCAACCACCAACCACCACCAACCACAAACCACCAACCACCAACCACTAACAACCACCAACCACCACCAACCAACAACCACCACCAACCACCAACAACAAACCACCAACCACCACCAACCACGTCAACCAACGTTTTGGATATTCGTTTGTTGCACACATCATAGATCCCTGAAGGCTCTGTCGCTGGTACTGCTGCATCCATCTTTTTTCTCTCTACATCCTTTTTACACACACCCCACCAACCACTAGCCACCACCACAAACCACCACCAACCACCACCAACCACCATCAACCACCAGCCACCACCAACCCCAAACCACACCAACCACCACCGACCAACAACCACCACCACCCCAAACCACACCAACCACCAACCACAAACCACCAACCACCAACCACCACAAACCACCAACCACCACAAATCACCACCAACCACCAACCACCACCAACCAACAACCACCACCAACCACCAACCACCACCACCCACAAACCACCAACCACTAACAACCAACAACCACCACCAACCACCACCAACAACCACCAACCACAAACCACCAACCACCAACCACTAACAACCACCAACCACCACCAACCACCACCAACCAACAACCACCACCAACCACCACCAACCAACAACGACCACCACCACCACCAACCACCACCAACCACAAACCACCAACCACCACCAACCACCATCAACCACCAGCCACCACCAACCACCACCAACCATCAACCACCACCAACCACAAACCACCAACCACCACCAACCACCACCAACCACAAACCACCAACCACCACCAACCACCAACCACAAACCACCACCAACCACCAGCCACCACCAACCCCAAACCACCAACCACCACCAACCACCACCAACCGCCACCAACCACAAACCACCAACCACCACCAACCAACAACCACCAACCACCACCAATCACCACCAACCACCAACCACCACCAACCAACAACCACCAACCACCACCAACCACAAACCACCAACCAACAACCACCACCAACCAACAACCACCACCAACCACCAACCACCACCAACCATCACCATCAACAACCAACCACCACCAACCCCAAACCACCAACCACCAACCACAAACCACCAACCACCACCAACCATCACCATCAACAACCAACCACCACCAAACACAAACCACCACCACCAACCGCCCCTGTTCACGTCTGCCCGCCCACTGAAGCAGTCAGGCTGGCTGTGTGTTGCTGTCAGTGAGCTGGTGGGACTGATGAGAACTGGGCCAGGATCCGGAAAAGAAGAGATTCTGGAAGATTCCACCAAAATAACAGCTGCTTCCTTCTCTTTGGTTACTTTGCTTTTTCATGTTGGATTTAAAGGTGTGCAGTGGACAGGTAGAAAGGGGAGAGGGGATGACAAAGGACACATGCATCCCAGGCCAGATTCTGACATAGTTCACCTGTTATCCAGGTGAGCCAACAGGATGGATCAACATCTGTCTTTCCTGTCTGTCCCCGAACAGAGCGGCGTTTTGTGTGATGAGTGTGTGCTGTTTGTGTACAGTGTGTGAGCACACCAACAGTCCAGCTCGTCAAATATGGCAGCTTAGTCAGTACACTTCAAACGACGATGTTCTACGCAGCCATCATAGCTGCTAGTTACACACATCCATTTTTCAAAATAAACTTCTGCGATACACTTCTTCAGCTGCAACATCTGTTTTATCTGATACGACACTTTGACTCTGTTCATCTCAGAGTTTTCATCCACATATCTAGAGGTCAGAGGTCAAGGAACCTCTTTGAAAATGGCCATGCCAGCTTTTCCTCAACAAAAGTTAGCGTAAATTTGGAGCATTAGTTTTCCTCCTTCCTGACAAGCTAACATTAAATGGTTAGTACCAATTCATTCCTTAAGTTTTCAAGTCGATATGATACTAGTATCTTCACTCTAGCTGTAAGACCGAGGCCTCTACAACCTGTGAAAGACAGCATAGCAGCGTCGGATTGTAGAGAGGTTGATGGTTTATACAATAAAAGATAGATATTTGACGTCCGTGTATTGATACAACTTTGCACACAAAATATCGTGGTACTATGCTGTATAACTGGTTTTACATTTGTGTGTGCGAGAGATTGCTATTAAATTTATGACAGATATTGAAGACCCATTAAGGATAATTTCTTCCCTGACCTTCATCCAGCACCATCATCAAATCAAAATCCAGTTATGACAGAACAGAGCCACCAGCTCGGCGGGAAACTCTTAGTCCTGTAAGATCACAGCTGATGTCGAGTCAAGTCCAGAGAAACGAACGGTTTAGCTGTAAATCCAAGACCACAGCACAGCCAGGCTAAACTCACCTCCTGCAGAAAGAGAAAACCAGAAACCAGAAAAAGTAAGTACTCACTTTGGTGAGTACCAGTTACTTTTCAGGTTTTTCTTACCACATGAGAAACTTATATTTAACACTTAATTTCATGCAAACAAATGAGACAAGAGCTTCAGAATGATTACTGAGGATTCAGAGAGCAGCGTTAAATCTCTGCAGCATGTGTGCTTATACTGTGTAGTTTCATACCAGCATCCATTCAGTCAGCTCGCCTCCTTTCATCCCTCTGTTACACTATGTGTGCGTTACCTGGGGCCAATCAGAGCTTGTTTTGCAGCGCGTCAGCCAATGGAGGAGAAGTAGCGGCATCCCCGAGCCAATGAGCACCTGCTGGGCTGGCTGTTCGCAGCTGTTCAACACATGCTAAACATGTGGTTTGGCTCCACGTCGGCGAGTGTGTGTGTGTGTGTGTGTGTGTGGGTCTACGACTGCTGCCAAACCCGACTGGTTCGGTCTCAGTTTCTTTTTTCCATCCCTCCCCCCTCCTCCCATCTTATCTTTCCTCACATTCCTGCTCATACTCTGTCCTCTCTCACTTTCTCTCTCCCTCTTCCTGGAGTTGTCGCCAGGAAACTTCTGGATCACCGACGGTTATTCCAGCTCAGCACCGCGGGGTCCAGTCGGACACTGAAAACCCAGCACTCTTTCTGAGTGTGTGTGTGTGTGTGTGTGTGTGTGTGTGTGTGTGTGTGTGTGTGTGTATCATGGGATTACACTGTAATCTGACAATTCAGACTAGCACAGCTGGCATCAATTAAATAATATTCCTGGTGAAGTTAAGAAAGACTGAAGAAGTCGTTCATCCTGTCCTCTGTCCTCCTCCCTCCACTGAGTCGCTTCATCAGGTAACGTTACCGCTAGCAGAGGGAGGAGGTCCTTTGGGTCAGCCAGCAGCTACGTTTACAAGTAAGACACATGGCAAACAAAGCCAAACACACAGCTTTTGTTTTAGCTTGTCTAACCGATGGCTACGTTGCTCCTATACTTTATGAAGGTAATAAATTAATAACACAGAGGCTCCGTAGTCTGCACCAAGACAGTTTCAATACATGTGGCAAACTAAGCTAAATAGTTAGAATACACACAGACTGCTTTTGTTTTAACTTGTTTGTGACAATTTGCTATTAGCTGAGTGAGCATGCTGTGGCTGTGTAACCATAGCAGTGGCTGATGAGACTGCAGATTGAAACATCAGTTTTCGACATGTTCACGTCATGTTTATGCTTGTTGAATGGGCGTCTTGGTAAAGTATTGGCTTTTATCTCTCGAAATGTGTTGCACTTACTTACAGTAATGAGTTTAGTTGTAGTTATAGTTACTTCCCTTCACTGTCTCCACCACCACCTCTGCTCTGCTGTTCACCGACTCTAACCCTGGTTACACTAGTTACCCTGGTTACCCTGGTTACCCTGGGACACGGTGGACACGTATGAGTTTTAACACGCGTAGTGTAACTGAAGATGAGGTTCGTTGTCTCTCAATCACCACCACTATACCACAACCATAGCGTGTTAGTTCAGCACTGCACGTTAGCTCGGCAGCTAACAGCTAATAGTAAACATGTCAGTAAATGACTGTAGTTCCTTCTAGTCAGCAGTGATCAGCGGTTGTTCAGCAGTTTATTGTGAAGGGAGGAACAGTAGCAGTGAAGAGGTGATGATCTGTTATTGATGAGGGTCTGAACTACAGAGCCTCCATGTTATTAATATATTGTCCTCATAAAGTTTAGGAGCAACGTAACCCTCGACTACACAAGCTGAGACTAAAGTCTGACTAAAGACTCTGTAGTCTGTTTAGGTTAGTTTGTCATGTATCTTAGTAGTAAACTAAAGCTGGCAGTAGACTCTGTAGTCTGACTGTTAGGTTAGTTTGTCATGTATCTCAGTAGTAAACTAAAGCTGGCAGTAGACTCTGTAGTCTGTTTAGATTAGTTTGTCATGTATCTCAGTAGTAAACTAAAGCTGGCAGTAGACTCTGTAGTCTGTTTAGATTAGTTTGTCACGTATCTCAGTAGTAAACTAAAGCTGACAGTAGACTCTGTAATCTGACTGTTAGGTTAGTTTGTCATGTATCTCAGTCGTAAACTAAAGCTGGCAGTAGACTCTGTAGTCTGTTTAGATTAGTTTGTCACGTATCTCAGTAGTAAACTAAAGCTGACAGTAGACTCTGTAATCTGACTGTTAGGTTAGTTTGTCATGTATCTCAGTAGTAAACTAAAGCTGGCAGTAGGCTCTGTAGTCTGTTTAGATTAGTTTGTCATGTATCTCAGTAGTAAACTAAAGCTGGCAGTAGGCTCTGTAGTCTGTTTAGGTTAGTTTGCCATGTATCTCAGTAGTAAACTAAAGCTGGCAGTAGGCTCTGTAGTCTGACTGTTAGGTTAGTTAGTCATGTATCTCAGTAGTAAACTAAAGCTGGCAGTAGACTCTGTAGTCTGACTGTTAGGTTAGTTTGTCATGTATCTCAGTAGTAAACTAAAGCTGGCAGTAGACTCTGTAGTCTGACTGTTAGGTTAGTTTGTCATGTATCTCAGTAGTAAACTAAAGCTGACAGTAGACTCTGTAGTCTGACTGTTTAGGTTAGTTTGTCATGTATCTCAGTAGTAAACTAAAGCTGGCAGTAGGCTCTGTAGTCTGTTTAGATTAGTTTGTCATGTATCTCAGTAGTAAACTAAAGCTGGCAGTAGACTCTGTAGTCTGACTGTTAGGTTAGTTTGTCATGTATCTCAGTAGTAAACTAAAGCTGGCAGTAGGCTCTGTAGTCTGTTTAGATTAGTTTGTCATGTATCTCAGTAAACTAAAGCTGGCAGTAGACTCTGTAGTCTGTTTAGATTAGTTTGTCATGTATCTCAGTAGTAAACTAAAGCTGGCAGTAGGCTCTGTAGTCTGACTGTTAGGTTAGTTAGTCATGTATCTCAGTAGTAAACTAAAGCTGGCAGTAGACTCTGTAGTCTGTTTAGATTAGTTTGTCATGTATCTCAGTAGTAAACTAAAGCTGGCAGTAGGCTCTGTAGTCTGACTGTTAGGTTAGTTAGTCATGTATCTCAGTAGTAAACTAAAGCTGGCAGTAGACTCTGTAGTCTGTTTAGGTTAGTTTGTCATGTATCTCAGTAAACTAAAGCTGGCAGTAGACTCTGTAGTCTGTTTAGATTAGTTTGTCATGTATCTCAGTAGTAAACTAAAGCTGGCAGTAGGCTCTGTAGTCTGTTTAGGTTAGTTTGTCATGTATCTTAGTAGTAAACTAAAGCTGGCAGTAGGCTCTGTTGTCTGACTGTTTAGGTTAGTTTGTCATGTATCTCAGTAGTAAACTAAAGCTGGCAGTAGACTCTGTAGTCTGACTGTTTAGGTTAGTTTGTCATGTATCTTAGTAGTAAACTAAAGCTGGCAGTAGACTCTGTAGTCTGACTGTTTAGGTTAGTTTGTCATGTATCTTAGTAGTAAACTAAAGCTGGCAGTAGACTCTGTAGTCTGTTTAGGTTAGTTTGTCATGTATCTCAGTAGTAAACTAAAGCTGGCAGTAGGCTCTGTAGTCAGGAGGAAGGACTGATACTGACTGATGTTTGTGTTCTTCAGTCTTTCTAAACTTCACTCAGGAATCTGATTGATTTTATTGATCTGTCAGATTGTCTCCAGTCAGATATTAATAAGTTTCTATGGAGACTCTGCTGTTGTCAACATTACTGTTGCTGCTCTAGAAACAACATGAGTCCTAGTTGGATTCAAATATTCAGTTAATAATCTGGTTCTGACTTTAAACCAACCAGGCTGACATCAGTAGAGCTAATATGATCACTTCAATATTAATTTATCATAAGTCATATCATCAGAATCAGAAGATCAGAAGTACAGCCATCAAGCTGGAAATCGGCCTCCTGCTGGACCAGAAATGAACCGAACTGTGACGTTTATGAACCGTCTCACCCTAATCAATACTGATAACAGTTATCATCACCATCATCACCCCCCATCTCTGTTTTCTCTTCCTTCTTATACGTTTAATCATTTTTCACCAGCCTCTGTCATCTCATCTCTTCTCATCTTCCCCCATACGTCCCTCTCTCCATCCCTTTCATCTCTGCGTCCATCATCCATCCTTCCTCCTCCACCTCTCTCTTCCCTCCTCCTCTCTGCCTCCCCCATCGTCCCTCAGCTTCATTGCCTGACTCTCATCCTGCTGCCCCTCCTGTCTTCCTTCCCTCCCTCCTTCCTCCTCTCCTAACTCCCCTCCTCTCATCTGTCATTCATCCAAATCTCTTGGGAAAGTCTCATGGGACTGGAGAGGAGAAATTCCCTTTCACATGATTTTTCCCTCTAATCACCGTTGATCGCAGTGCTTTTATCTGTCTACATCGTCTCTTTTCCATTTCTTTCTCCTCCTTTCTCCTCTCTCTGCCCCCCCCCACAGTCCCCGTGGTGGGGCATCCGGCCCCCTCCGCATGCTGCTGTGGTTGCAGGGCCGAGAGCCAGCGTGGAGGGGTGGTGCTGGGTGGGCAGCAGAAGGCTTCACCTCAGAGCTTTAGTTCCCTCGGCTGAGTTTGCTCCACCGTTGAAGGAGAGAAATCTCACCGAGCACTGAGTTAATACTGAGCAGGATCGGTTGAGTAATCGATAAGTCTATTAACAAAATAATAATCTGCATCTATTTAGACAATTGATTAATCGCTTGGATCCATCTTCTCAAAATGTGAGGATTTGTATTGTAAATGTAATATTTTATTTGCAAATGTCACTTTGAGCTCTCAGTCAGTTCATCGACTGAATGATTAAGCCATGTGGGTAATTAATTAATTGATCATGTTAATTGTTACTTGCAGCTAGGGCTGCATGATGATGACAGCTGTTATGTTATGATCGGAGCATATTTTTAAGCTAAATGTAGAACCTGTGAGGGTTTCTGGACAATATCTGTCACTGTTATTAATTGATTTCCAATAATAAATAAATACATAAATTTGCATAAATCGAGCATATTTGCCCAGTGTTGATAAGAGGATTAAATACTTATAAATCTCTTTTTAATGTACATTTTGAACAAATAAAAAATGTGCAATTAAAAATCATTAATTGTGATTAACTATGGACAATAATGAGAGTCTGCATGGAAACCCTACTTTAACCATTAAATAATAATTAGGCATTCAGTTATTCAGTTATTCATGTATTCACCTGATAGACATGATTTTAAATTATGACCACCAACTCATAATTATTAGATAATTTAATTTCATTGTCGATATAATGAAATTCAATGTAATTGTTGAAGAAAGTGATGGATAAAATGGTTTGAACATCGGATCATGCTGAAATGAAGGCTGATGATATTTTGGATATATCCCGTAGTGAGACTGGAGTGTAATGTACGGATGTCTCCGTATGATTCAGTTAGCTGGTCAGCTAGTGAAGCAGCTTTGACCGTAGAACGTATGGAACCTTAAATCACAACAGTCGACCAACGTTCTTCTCTAGAACAGGGAGGGACAGCATTGGTGTAGTGTAACAGAGTACATTTACTCAAGTACTGTACTTGTAATACTAAAGTATTTACATTTTATGTTACTTTATACTTTTACTCCACTCCATTTTGAAAGCAAATATTGTACTTTTTACTCCACTGTAATGATTTCACAGCTTTAGTTACTTTGCATATTCAGATTGATAGAAAATCAAAAAATTAAATCACCTGATGCTGATCAAGTACAGTATTACCACGAGTTACATTACCCAGCCGTTTATAAAGTGATGAGCTCCACCTTCACCGGTGCAACATTAAAGTGATAGGTGAACCGGGGACAGTGAACGCAACACCGTGGCTGCTACGCTAACTCTCCTCATGGTGAACTGGAGACAGTGAACACAGCACCGTGGCTGCTACGGTAACCCTCCTCATGGTGAACCGGGGACAGTGAACGCAGCACCGTGGCTGCTACGGTAACTCTCCTCATGGTGAACTGGAGACAGTGAACGCAACACCGTGGCTGCTACGGTAACCCTCCTCATGGTGAACCGGGGACAGTGAACGCAGCACCGTGGCTGCTACGGTAACTCTCCTCATGGTGAACCGGGGACAGTGAACGCAGCACCGTGGCTGCTACGGTAACTCTCCTCATGGTGAACCGGGGACAGTGAACGCACCACCGTGGCTGCTGCGGTAACCCTCCTCATGGTGAACCGGGGACAGTGAACGCAGCACCGTGGCTGCTACGGTAACTCTCCTCATGGTGAACCGGGGACAGTGAACGCAGCACCGTGGCTGCTACGGTAACTCTCCTCATGGTGAACCGGGGACAGTGAACGCACCACCGTGGCTGCTGCGGTAACCCTCCTCATGGTGAACCGGGGACAGTGAACGCAGCACCGTGGCTGCTACGGTAACTCTCCTCATGGTGAACCGGGGACAGTGAACGCAGCACCGTGGCTGCTACGGTAACTCTCGTCATGGTGAACTGTTGACTCAGTTGTCTGTCGTGCTCAGATACTGCAGCTGACGCACTGCTGTGACGCACTAATCTTGCCAGTTAATGGTTAATAATTGAAAATGAGAGTTGGATATCGGTTAAAAAAAAAGGCCAAAGTTAGCATCCCCAGGAGATATAGGTTTCTAAAACATGACTTTTCGATGTATAAACCTGTGGCTAACATTAGCAGAGTACAGTATCACTGGCTAGCGTTAGCTTGTCTATGCTATGCAAGCTGAAGGTTGACTGGACGTAACGCGCTGTGTTGCTTTGTAATCACTGTCACAGTGAATAAAGACCTCCGTGACTTCACAGTGTTGCTCAGTAATGTTACTGTCTTGTGTTGGACCACCAGGTGACGGTGGTTCACCTTTACACTGATCTGTCGCCTTTATGTTTTAACGTTTAACCTGTTTTCACTGCTCACTCAGTTTGACCTGATCCTGATATACAGTATCCTGAAATCCCTTTGGTTTGTCCAGAGTTCGATCATCTTTATTCAGTGAGGGCTGTCGAACTTTTGAACTTTACTCTAGTTGAAGAAAATATCTTGTTCAAATGATAAATATAATTTGTTATACAGCGAATCAGCCGAGACAGTAGCTGCTGATGGGAACAATAAGACTGTTGTTCTGCATGTAAGGCTGCCGCCCGCTCACTGCTCCGCCTCCGTCACACGGTGTAGCTGGTTTCTAGACTAGTGAAATCACATCCGCCCGCTCACTGCTCCGCCTCCGTCACACGGTGTAGCTGGTTTCTAGACTAGTGAAATCACATCCGCCCGCTCACTGCTCCGCCTCCGTCACACGGTGTAGCTGGTTTCTAGACTAGTGAAATCACATCCGCCCGCTCACTGCTCCGCCTCCGTCACACGGTGTAGCTGGTTTCTAGACTAGTGAAATCACATCCGCCCGCTCGCTGCTCCGCCTCCGTCACACGGTGTAGCTGGTTTCTAGACTAGTGAAATCACATCCGCCCGCTCACTGCTCCGCCTCCGTCACACGGTGTAGCTGGTTTCTAGACTAGTGAAATCACATCCGCCCGCTCACTGCTCCGCCTCCGTCACACGGTGTAGCTGGTTTCTAGACTAGTGAAATCACATCCGCCCGCTCACTGCTCCGCCTCCGTCACACGGTGTAGCTGGTTTCTAGACTAGTGAAATCACATCCGCCCGCTCACTGCTCCGCCTCCGTCACACGGTGTAGCTGGTTTCTAGACTAGTGAAATCACATCCGCCCGCTCACTGCTCCGTCACACGGTGTAGCTCCGCTATGACACACATTGGTTAGTGAAGTAACAAGATCTACGGAGACATCTGATAGGTCGACAGCTCAGAGAGTCGGCCAATGACAGAAAGCCGCCGGGTGCCTGGTTTCAGAGCTCTCAGTGAGCTCTTTAAACTCAGGATAGACCAGTTTAACAGGCTGCTTCATTAACGTCCACCGCCCCAACATTCAAATGAGGAAGTCGGCCTCTAATCTTTGAATTTCTTCTGTCTGCTGGATCAGGTTCAGACCAGGGAGGGTTGGTGGGTCTTTGTCTGTGGGTCTGGCTTCCTGTGATTGTAAATCTATCCCTTTGCTGTGTAATGGATGTGTGTGTGTGTGTGTGTGTGTGTGTGTGTGTGTGTGTGTGTGTGTGGAGAGAGATCAGGGTGTGTCGTCGATATTTCTGCCCTGCTGGTTTTCGGTCACGTCTTATATTGGAGACAGGCCTTCTCCTCTATATGTTATCAGCCTTTTTCTTCCTGTTTTCTCATCTGCTCGTTTCAGTTTGCTGCTGCTGTTTGCTGTAGCAGGGCTGTCAGTGCCATCATGTGTTCATGCAAATTCATTTTAATGCCACTATTTTCTTTAATGCATTACACAACACAGTCAGTATTTGTAGGTTGTGGTGGGTCTGAGTGAAGATACGTCTGAAAACAGAAAACGTGAAGAATCCATCAGCACCAACCACGTCATAGTCGCTGGTCAGGGAGGAGGAGAAATAACGCTCCACTTACGCTAAAAGAAAAATACTGTCCTGTCCATGTTCAGAGGGTCCGCTGACCTCTGACCTCTGACCTCCAGATGTGTGGATGTAAATGGGTTTTCTGGGTCCCCACCAGTCTCCCCTTTACAGACATGCCCACTTTCTGATAGTCCCAGTCAGTCTGGATCAAGTCCTAGTCCAGTCAGCACTCTGACACACTGACAGCTGTTGTTGCCTGTTGGGCTGCAGTTTGTTCTGATTGGAGCAGATTGTTGATGCTAGAGTCAGAACCTGGGACTCAAAGACATGAAGTGAACCCTTAATGGACCCAATATAACTCCAAGTCAGTTACTCTTTGGTGTAAATGAAAGGGAATGGTTTTACATGTGAGGACTCTCCTGATCCTTCCTGACTGGTTCTTCCCTAGTTCTGGTTCTGATAGTGTCCTTGTCACTGCTTGTAGCTTGAGGTGGTTCCTGCAGCCCAGTCAGGATGATACAGGTAGTCCAGATGCAGATTTCTGACCAGACTGTCAGAAACAGACTCCATGAGGCTGGCATGAGGGCCTGACGTCCTCTAGTGGGACCTGTGGTCCCAGTCCAGTACCCTGCAGCTCTGCTGGTTTTCACCAGAGAACACCAGACCCGGCAGGTCCACCACTGGTGCCCCGTTCTCTTCACAGATCAGAGCAGGTTCACACTGAGCACATGTGACAGGTGTGAAGGAGTCTGGAGACGCCGTGGTGGACGTTATGCTGCCTGCAACGTCATCCAGCAGAACCAGTTTAGTAGGGGGTCAGTGATGGTCTGGGGAGGCAGATCCTTGGAGGGTCCCATAGACCTCCATGCCAACGGTACCCTGACTACTGTTAGGTACCGGGATCCTCAGTGAGACTGTCAAACCTTATGCTGATGCAGTGGGTCCTGGGTTCCTCCTGGTCCAGTGGGTCCTGGGTTCCTCCTGGTCCAGTGGGTTCTGGGTTCCTCCTGGTCCAGAGGGTCCTGGGTTCCTCCTGGTCCAGTGGGTCTTGGGACCATGTCTTTCTTTTAGCTGCTCTGAGCTTCTTTTCTTTAACTGAAATACTGCTGTCATCCACTCAGTATTTCCTGTTAGGGTTACTCTTTCCATTGATGCAGATTTTTCATGCAGCTAA
The DNA here is from genome assembly GCA_947000775.1 of Pterois miles. Lineage (NCBI taxonomy): Eukaryota > Metazoa > Chordata > Actinopteri > Perciformes > Scorpaenidae > Pterois > Pterois miles. Next base: position 3,838,061 of record CAMQGK010000020.1, on the reverse strand, counting down.
GTTTCATGAACGGTCACTTAACAGATAAAAAGAGTGGAAAAGCAGAAGCTCTTGGATAAATATAGTGAATGAAATAGTATTTTTGCTTAAAATAGAAACAGAGAAGCAGCGTATGACTGTTGATGACTGACGTCATGGTGAATTAACCCGTGAGTGCTACAGGCTTTTCCTTCCCCCTCTATGTTTTTTACCCAAACTCAGCTGTACTTGTGTTTCGTGCTAATTGGCGAATGTGAGCATGCTAACATGCTAAACTAAGATGGTGAAGATGGTAAACATTATACCTGCTAAATGATAATGAGCATGTTAGCATGTTGATCATTAAGCTCAAAACAGCACTTTGCCTCCCAGTCCAGCAGCCTGCGAAGACGAAAAGGTGTTTAAATACCGTGATAACGGGCGATATTGTAAATGCATTCACAGGTGTAGGCGGAGATGGACCCAGCAAACACCGGGTATAAACCAGGAGACCCGTGTTCCAGACTCGTTGACTAATTACTTCCATTAGTGACCTTTGTCACGTTTTTTTTAGTTTGTCGTGTTTTTTGTAGTTGCGTTACGTTGGTTCTGTACTTGCCTGAACCCAAATTACTGTTTTTTTTGCCTAAACCCTACTTGCGTGGTGAAAATGCTAAAATGCGTATTGACGGCATGTGCGTGTAGTGTTGTGGTATTTCCACGCCTCCCGGTGAAGTACAGCCTCTCTGACTGCAGACTCCTCCCATAGCGTAACAGAAGGTCTCAGTCAGCCCTGCTGAAGATGCTTTACTGTACCAACTGTTGACTGTCAGCCGAATGCATTTGTGGTTGCCTGCGGTAACGGACATAAATGGTTGCTGTCGATAATACGCACAGATGAATATGCACAGTATTTAAAACTGATAAAGTAAAGCGACTGTGGCTCAATGGGCAGGTCGGAGGTTCGATTCCTGGCTTCTCTGGTCAGGTCGATGTGTTCTGGAGCAGTGTATGAATGTCTGTGAATGGCTGAATGCTGACATGACGTTGACTGGTCGGAAGCTGTAGAAATGCAACTGCAACTTTTTTTTTAATAGTTCACATCTTTTATATCTTGTTGGTATTATTATTTTTTTTAATGGCAGTCATACAGATTATACCCATTCCCTCTTTTGTATCTATTCCTCTTAGTTTACCGTCTTCTTACACATTTAAGCTAGCAATTAAAAATAAAAGCTAGTGTCACATCAGCTTTTCAGCATCCAGCATTCACACTGCAATTTATTCTCCGTTCATTCAGAAACTGTACTTGGTTGTTTTACAGAGTCATGTTCTGCAGGTGTTAAACCCTCCATACGAGTCTGTCCTCCCTCTCTGGGTTTCCCTCCTTAAATGTCTCCTTCTCCCGAATTTCCCTCCGGGGATTAATAAAGGTTCATCTTATCTTATCTTATCTTATCTCTCCCTGCTAACCTCATTTTACTCTTTGAGGCTTTGGCTGAATTTGGACTTTTTAGGGCTGCTTTGGTATTTTTCGGTTGAAACGTCATACGCAGCTTTTTACAGCCTCACTGTCAGACTGCCAGTTTTAATTCACTGTAATTGAAATAGTCTTAAAACACTTGTGATAACGACATATTGACGCTACGCGGAGAAGCTTCAATAAAGCATCAATATTGAGCCAGTCTATCAGTGACCACTTTAATCTGCTCTTCTCTTCCCGTCTTCTGTCCTTCCTCCTTTCATTCCTCCATGGCTTCCTCCATCCTTTCTTCCTTCCCTCCCCCACTCTTCGTCTATCCATTTGTGTCCTTGTTTCCCAGCAGTCAGACAGAAATAGCCCAGTGTGAGCACCAGTGGTCAGCTGGACTCGATCCATAAGGACCTCGGTGTATTCTGTGCTCCAGTACTGTTCAGGGGTATCTCCATCCCGGTGGTCTGCTAGAAACCTGACATTTCAAAGTCTCTCCCTCTCTCTCTCTCTCTCTCTCTCTCTCTCTCACACACATTTTCTGTTAATTTTATCATCAGCCGTTTGCTATTTTGAGATGCGTTATTTTTGAATTCAAATATTCAGGTCAGTTGTTGTTCGTTGCCTTGGTGCGTCTGTACTTTGTGCTGCTGTTATATCATAGAAATAGACAGAAAACAGCAACATTTCAGCCATCAGTTTATAGGCTCACTGTGTAGCAATTCATTTGTAAAAAGCTGGGAAATTAGGTAGTATTGCTATAATTATGAATCCGTTACCACTGAATGACAGGGGCCTTAAGGCAGCTCCTGCATGATAATAAATAAAATCAAATATATATTAGCCTGGGTCAGATTCTAGCAGAGGAATGGTTGGTAATGGTATCTCAAATTCGGTGCAAAAATAAGTCGGTTAATCCAGCCCTGTTTTATTATGTTGTTGTCTGTCTCTCTATATAGGCCTGCATGATGCGAGGAAAATCTGCGATATGCAGTAACATTGTTCAGTATACATATATACTGTATAAAAGATATAACTTGTGATAAATAAACAAATACTGAAGTGTGCATATTAGCTATACTTACTGTATGTCAGCCTGGTTGTCTTTAATTTCAGAAAATTTTAAACATAACTAGACTAACTGTTTGTAAAGCAGCAACAGTCATCACCATAGAAACTGAGGCTGAACCCACTGCAGCAGTCGGAGGAAGCATCGACTGGCCGCTACGCTGCACCTTCAGCTGCTGTACGAGGGTTAGGGTTAGGGTTAGGGTTAGGGTTGCGTCCTGCGTCCACGAGGGTTAGGGTTAGGGTTAGGGTTAGGGTTGCGTCCTGCGTCCACGAGGGTTAGGGTTAGGGTTAGGGTTGCGTCCTGCGTCCACGAGGGTTAGGGTTAGGGTTAGGGTTGCGTCCTGCATCCACGAGGGTTAGGGTTAGGGTTAGGGTTAGGGTTAGGGTTGCGTCCTGCGTCCACGAGGGTTAGGGTTAGGGTTAGGGTTAGGGTTAGGGTTGCCTCCTGCGTCCACGAGGAGTTGCAGCTTAACAGAGAAGATGCTGCGCAGCGTCGCGTCCTGTGCTAAACCTGCCTCGATACCGCTGCTACCTCACAGCTCCACACCGCTAACCTGTATCAGCACCTAAAACAACACCACAAAGCCATGTTTGATAGCTGCATGGCTAAAATACCGACCACCAGCGTGTCGAGTAACCCAAGCAGCACCAGACGGGGACCTGGAAATGACTCGATGACAGCGTTCATAGCGAAAGATCTGATGTCTGAGGTTCACTTCGATGAGAACAGTGGATAGGCGTGCCCTCATATCTGAGGCAGGTTTACCGGTTTCTACCGGTTTATTCAGCGGAGCTGAAACCAGAGTTTTCCTCTGGTGACACGGTGGAGCCGAACCTCGGCGCCCCATCGGGCCTGACGGTGCATTTCATCCATGAAGACTCTCCTCAATGCTCGCCGCCGCCAAACCTTCATTTGTGTGATTTGTTACTGACTTTCATAATAATGTTTGTCAGCACTTTGTTATGTTGTCATGATAATTATTATGTTTAAAGGCTAGAAGTTCAACAAATCAGTCAGTATACTGCTGTGATTGAAGTAGTTGAATAAAAATATGTAATTCATATCAGTGGCCAGTTTACGTTTAATCTATCTAATGCTATGAACTGATTTATTGCTTGTGTTTGTTGAATAATACAGAAGATAAGGAACTTAAAAAAATAATTACATATATAAATCGCAATTGCAATATTGGTAAAAAAAAAATTGCTATTAGATTATTTTCCAAAATCATTCAGCCCTAATATGAACCCAATATCTTAATAATAATATCTTACTGGAAACAAATAGAACATGTCAATAAAATAAATCATCTCCTCCCTCTGCTGGGAATCACTAGCTGTGTCTCAGCCAGCAGCTACATTTACAAGTAAGATACGTAGCAAACTAAGCTAAATAATTAGATACTGTACATACAGACCTCCACAACAACATCCCCGGACACGTCCAGTGTCAACTCGACCTTACAGCTGTTGGAAACACTTCATTAGCCGGCGAGCGGCGAGCGCTGTGTAAGCATGGCGGCGGTGGGTGAGACTGCAGACATGTTTACATAAGCTTCTTTTCTTTTTGTGTTTGTTGGACAGGTGTATTGATATCATCTTGGTTCACACATGCAAAGTTTTATTTTATTGTTTCATTTCCTTATTGTAATGAGCGTAGTTGTTTCGTCTCCACTGTGGCCTCACTGATTAGCTATTTGCGGACGCTGTGTGTGTTCGACCATCCCGAAATATAACTATTTTTCTTATTCATCTTATTTCACTCAGTCTTTTGTGAAGTATTTATCACACATGTCCATATAATGAAAATACAATTTATCAGTCAGTACTACTATATAGCCAATACTGCCACAGTTCAGTTGTACATTTAAAGTCAGCCTATGCAACTTTTGAATTTGAGTAACATTATTACTATTTCTTTTACGAATAAAAACCTTTGTCCATAATTAATAAAACACACCTTTGCTTAATCCAGTATACTGGGGCATGTTTGCTACAGCTTTACGTGGACTGGTATGACCGATAGCTCGTAGTGGCTCTTTAAGTTAGCTAATGTTAGCAATCTTTAGATAAGTCTGTTGTATAACTGCCATGACTGAGTCAGTTGCTGACTTCATTACTCATCTCATTGACCCATTTTATGATGCAGTATGATTCAACGAGCCATTCAGATTCGGATCTCCTTCCTATAGGCTCGTTTGAGACGAGCCAGACCACATGCCGGGCAGATTCGTGTCCGACTTGATGCCGACTTACTCTGACGTCATGCATATGTGCAGCGATAATTGGAGTAATAAATTAAAAAGACAATGATGGTAACAGTACCTTCACTTAAAGAACAAGGCAGTGTCATGTCAACAGCATGACATTACAAGGACATTTAATGTGGCATGAGGACACATTTGAGCCTTTTCAGCAGGTTTAGGCAACAAACCCCTTAATAAGGTTTAGGAAAACCTTACGGATGGGCTTAGCTTACGGGGGCGGCAGTAGCTCAGTCTGTAGGGAGTTGGCTTGGGAACCGGAGGGTCACCGGTTCAAGTCCCGACATGGACCAAAAACTGAGTGTGAACTGGTAGCTGGAGAGGTGCCAGTTTACCTCTTGGGCACTGCCGAGGTGCCCCTGAGCAAGGCATCAAACCCCCAACTGCTCGGGGCGCTTGTCAGGAGCAGCCCCCTCACTCTGACACCTCTCCATTAATGCATGTATGTGTGTTTCAGGTCTGCATGTACCATGTATGAGTTTAACAGAGTGTAAATTGAATTTCCCCATTGTGGGACTAATAAAGGTAGATCTTCTTCTTCTTCTTCTTCTTCTTCTTCTTCTAAAGTAACTATGTAAACTAGGTGCAATACATACTGAAACAACTTAACATATGTACAGTACTGCATGCATCACCGCTCATCTGATCTCAGCTCCCCGCTCTGTCAGTAGTAATATCCTACATATTTGTGAATTCGGGCACATTTTATGAAGAATTATGAATTTTGAAGGCATATTTGATAGAACACAGCTGCACCGGCAGGATTCAGTGGTGCGACTGGTGACTGGTATCCAGAGCTCAGCAGGACGTTCGTAGTGTAGGCGGTAGCTAAGCTAACTAGCTGCTGGCTGTAGCTTCATATTTACCACACAGACAGTGGTAGCCATCTTTTCATCTCATAAGTCATCTAATCATCATCTAATAAGTAATCTGAGATTTCCCAAAATGTCAAACTACTTCTTTGAAATGCAGTTTTTTTTCTATTTTGTCACTTTTCAGTAAACAGAAAGAGGAGGGCGATGACCCCCAGCCCAGTCTGGTTTTCCTCTCTTCTTCTTCCTCCTCTGCTCCCTCCTTCCTCCCCTTCCTGACAAACATGTGGTTCCTGTGATGAAGGAAGGCCGAGTCTTGTGACTTAAATGTCCTCCAGGTGTTTACTGTGGAGTCCTTCATTCTGGGTGGGTGTGGGTGTGATCACAGTGTAAACTGCCTGGAAATGGCTTTTGGGTTAACAGAGTGGAAATGGCAGTGTGACGGTGGGTTAGCTTCAGCTGTCTGTCTGTGCTGCCCTGAGGTCCGGACTCGAAAAGAGGCCACCGAGTCAGTCAGCCATCACACGCAGCAAAACAAACGCACCTCAAAGCAGCACAATTTATAGTGAAGCCTGGCACAATAAAATACAGTCTACAAGAGAATCCACCGATTTAAACAGCAGTGTTTTTTCCAGAACAGTGGTGAAGAGCACAAGAAGCAAAGAGTTGGACTGAAGACTGGTGTGTTAACTCAATTCAGTCACATGAAACGGCGTAGAAATGCCATGATAATGTGCAAGGTGCTGTGTGGTTTGTACGCCATGTATCCTGGACTGACTGCGATATAAAGGCGTACGTGTATAAATGCTACGATGAGAGATAGTGACACAGTATAAAAAGGAGGAGCACCTAAGGTGGACTGGTGGGGAGGTTGGTTAACTTATTTTAAGCCTAACTATGACAAGCCATTTAGAGTCACATAGACCATAAAGCAAGGCGTGCTTCAGGGTTTGCCTACGTTGTGATTGACAGCTCGCTACAAGACCACGGCGTTGTCTGGTTGTGTCTTCGTTTTACAACGTTATCCATTTCAGTGGTGTGTTTTCAGTTCATGAAAGTTAATTCTGTTTTGGTCACTTGAAAATGTCCTATTCAGCGTTCGTCGGTGTCCAGTCCATCGCAGGACCATAGAGACAGACAGCCATTCACGCCCACATCCACACCTACGGGACATTTAGAGTCATCAGTTAACAGCATGTCTGTGGACTGTGGGAGGAAGCCGGAGCACCTGGAGAAAACCCACACTAACATGGAGGAAACATGCAAACTCCACACAGAAGGAGCCCAAGCTGGAATCGAACCTGCGGCCCTCTAGCTGTGAGGCGACAGCGCTAACCACTACACCCAAAATGCTGAACTCGAGACTTCAAAATCCACAAACCAATGGGTGACGTCACGGCGACTATGTCCACTTTTATATACAGTTGTACTGTAAAAATACTGCTGTACCCGGACCATTAACAGTTACTCTACTTTGACTCAGACTCACTTTATACTTATTCTCCTGGTTGTGGGGCACAAATACAAATCATACTTAATTTATCTGATTAATATGGGTATGTGGTAAAAGTATTGTTATTCATTATTTTATATATTTTGAAGACAGCTATATACGGTAGATATGCATGTGAAGAGTATATAAATAGCAGCAGACAACAACTGAATACAAAAGAAGCAGAACAGATGAGAACTACAAATCCCAATAACGACATGTTTTTGACATAAACACATACAGGTAGTTTAGTATCACACTATATATAATATAATAATAATAATAATAATAATAATAATATCAATCAACAGTTAACAGCAGCCCGCTCACATGCAGGGTTACTGCTCGGATCTACTCTGTTCGTCTCTGGTCTCTGAGCTACAGTGTTGAGCTCTAAAGGCAGCCGTTGACCCTTTGTTCATCTCTTAAGAGCACGTCTGTGGTCGTATTATCCTCAGGTGATGTCGAACAGCTCAGGCAGTAAAGACAAGAAAGGGGATCACATGTTTCTTCCTCCAGTAGTGTCCCACTTTACATTCAAACACAGCCAGTACTGGTCCAGGAGAGATTTACTCGGCGATGAGATTGAAACTTGACCCGTCACCCAGCGCTGCCCCCCGACGCACCAAGCCGACGGTCCGTCGGTCAGTCCGGTCTGTCGGACGGTCCGGCCCGTCGGCGAGCATCTGTCAGCTTCATTTTTTTCATGTCCCACATCGTCGGCTCCACTCTGCCCATTGAGTTTTTTCAGCATGGTGAGTCCTCAATGGAGCTCATTGGTGATAGAAATCACTCTGATTGGCTGTTCAGCGAATCAGTGCACGAGAAGAGAAGCAGACGTGAGGAAATCCAGTCAAGAGGAAATCACAAAAGGCTCTGCTCGTCTTTCATCGTCATCTCATCAGGTCATTCCAACACAGACATTTTCATCTGGACTGAAGCTGAGCGAGGAGTGACAGTGGCGTGAAAATGGCCGACAAACGCTGCTTTGTTTCACGTTTGTATCATAACGGTTTGTACAGTCCCTCCATAACTGATTTCTGCTGATCACTGAAACATCACCAGATCAATCAGAGACCACAGATCAGGATTTCAGCCTCTGTTTCAGGTATTTACATCTAGATCTGATCCACTACTCAGCATATAGCACCGTTTGTTTGAACCCATTTTTCTACTGAGCTAAATTATTGATCATGTGACTGACAGGTGTTTCTGTTGCCCAGGTGTGTCCTGTAACATTGATTATTCATCAATAAATAGAGCTGAATGTCTCCTCCTAGTTTCAGCTTTGGGTTTTTCCTGTTCAGACTGATTTCTAGTTAAAAGGTGAAACCAACATGAAGACCAGAGACCTGTCTCTGGGAGAAAAGCTGAGAGAAGATGGAAATCAATCAGAGCCATTGATCCAACGTCGGCCATAGCCGGTACAACCATCTGGACCGTCCTGAAGAAGAAAGAAACCACCGGTGTACCGAGCAACAGACGGTGAACCGGTAGACCGAGGAAACATCAGCAGCTGATGACAGAAACACTGTGAGAGCTGTAAAGAAAAACCCTAAAACAGCCGTCAGGGACGTCAGCAACAACCTCCAGAGGGAGGAGTGAAGGAATCCCAATCCACCGTTCACAGAGGACTTCAGGACCTAAAGGACAGAGGCTCCACCAGGAGAGGACAACCACTCATTATCAATAAGAAGAGGAAGGACAGACTGGAACCAGACTACAAGGACAGAGACTCCACCAGGAGAGGACAACCACTCATTAGCAATAAGAAGAGGAAGGACAGACTGGAACCAGACTACAAGGACAGAGACTCCACCAGGAGAGGACAACCACTCATTATCAATAAGAAGAGGAAGGACAGACTGGAACCAGACTACAAGGACAGAGACTCCACCAGGAGAGGACAACCACTCATTATCAATAAGAGGAGGAAGGACAGACTGGAACCAGACTACAAGGACAGAGACTCCACCAGGAGAGGACAACCACTCATTAGCAATAAGAAGAGGAAGGACAGACTGGAACCAGACTACAAGGACAGAGACTCCACCAGGAGAGGACAACCACTCATTAGCAATAAGAAGAGGAAGGACAGACTGGAACCAGACTACAAGGACATAGACTCCACCAGGAGAGGACAACCACTCATTAGCAATAAGAAGAGGAAGGACAGACTGGAACCAGACTACAAGGACAGAGGCTCCACCAGGAGAGGACAACCACTCATTAGCAATAAGAGGAGGAAGGACAGACTGGAACCAGACTACAAGGACAGAGACCACCAGGAGAGGACAACCACTCATTAGCAATAAGAGGAGGAAGGACAGACTGGAACCAGACTACAAGGACAGAGACTCCACCAGGAGAGGACAACCACTCATTAGCAATAAGAAGAGGAAGGACAGACTGGAACCAGACTACAAGGACAGAGGCTCCACCAGGAGAGGACAACCACTCATTAGCAATAAGAGGAGGAAGGACAGACTGGAACCAGACTACAAGGACAGAGACCACCAGGAGAGGACAACCACTCATTAGCAATAAGAGGAGGAAGGACAGACTGGAACCAGACTACAAGGACAGAGACTCCACCAGGAGAGGACAACCACTCATTAGCAATAAGAAGAGGAAGGACAGACGGACCCAGACTACAAGGACAGAGGCTCCACCAGGAGAGGACAACCACTCATTAGCAATAAGAAGAGGAAGGACAGACTGGAACCAGACTACAAGGACAGAGGCTCCACCAGGAGAGGACAACCACTCATTAGCAATAAGAAGAGGAAGGACAGACTGGAACCAGACTACAAGGACAGAGACTCCACCAGGAGAGGACAACCACTCATTATCAATAAGAAGAGGAAGGACAGACTGGGACCAGACTACAAGGACAGAGGCTCCACCAGGAGAGGACAACCACTCATTAGCAATAAGAAGAGGAAGGGCTGGTGTGTCTGGGCCTCCAGGGTACTTTCAACAAACCAAGTTCATTTGGCTCGTCAAATCAGTTAAATTGATCTTTTTGGTTTCTTTTATATTTAGTCTGTTTTGGTTTTACAGTTCACAAATTAAATGGGACTAAATTTGAAAAATAATCTGCCTGAAGGGAATGTCCACTTCTATGCAAGAAATCACAGACTCGACACTTTCTCCTACTTTATCTCAAATGACTTGTCCTCCCACTCATGTTAACCTGTCATTTTTGGTCCATCTCAACAAATAAGCCTGTATTTAGGTTTAGACCACTTCTTCTCGGACTGGTTGTTGGTCTGCACCAGACTGCTGCATTCACAATGGCTGAAATGAACTGCACCAAGGTCTATTAAAACGGACTAAATATTGGTTTCTACTGTAGGGTAGCTTTCATATAGATGTAGATATACATATATAGAAGTGCTAAATCCGCTCACTCCTCCTGAAAGCTAAACTGTCTGAGGCCTGACAGCCATACAGTAGCAGCACCACTGAACCTAGTTAAATTCCTGTTTAAATATATAGAAATAACAAACTGACGACTGTCACTGTTTTTAGCCATGCTAGTTGCTTGGCAGTGTCAGTCCACAGCTTTGGTCCAGACAATAATATCAAATCCAATTATTGGATAGATTGCAATAAAAGTTAGCACAGACAGTGATGCCCCTCTCAGGATGAATAGTGATATCTCTGGTGATCCCGTAGTTTAGTTTAGTGCCATTCATCGGTTCGGTTGTATGGCAGTAGCGGTTGTAGCATGGCTGTAGAATCATCAATGTCACTCACAATATTAAAGCCTATATGCTGACCGGTATTTTCTGTTAGCCTGTCAGTATTTACCCCATTTACTGACACTCAGACCTCTTTCTGGTTTCACTTACCTCCAAATGCCTCATGAATTCTGCCTGTAATGGCTTTTACCAAGAAGCAGAGTCTTGATATATATATGCTATATATACATTAAACTCCATTATCACAGCACTATTGATGACAATAATGGTGTGCACAGCTGTCTTTAAGGCCTCTGCCCATAGCAAAATGTCCATTTTTATATACAAGCTGCAACAAAAATATTCAAAACCCATAAAATGCAACCAACACTGTCCCTTGTCTTTTATGGAGATAAAGAAACAGCGCCTTGACCTGAGTTAGGACCCAGATGAGATACTGGGGAATAATATATAGACCAGCGTTCATACAGTAATATATCAGGTGTCCCCAAACGAGAGTGCTGTCTGAGCAGAAAGTCTCCCTTTCTCATCCTTATGAATGAATTACTGAGTAATGCAGGATCAGCAATCCCACTCTGGGCGGTTGAGAACATATTGGCCCAGATTTACTGACAATTATTCCACTATCTCACTAAAAGTTAGGATTTTGGGTTAGACACCGTACCTTATTACAGTAGCTAATCTGCATCACTGAAAAACTGCAAGATGGCATAAATTTGGTTCTCATTTCAAGAATCCAAAGTGCTGTATTTGTGACTCCTATTCAGAGATAACTGAGGTTAATGTTTCATGTTGTATTAGACGTGAAGACGTATTTATTCAAGGCCACACGGGGAAACGACGGATGATTAGAAACTCCTAACTGAAGATGAGAGAACGACGGGAAAGAAATCTCCTTTAAGGAAGAAGAAGAAGAAGAAGAAGATATTCCTTTATTAGTCCCACAGTGGGGAAATTCAGTAAGAAGAGAGGCGAGTCAAGAAGGACCTAACATAAACTGTTAGAGTGGCAATGAGATGAAATAATAATAATAACACATGGCTGCAGATTCCATATGTATTGAGATTTTTAAGTACTGTGATTCTACAAGTACTGTGATTCAATATTGCGATTTGATATTATGAATTATTTATTATTATTTGCAATTTTTCACTATTCTAACACTAGACCATGGGAAAAAGTTGAATCATAGACTTTTTCTTCAGAAAATATCTTGTTCTTGTTACAGTAAAAAGGTTTGATTTTCAGCATGTATGTAGTCAGAGATCCTGGAGATAAAAATATCAGGACTGATTTATTAGATGATTTCCAGTATCCAAGAAATCCAAGAATAGAGACATTTCCCTCACAAATTAGTTTTCTTTTCTTGTGGTGAAGATAATCCAATCAATCTTACTTCCATATACAGTATGTATTTTTATGTGCATTTGTCTTATTTAACACTTTATTTTGAAAACCGGATGTAGTCAGACATATATACTTCCACTAACCTTGCCAGTCCATCACCAGATCAGGGCCATTTGAATGCATTTAATAGGGGTGGACCGATCTGATACGGTGATACGGTACACGATGCTGGACTCAGTCTCAGTACTTAAATACTTTCAACTTCACGATGCTGGACTCAGTCTCAGTACTTAAATACTTTCAACTTCACGATGCTGGACTCAGTCTCAGTACTTAAATACTTTCAACTTCACGATGCTGGACTCAGTCTCAGTACTTAAATACTTTCAACTTCACGATTCTGGACTCCCAGTCTCAGTACTTAAATACTTTCAACTTCACGATGCTGGACTCAGTCTCAGTACTTAAATACTTTCAACTTCACGATGCTGGACTCAGTCTCAGTACTTAAATACTTTCAACTTCACGATGCTGGACTCAGTCTCAGTACTTAAATACTTTCAACTTCACGATGCTGGACTCAGTCTCAGTACTTAAATACTTTCAACTTCACAATGCTGGACTCAGTCTCAGTACTTAAATACTTTCAACTTCACGATGCTGGACTCAGTCTCAGTACTTAAATACTTTCAACTTCACGATGCTGGACTCAGTCTCAGTACTTAAATACTTTCAACTTCACGATGCTGGACTCAGTCTCAGTACTTAAATACTTTCAACTTCACGATGCTGGACTCAGTCTCAGTACTTAAATACTTTCAACTTCACGATGCTGGACTCAGTCTCAGTACTTAAATACTTTCAACTTCACGATTCTGGACTCCCAGTCTCAGTACTTAAATACTTTCAACTTCACGATGCTGGACTCAGTCTCAGTACTTAAATACTTTCAACTTCACGATGCTGGACTCAGTCTCAGTACTTAAATACTTTCAACTTCACGATGCTGGACTCAGTCTCAGTACTTAAATACTTTCAACTTCACGATGCTGGACTCAGTCTCAGTACTTAAATACTTTCAACTTCACGATGCTGGACTCAGTCTCAGTACTTAAATACTTTCAACTTCACGATTCTGGACTCCCAGTCTCAGTACTTAAATACTTTCAACTTCACGATGCTGGACTCAGTCTCAGTACTTAAATACTTTCAACTTCACGATGCTGGACTCCCAGTCTCAGTACTTAAATACTTTCAACTTCACGATGCTGGACTCAGTCTCAGTACTTAAATACTTTCAACTTCACGATGCTGGACTCAGTCTCAGTACTTAAATACTTTCAACTTCACGATGCTGGACTCATTCTCAGTACTTAAATACTTTCAACTTCACGATGCTGGACTCCCAGTCTCAGTACTTAAATACTTTCAACTTCACGATGCTGGACTCAGTCTCAGTACTTAAATACTTTCAACTTCACAATGCTGGACTCAGTCTCAGTACTTAAATACTTTCAACTTCACGATGCTGGACTCACAGTCTCAGTACTTAAATACTTTCAACTTCACGATGCTGGACTCAGTCTCAGTACTTAAATACTTTCAACTTCACGATGCTGGACTCAGTCTCAGTACTTAAATACTTTCAACTTCACGATGCTGGACTCCCAGTCTCAGTACTTAAATACTTTCAACTTCACGATTCTGGACTCCCAGTCTCAGTACTTAAATACTTTCAACTTCACGATGCTGGACTCCCAGTCTCAGTACTTAAATACTTTCAACTTCACGATGCTGGACTCACAGTCTCAGTACTTAAATACTTTCAACTTCACGATGCTGGACTCCCAGTCTCAGTACTTAAATACTTTCAACTTCACGATGCTGGACTCAGTCTCAGTACTTAAATACTTTCAACTTCACGATGCTGGACTCCCAGTCTCAGTACTTAAATACTTTCAACTTCACGATGCTGGACTCACAGTCTCAGTACTTAAATACTTTCAACTTCACGATGCTGGACTCCCAGTCTCAGTACTTAAATACTTTCAACTTCACGATGCTGGACTCAGTCTCAGTACTTAAATACTTTCAACTTCACGATGCTGGACTCCCAGTCTCAGTACTTAAATACTTTCAACTTCACGATGCTGGACTCACAGTCTCAGTACTTAAATACTTTCAACTTCACGATGCTGGACTCACAGTCTCAGTACTTAAATACTTTCAACTTCACGATGCTGGACTCCCAGTCTCAGTACTTAAATACTTTCAACTTCACGATGCTGGACTCAGTCTCAGTACTTAAATACTTTCAACTTCACGATACTGGACTCCCAGTCTCAGTACTTAAATACTTTCAACTTCACGATGCTGGACTCAGTCTCAGTACTTAAATACTTTCAACTTCACGATGCTGGACTCACAGTCTCAGTACTTAAATACTTTCAACTTCACGATGCTGGACTCCCAGTCTCAGTACTTAAATACTTTCAACTTCACGATGCTGGACTCAGTCTCAGTACTTAAATACTTTCAACTTCACGATGCTGGACTCCCAGTCTCAGTACTTAAAATACTTTCAACTTCACGATGCTGGACTCCCAGTCTCAGTACTTAAATACTTTCAACTTCACGATGCTGGACTCAGTCTCAGTACTTAAATACTTTCAACTTGAATGTAACTGTGTTTCACTGTGTTCTGTTTTATTCATTATTTCTGTGCATTTATTCAGTTTTAATTTTATTCTGGACATCATTGAAAATGAAGACATGTCCTCAATGATTCCTTAGTTAGTCCTGGTTCAGACTGAGAGGACAGACTAACATTACTTAGTAGTCCTGGTTCAGACTGAGAGGACAGACTAACATTACTTAGTAGTCCTGGTTCAGACTGAGAGGACAGATTAACATTAGTTAGTAGTCCTGGTTCAGACTGAGAGGACAGACTAACATTAGTTAGTAGTCCTGGTTCAGACTGAGAGGACAGACTAACATTAGTCAGTAGTCCTGGTTCAGACTGAGAGGACAGACTAACATTAGTTAGTAGTCCTGGTTCAGACTGAGAGGACAGACTAACATTGGTCAGTAGTCCTGATTCAGACTCAGAGGACAGACTAACATTGGTCAGTAGTCCTGATTCAGACTCAGAGGACAGACTAACATTAGTTAGTAGTCCTGATTCAGACTGAGAGGACAGACTAACATTAGTTAGTTAGTCCTGATTCAGACTCAGAGGACAGACTAACATTAGTTAGTAGTCCTGATTCAGACTGAGGGGACAGACTAACATTAGTTAGTTAGTCCTGATTCAGACTGAGGGGACAGACTAACATTAGTTAGTTAGTCCTGATTCAGACTCAGAGGACAGACTAACATTAGTTAGTTAGTCCTGATTCAGACTGAGGGGACAGACTAACATTAGTTAGTAGTCCTGATTCAGACTGAGAGGACAGACTAACATTAGTTAGTAGTCCTGATTCAGACTGAGAGGACAGACTAACATTAGTTAGTAGTCCTGATTCAGACTGAGGGGACAGACTAACATTAGTTAGTAGTCCTGGTTCAGACTGAGGGGACAGACTAACATTAGTTAGTTAGTCCTGATTCAGACTGAGAGGACAGACTAACATTAGTTAGTAGTCCTGATTCAGACTGAGGGGACAGACTAACATTAGTTAGTAGTCCTGGTTCAGACTGAGGGGACAGACTAACATTAGTTAGTTAGTCCTGGTTCAGACTCAGAGGACAGACCATCCAACCAGACAGACCATCCAACCAGACAAACCATCAAACCATCCAACCAGACAAACCATTCAACCAGACTAACCATCCAACCAGACAAACCATCAAACCACCCAACCAGACAAACCAGTCAACCATCCAACCAGACAGACCATCCAACCAGACAAACATCAAACCATCCAACCAGACAAACCATTCAACCAGACTAACCATCCAACCAGACAAACCATCAAACCACCCAACCAGACAAACCAGTCAACCATCCAACCAGACAAACCATCCAACCAGACAAACCATCCAACCAGACAAACCATTCAACCAGACAGACCATCCAACCAGACAAACCATCAAACCATCCAACCAGACAAACCATTCAACCAGACAGACCATCCAACCAGACAAACCATCAAACCATCCAACCAGACAAACCATTCAACCAGACAGACCATCCAACCAGACAAACCATCAAACCATCCAACCAGGCAAACCATTCAACCATCCAACCATAGAGACCATCCAACCAGACAAACCATCAAACCATCCAACCAGACAAACCATTCAACCAGACAGACCATTCAAGCAGACAAACCATCCAACCAGACAGACCATCCAACCAGACAAACCATCCAACCAGACAAACCATCCATCCAGACAGACCATCCAACCAGACAGACCATCCAACCAGACCGACCATCCAACCAGACAGACCATCCAACCAGACAAACCATAAAACCATCCAACCAGACAGACCATCCAACCAGACAAACCATCCAACCAGACAAACCATAAAACCATCCAACCAGACAGACCATCCAACCAGACAAACCATCAAACCATCCAACCAGACAAACCATTCAACCAGACTAACCATCCAACCAGACAAACCATCAAACCACCCAAACAGACAAACCAGTCAACCATCCAACCAGACAGACCATCCAACCAGACAAACCATCAAACCATTCAACCAGACAAACCATTCAACCAGACTAACCATCCAACCAGACAAACCATCAAACCACCCAACCAGACAAACCATTCAACCAGACAGACCATCCAACCAGACAAACCATCAAACCATCCAACCAGACAAACCATTCAACCATCCAACCAGACAAACCATTCAACCAGACAGACCATTCAAGCAGACAAACCATCCAACCAGACAGACCATCCAACCAGACAGACCATCCAACCAGACAAACCATTCAACCATCCAACCATAGAGACCATCCAACCAGACAAACCATCAAACCATCCAACCAGACAAACCATTCAACCAGACAGACCATTCAAGCAGACAAACCATCCAACCAGACAGACCATCCAACCAGACAGACCATCCAACCAGACAAACCATTCAACCAGACAGACCATTCAAGCAGACAAACCATCCAACCAGACAGACCATCCAACCAGACAGACCATCCAACCAGACAAACCATCCATCCAGACAGACCATCCAACCAGACAGACCATCCAACCAGACCGACCATCCAACCAGACAGACCATCCAACCAGACAAACCATAAAACCATCCAACCAGACAGACCATCCAACCAGACAGACCAACCAGACAGACCATCCAACCAGACAGACCATCCAACCAGACAGACCATCCAACCAGACAGACCATCCAACCAGACAGACCAACCAGACAGACCATCCAACCAGACAGACCAACCAGACAGACCATCCAACCAGACAGACCATCCAACCAGACAGACCAACCACACAGACCATCCAACCAGACAGACCAACCAGACAGACCATTCAAGCAGACAAACCATCCAACCAGACAGACCATCCAACCAGACAGACCATCCAACCAGACAAACCATTCAACCATCCAACCATAGAGACCATCCAACCAGACAAACCATCAAACCATCCAACCAGACAAACCATTCAACCAGACAGACCATCCAACCAGACCGACCATCCAACCAGACAGACCATCCAACCAGACAAACCATAAAACCATCCAACCAGACAGACCCTCCAACCAGACAGACCAACCAGACAGACCATCCAACCAGACAGACCAACCAGACAGACCATCCAACCAGACAGACCAACCAGACAGACCATCCAACCAGACAGACCATCCAACCAGACAGACCAACCAGACAGACCATCCAACCAGACAGACCAACCAGACAGACCATCCAACCAGACAGACCATCCAACCAGACAGACCATCCAACCAGACAAACCAGATAGACCATCCAACCAGACAGACCAACCAGACAGACCATCCTACCAGACAGACCAACCAGACAGACCATCCAACCAGACAGACCAACCAGATAGACCATCCAACCAGACAGACCAACCAGACAGACCATCCAACCAGACAGACCATCCAACCAGACAGACCATCTAAGGTCATCGTCAGGAAAAACGTGACCATCAGACAAAGCAGTGATGCCAGTACATGGTAGGAGATCAATAACAGTAAGAAGAAGCAGAACAGATGCCTGCTTGTTGTCAGGAATGTGCATGGCATTCAAACACACATCTGTGTGTGTGTGTGTGTGTGTGTGTGTGTGTGTGTGTGTGTGCCTGTATCAAATGTGTTAACCATCAGGGAGAGAACCTTGGTAGCTGGCGAGGAAGCTGTTGCTAGGTAACTACAGTGTGATAGGGTACCTCTGACTGTGGCAGGTGCAACACTTCCAGTCTAAGGTCTTATGGGTGATGATAATCAATACATAAAACACATATTTCATCTTTTTTAATGTAGTTTTGGTGGCAGCTTAAAGACACTGTCAGTCCTCACAGGCCTGCTGATGAAAACTACACTTCAACCTGTTCTGTGGAGGCATTTGATGAGTTTTGTTGGAAAATAAGTAGTTTGAGGAAAAACGACATAGAAAGCTGGTCCTGAGCTGATGGAGCCTTGAGTGCTGTAGATGTGTTTGATGCTCAGCTCTACTAATAGGAGTAACGATGAAGAGGACATGGCTCTCGTCTCATCACACTGATTATCTCTGTAACAGTGATCACAGGACATCGCTGCAAGGCTTTGGTATTAAACTGATACCGGGTTTGATTTTCAGCATATGTAGTCAGAGATTTCCTGAAGTCAAATATATCAGTCATTATCAGACATTATTTATTATTTTTTGTCCACACATGTAATGTTTTACACTTCCAGTGAATATAATCCAATAAGACTTATTTCCATAGATGGATTCTGTAGATCCAGTTCCCTTTGTTAACACCTTATTTTGAAAAGCGGCCGTAGTCCCAGGTGTCTACTTCCTCTAACTCCTCCAAGGTGGTCTCTAGCTCTCCGTCAGCTCCGTTCTCTTTATCCATCCATGGTCAGCTCCATCGGGGCCGTCTGAATGCATTTAACATAAATGTCAGTATATGGCGCTCTACAGTCGTAGCGTCGGCCCGTCGGACCACGGAGACGAGAGTCCGATCCAGTCTGTCCCGATGTTTTCCTGATGTTCTCCCTGCCCTTGTGTGTCTTGTCGTGTCCCCTTGTCTGTCTCCTTGTTGGGTTATGGGGTTATGTCTTGTGCAGGTGGGCGTGGTCCCCAGTCTCCTCCCCCCGGCGGCTGCAGCTGGCACACCTGACACCTATTTCCATCATTCATCTCTGCAGTACCTACACCGCACGTTACCGCCGTATGACGTTTCCGTCCGCGACGGCGTGCAGCTTTAGCAATGTGTGAAAGCCAAAGTGTTTCAGCTCCCTGCGGTTTGTTTTGGTGACGGATATGAGACGGTAACTTCCTTCTACTTCTGCATAGAGTCAAATGAGGCAAATATGTCGATTCTGGCATTAAAAAATCCTGATTCACAGGTGAATCGATTTTTTCCCACCTCCACTGAATTGATACTAGTTATTGTGCTTCCCGCCTTCCTCTTCTTCTCCTTCGATCCAGAAGACATCTGAGGCCTTGAAGGGAAATGTAAGACCCCTTGCTCCCCTGTCCCTTCCCCTAGCTGCTCACATGTCGGATAGGTCCAACACACCGACGTCAACGAGATGCCATGTGGCCTCTCAGCTCTGTGCTGTGTTCAGCGTCTCAGAGGCCGAAGCTTTCCCCACTCTGATTACAGGTGGTCAAGTTTCAGAGGGGCTGGCCTGCTGAAACTCTGCTGCTTAGATAATAGAGTTGTTCCAATCAAGGAGCACTCTGGTATCCATGGAGACAGCCTTGTGTGTGTGTGTGTGTGTGTGTGTGTGTGTGTGTGTGTGTGTGTGTGTGTGTGTGTGGAGAGTGTGTGTGTGTGTGTGTGTGTGAGAGTGTGTGTGTGCGTGTGTGTGTGTGTGTGAGAGTGTGTGTGTGTGTGTGTGTGTGTGTGAGAGAGTGTGTGTGTGTGTGTGTGTGTGTGTGTGTGTGTGTGTGGGTCAAAGCAGTTGAGCTAGAGTTGCACTGTGTGTATAAATAGCAGGTTATAATGGAAGCAAACCGTCCTGGTAAAAGCCTGCAGTCTTACAGTAAAGTGACCACACACTGCTACTACTATACTACTACTATACTACTACTATATGTCGTAATATAAAGGAGCACCTTTACAACATGCAATAAAAACAAAAGTTATTCAAATCAAGATTATTTTTGTCAATATTGAGATCATGATTATGTAACACAATCACTCATTGACTCTGAAACATTATGCATTTAAAAAGACAATCCTGTGCACTTTACAGTTAAATGCAACAGCTTGGTGCACTTTGAGAGCAATATTAAGACGTTTTTTGATTCAATATATTGGTATATCCTGTATGTGATACTATAAGCAATGCGACATATTACTTTTCTGCCATATGCATATAATAACTGCATATAATTTGTGTAAAAAGCACTGATGTGATCAGAACAGTGGGATCAGCATTGGCATTAATCACAGTCTCTGTAACATCCGACATCACAGCTCTACTTTTAGTGCAATCCTAGCTACTGTCTGCCACCAGTCTTTGCATGTAAACTATTGATTAAAAATCAATACAGTGTTTTTGAGAATCAATACATCACAAAACAGTCATAATTTCAGTGTGTATTACCCACATGTTGGTGCAAAGTCATGATATTGTTAAACAAGACAGCAATGGGGGCGGCAGTAGCTCAGTCTGTAGGGAGTTGGCTTGGGAACCGGAGGGTCACCGGTTCAAGTCCCGACATGGACCAAAAAACTGAGTGTGAACTGGTAGCTGGAGAGGTGCCAGTTTACCTCTTGGGCACTGCCGAGGTGCCCCTGAGCAAGGCACCAAACCCCCAACTGCTCGGGGCGCTTGTCAGGAGCAGCCCCCTCACTCTGACATCTCTCCATTAATGCATGTATGTGGACATGTTTGTGCGTGTGTGTGTTAACAACAGAGTGTAAATTGAATTTCCCCTAGTGGGACTAATAAAGGTTGATCTTCTTCTTCTTCTTCTAATACTTCAGTGTGCTTCCTGTCCCACCTTCTGTCTTTTATCCATCCCTCTCCTCCTCTCCTCTCTAATTCAATCACCCCATTTCCTGTTTACCTGGCAGTGTGTGTGTGTGTGTGTGTGTGTGTGTGTGTGTGTGTGTGTGTGTGTGTGTGATTGTGAGCTTGGACCTAATCGTCACTCGTCATCCCGTCCTGGACGCTGTGTTGTGCACATGAATAGAAACATACTCATACGTTCATATGAAGCTGAAGCAGCAGCTATGTGTAACTTCAGACCTACTGCAGCTTAGTTTACAGCTGAAGGCAGTTCTGCTATAGCTTAGTAACAACAGGTTAAAGGTCAATGCTAACCAAAAAAGAGCTTATTTTGAGAAGAACGTTAGAATAGTAAGAAGAAGAACAACAAAGAATAATGTCAACGAGTTAATACAGAAACTAATGTGTCCAGTTTTTATGCTAATGCTAGCTGTTGTGGCTAACCCTGTTCTGTGACCAACATATAACGTTAGCAAGTGCATATCAGCTACTTATCGTGTCCCAGCTGCTGGGCGATCCATGAACAGTATCGCCATATGTTGTCCGTTACTTGTGACCTAAGTAGTGTCTTTTAAAAGGTAGACCCAAGTAAACAGTCAGGTTAATCGAACAAAAGGTGAGCTTTGAGCGTTAGCAGACAACACACAAAGCTACACAGAGAACACAAGATACTACAGAGTAACACAAAGTACACGGAGTAACACAGGGTAATGTGGAGAACATAAGGTAATATGGAGTAACACAAAGTACACGGAGTAACACAGTGAAACATGGAGGGACAGGGAAACACAGAGCAACTCAGAGAGACAAAGAGATACGCAGAGTAACTAAGAAAACCATGAGGAACAGTAGAGTGTAATGGATACACAGTATCACAAAATAACACAGAACAACACGGAGTACCTGGAGAAACACAAAGTAACACACACAAGCACAGAGTCCAGGAAACAGAGTGATGGAAGGAAAACCTGGAGTTACAGGATGAAACAGAACAACGTGGAATGACTCGGAGAAACACAAAGAAGGAGGAAACAGGAAACAGAAGCTCTGACAGCACAAACAATCTGACAGGAAGTGAAGGGAAAGGACGGCTTAAATACGCAAACTGATGACAAGCAGGTGGAAACAATCAGGGCGGGGCAGATAATCAGACACAGGTGAGGGAATCGGGTCAGAGCTGTCAATCACAGCAACAGCGGGAAAACACACAGGGGCAGGAAGTGAAGCTAGAAGTGACACGAGACAAAGGACTTTCAAAATAAAACAGGACACAAACTAAGACAGGAAACCAGGATCAGGACAGGGAGCGAAACAGGACGTGACACCAGAGATGGGACAAAACAAACAGGAACACTAGAATGAAAATAACAGCAACTCAGGATACAGAACCAACGATGCTGACAGAGGAAACGAACTCAGTCCAGAACCTTTATTACACATTCGTGGGTTGTCCAGGTAGTCGTGTGTGATACAGTGTGGTGTGGTGGCAGCAGGATGGCTATGAGCTGGAGGAATCGTATCAGTTCGAACAGTTTCACCGCTCAAACATATTTCCACAGGATGAAATCCACTGAGATCAAGGTCCGTCTGAATATTTATTTCCCCACACAAGAAGAACCAGTGTGTAAGATGAGGGGGTCTCTAATATTAATAGCTATGTTTTATTTTTCATCACATGAAAATAAGAATCTGTGTTTTTGTGACGACGACGAATGAGCCGTTATATCTACATGTGTTTTCTACATTTATCCCTCTTCACGGAGGCGGCAGCCATCTTCCTCCAGTAGCCCAGAAGGGACAAACCAAACGCTGGCTCGAGTTAGGGCCATTCGTAGTTTCACGTTTTCCTACTCACCGTTTGGCACATGGGGGAACTTTCAGGTGGTTGCAATGTGCAACCTCACCACTAGGTAGCGCCAGATCCTACACAGCCACCTTTAAAGGGGAAGCAGAGATCGCAGGGCCGTTCGTGGAAATGAAGGCCGATACAGAGGAGAAGACGAGAGGAAAGAAGTCATTGATCCGGGAACAGAATGAGAAAGATGTGTTGGTCTGTTTGCTTCATGTGTCAGTTCATCACACACATCCACCCGTCCTGTGGTTTATTCCTCTACTCTCAGCTTCCCTCCGCTCAGAGGCTTCAGAAACAGATGCTTCAGGATCACACAGCGCAGACAGTCAGCCAGGATGTCGGTATTTATAGTACATGAATTCAGCGGGCTGCACCTCGGACTTCCTCTGGACAATACTGTGTGTGTGACTGTGTGAGTGTGTGTGTGTGTGTGTGTGTGTGTGTGTGAGTGTGTGTGTGTATGTACTGGCTGCATGCGTTCTGTTGATGCATGTGTGGTTCCATCTCGGTGTTTATACGTTGCGATGCATCCATCCATCATATGACGTCGTCCGATCCGACAGCATGTGATTATTGACGGTGGGTCTCCCATAATGCATCTGTCGATCAGTGAAATGGTCCCATGGCGGCAGTCTGAGTGCCAGAAATGGTCTGGGGTCAGAGATTAGAGGCAGTATGCTCATCAGGTCTAATCTGATCTGGTTCTAATGTCCAGTTGTGTCTTCACTGAAGGTCCTGGTCCGTATCCCGTCTGTTTTTTATTCATACACTCATCATATTTCTATTTATTTTTATTTTTATTTTAGAGCCAAACTTTACAGTATATGGTATATGGTAAAATATGTAGAACTGCAAATCACTCACTTTCATTATTCATCAATCTGCTGATTATTTTCTTTCCATAAGTATAGTAACGAATCAGAGCCGAGGTCCATCCATCTTCAACCACTGTTAGGGGTCTCGGGGGTCTGGAGCAGGTTCACCTGGACAGGTGTCCAGTCCATCACAGGACACATAGAGACAGACACCATTCACACCTACAGTTTCTGTCCAGAGACTGTAGGAGGAAACCAGAGAACCCAGAGAAAACCCACACCAACATGCAATCTCCACACGGGTTCGAACCTGTGACCCTGTGAGGCGACAGCGCTGACCACTGCACCAGCGTAACAGTGGTTATAATGCATTATTACGTTTGGTTAAAATAATAATGTCAGTGAGTGACCAGGTCTTATGAAGTATTATAATACTTCACCTTATAACTTATTATAAAATACTTCATAATGTGTGTTGTGATTATTGTTAAAAATCATTCTGGATATTTATAAGTGCTTATAGCTAAAATTATACCATGCTAGATGTCGACTAGTTTGTATTTCATTTCTCTTGATTGATTGTTTGTATGGCTGTCATCGGGGGCCGCTACAGTGTGAAATAATTACACACACCTGATAAAAAAAGTGCTCCACTGTTATCTAATTACTCTACAGGGGGCCAAGTTTCCAAAACTCCACAAATCAATGCACAGTTATGAAAATAGGCTTTTTTTGCAGCATCGGCAGCAGTATTGGACTAAAATAATCCACATTATAAACTCAAATTAGAGTCACTTATTTGTGTGTGCTGTCTATCCCTGGTGATTCACTGCTTTGTGCTGATTATAACTGCACCGCCTTCTGTTTAATGGCTCCTTTGTGCTTTGCTTTGATTTGCACAATTAGTGCGTTTACAGCCTGCATCCCATATTGGTCAGTGGTGAGGAGAGGGGTAGTCTGTACTTGTGGTAATTAATGAGTTAACTGTGGCAATGGACTGAAGCTGTTTCACTGCTCTGAGCTCAGCTGATGTGGGTACAGCAGACTGTACAGGAAGTCACGCTGGTTCACTCAGAGTCTCTCTGCAGGAAGCAGATGCTGTTTTACAGTCTAGAAATGATGGCGTCACACACTCACACACTCACACACTCACACTGCCATTACACTGATGTGAACGTCTTTCTGTGAGCGTGACGGGGAGTTACATGTGATCCTGCATCTTTGTGCTTTGGGTGCATGTACAGCTGTCTCCATGTACAGGGAGAGCTAGAGGATGCTTGTTGCCTAGCAACTGCCTCTATGCAACCGAGTATTCCCTAGTGTGTGTGCGTGTGTGTGTGTGTGTGGGCAGGGAAACAGGCTGCAGGCTGAGGTGTGCAGCAACATCATGAAATCAGTATTTTCCCAGGGTTCTGCTGCAGCAGGCTACGAAGGAGTGTGTTAGTGCTGTGTGTGTGTGTGTGTGTGTGTGTGTGTGTGTGTGTGTGTGTGTGTGTGTGTGTGTTGGGGGGGTGCAGCAGGTAATCCACAATGATTTAATGGAGGGTTTACGTGCTTTAAAATTTTTGATATTTTAAGTTTTATAGTGGTTCTGCATATAAAGCCTATGCGCAACCACAGTGGACCCACACAAGTGTTTTCACTTATGCTGCTGGATTAGGTCTCTTTACAGGACTATGTGGGCGTGTACAGACCCGGCTTCATTGGTGTCTCCGTCACTTGCCTCTTAGTTTTGTTGCACCTGTTAGGGTGAGACCATAGCATTGCACCTTCTCTTTTACTTTTTACTATACTGTATTCATCTGTACTGTGTTTATGCTGCTATGACACCTGAATTTCCCTCCGGAGATTAATAAAGGTTCATCTTATCTTATCTTATCTAGAAACACAATAGGAGTAGAAGGGTCAAGAAACTGTTTGCTGTGGTAATTGAACTCGTAAAAAAGAAAAGAAAATGGTGATTATTGTTACTTGTCATGGTGACAACAGAACCGGCGTCACTGAGGCCGTAAAGTGTATGGACGCAGCTTGCGGCGAAGAGAACGAAGCTGGGTAGGTTGCAGCTCTCCGAAGCAGCAGAGGGTCCGTTTGAACTCGGCGCTGCCTGTTTGGTTCATCTTCCATAACCAGCCAGCTGTCTGCTAGCAGGCTAGCTGTCTTCCTGATTCCACCATGCTTTAATGACCCACTGCTTACAGACCAGCAAAGCTGTCCCTCATCCGATGACAGCAATGAGCTTTCCTACGCTGACAAGAGTACGTGAATGAAGCATTAACCTGTTCAGGTTTACTCATTTACTCTGGCTCTCTTCTTCGTAGCGTTTCTACTCCACTGCTCATTTGAGTTGTTACTGCAAAACTCAGTGAGTCCGCAACTGGCCACAAGTCATTTTAGTTTATGCAGAAGATAGCACACTACAGTGGTTGCTATGGCAACAGTATACAGAGTACAGAGTACCCTATTATCATTCTTATTGGGCCATAATATGGATGCTGTTTTTTTCTAACCCATAGCCAACCCGGTGAGTGTGTAATTTATTTGTTGGTGAATAAATGCTAGAACTCCTTAAGACCCAGGTTCATGTGTCCGACTGGCCGCCTGCTGATAAGTGAAGGGGGTTTGCCCAAGACCCCAGGAAGAGCAGCAGTCATTGATCCCAATGTTCGTAGTGGCCAAACGACAGTATGACAGCTTCTGTGTCTGTCGCATGATGTCGCTGGGCCCAAAAAGACGTTTACTTTTACTTTTCATAGACTTACATTGAGAAAGAGATGTCTGTAACTCATAATCATTTTTTTAGGTCCATGTTCGATGGGCCCAGTGGATGCAGAAGATCACCTGAAGATTCATGTACTTTTCCAGACAGAAGTTGAACATCATGCGCTGATCAGCTTTCATAGGAATGAACGGGGCCCCACCGTCAATGCTCGATCCAGTTCCCTTAATACATCCATGGGTTAGCCCGAAGTTAGCAACAACGGCTCAGACTCACTTAAGGTGGGCAATTAAGGAGGACCAGCTATTCTCCTATCAGTGACAAGCATCCATAGTCACGGAAATTTGTGTATTACCAGCGTAGCTCCACCCAGCTTCAATGTGACTAGAAAAATGATATTTGTGTAAACCTGGTTTGGAGACCTCATCAGGGATTCCTCCTGGTGAAACACCTTGTAGTGTGTCACCCCCTGTCCAGACTGATGAACTTGGCTTTAGAAGTGGCCGCATAGAGTTAACACTGACTCAACATTGACCATGGATGCGTAAAAAGAAGTTTTGAAGCACTGTAAAGTATATACAATAAAAAACGTCACCTCTGTGGGGGAAGGAACCAGAGCTTGTGCCGGAGGTGGAGCACTACCAGCTAGATCTGGTGGTGCTTACCTCTACGCACAGCCTCTTCTCTGGAACCGTTCTCCTGGTTGGGGGTTGGACTCTATTCTTCTCTGGAGTTACCCAAGGTCTGAGGTGCCAGGCGGTTGTGGGGATACTCACAAATCCCCGGTTGAGTGCTGCTATGTAGGAGTTTAACCCAGTGGACGAGAGGGTCGCTTTCCTTCGCCTTTGGTTTATGGTGGGAAACTGACTGTTGTCTGTGCATATGCACCAAACAGCAGTTTGGAGTATTCTACCTTCTTGGAGACCCTGAATGGAGTCCTGTATGGGGCTCCAGTAGGGGGCTCCACAGTTCTGCTGGAAGACTCCAACATGTGGGCAACGATGGAGGCACCTGGAGAGGCGTGATTGGGAGGAATGGCCTCCTTGATCTTAACCTTTTAAGATTTCTGTACTAGTCAGAGGCTGTCCATAATGAATACCATGTTCGAACAAATGGATGCTCATCAAGTGTACATGGTACCAGAGCACCCTAGGCTGAAGGTTGATGATTGATTTTGTGGTCGTATCTGCTGACCTGAGGCCACAGGTTTTGGACACTCGGGTGAAGAGAGGGGCAGAGCTGTCAACTGATCACGAGGCTGATGTCTCTATTAGAGATAGGGTGAGGAGCTCAGCCATCCGTGAGGGACTCGGAGTCGAGCTGCTGCTTTGAAAGGAGCCAGTTGAGGAGGTTCAAGCATCTGGTGAGGATGCCTCCTGGGCGCCTCCCTAGGGAGGTGTTCCAGGGAGGACCAGCTGGGAGGAGGTCCTGGGGAAGACCCAGGACTAGGTGGAGAGATTATATCTCCACACTGGTCTGGGAACGCCTCGGGATCCCCCAGTCAGAGCTGGTTAATGTGGCCCAGGAAAGGGAAGTCTGGGGTCCCTGCTGGAGCTGTTGCCCCGAGACCCGACCCGGATAAGAGGCTGATGATGAGTGATGAATGAGTGTAGAGTATATTCATTAATATGTAATATAACATAATATAGTAATAATTCACTGTAACTTTAACATAAGAACGAGTCATATACTGCATTTAGAAGACATTATATTGACAGTGAAGTGAAAAAACAGCCTGCTATTAAAAATCTATTACGTTATCATTTCTACGTGATTCTTGCCTTTGTGCTGAGCAGCATGACCTGTTTCCGTCGAGTGCTGGACTGGTTACTGGGACGGAAACAGCAGCAGATGTGGAGCTAACACTGAAAGTCCCACTGCTGCGCCATTCCTGGCCGGACTCGGTCTTTGGTGGGACACTGAGTCTCAGTAGTGAGAAACTTTTCATCGGTCAACCCACTTTGTGAGAATCTCTGCATGTTTTACGACAGCTGGTCCACATCAGTTATTGAGACTACAGCAGAGTTTATAGGCTGGATTTAACCGAACCGAGACGCTAGCTCCTTTATTGATCGAGTCATGGATCTTTTTCATGTGAGTGTTTTAATGTGTAGAACTCTTAATTATGAAGGATTGCATTCAAACATGTGACTGTAGGTGTGTTGCTGTTATTAGTGAGCAGATGGTGGGTGATGAAGCTCGGTCCAGGAAGTGTTGATGAGGAGGGAGGAAGCAGATCAGGTCAGGTCAACGGGGATCAAACAGATCTGCAGTTACCATGCTGACACACACACACACACACACACACCTACACACACAGACACACACACACACACACACACACAGACACACACACACAGACACACACACACAGACACACACACACACACACAGACACACACACACACACACAGACACACACACACACACACACAGACACACAGACACACACACACAGACACACACACACACACACACACAGACACACACAGACACACACACACACACACAGACACACACACACACACACACACACACACACACACACACACAGACACACAGACACACACACACAGACACACACACACACACAGACACACACACACAGACACACACACAGACACACACACACACACACACACACAGACACAGACACACACACACACACACACACACACAGACACACACACACACACACCTACACACACAGACACACACACACAGACACACACACACAGACACAGACACACACACACACAGACACACACACACACACACACACACACACAGACACACACACACAGACACACACACACACACACACACACACACACACACACACACACACACACACACACACAGACACACATACTCGTTTTTCTCTGTTGTGGGGCCCAGTTTGTTTTTGTCACGTTGTGGGGCCCACCCTTTCCCGTGGTTCTACACCGCTGTAAAAAAATCAGGCAAGATAAAAAAAAATCCTGATCACAACTAGCACTTCAGTTAAGCAAAATTCGAAACTTTTTTTCAGACCAGTTTTTTGGTCACTTGTGAGGCCCTGTTTCTAGCATTGGCTACTTGTGAGGTCCACTTTCACACACATACAGATTTCTAGTTT
Organism: Pterois miles; assembly: GCA_947000775.1. Classification (NCBI taxonomy): domain Eukaryota; kingdom Metazoa; phylum Chordata; class Actinopteri; order Perciformes; family Scorpaenidae; genus Pterois; species Pterois miles. The sequence goes on along the minus strand of CAMQGK010000020.1, from coordinate 3,808,257 downwards.
TTATATCTAAGTGGGGCATAAAATTACTATCTGGACTATCACTTTCCATGCTTTTTACTTGATTACCAAAGAAACTGCAGGACGATATCAGAGATTTTTTGTATAATTTACATCCTGTACATCCTTTATCTTGTCTGGTGAGCCTCATCTCAACAAAACATCATTAGGTAGGGCAGTAACATGGTATTTAAGTAATGACCTCCTTCTCAACATTGCAAACCATGGAGACTTTTTCGAAATGAATGCATCCCCAAATCCCAAGTTGGGTTTTTCTTCAAAACTTAATATAGTTACCATTATGGGTTGGTCTGAGCCTATGGTAGCGGCTGTGGCTCAGGAGATACCTCATCTCAAGTGTTACTGGGCAAGATACTGAAACCCAAATTGCTCCCAAAGGCAATACCTTGTGAATGACCATTAGTTGTGTTGTAACCTCTGTTGTGAGCGTAGGAATTTGTTCACCTTGTCAGGAGCAGCCCCCTCACTCTGACGTCTCTCCATTAATGCATGTATGTGTGTTTCAGGTCTGCATGTACCGTGTATAAGTTAACAACAGAGTGAAAAAATTGAATTTCCCCTCGTGGGACTAATAAAGGACTATCTTCTTCTTCTTCTTCTAAATATTGTAGAAGAGTCCATTTATATTATATGTTTTACATTTCTGAAAAAAAAAAAACACGACAACATGAAATTGTCTTAATTAGCATATGAATTTAACAAATACAAACATAAGCACAACAAAATGTACTTGCAAGAATTTACATATGCATTTGACAAATACAAACAAACAACAAAATGAAGTTGAAATTCAAAACCTGAATAACTTTTGTGGATCCTCTTGCCTAGTGTTTTTACTAGGGATGCTAATTTTGAAAAGAAAAGTAGAGGATAACCAACCCTTGTTAACCAATTATTAAACATTAACCATGCAGTGGTGCCCAGCTGCAGTATGAGAGCACGACAGACAACTGAGTCTCCTGTTCACCATCAGGAGAGTTACTGTAGCAGCCACGGTGCTGCGTTCACTGTCTCCAGTTCACCGTCAGGAGAGTCACTGTAGCAGCCACTGTGCTGCATTCACTGTCTCCATCAGGAGAGTTACTGTAGCAGCCACTGTGCTGCATTCACTCCCTCCAGTTCCAGTAGCAGCTATGGTGCTTCGTAGACATATGCCGCCACTTTCCCAGTTACAGTCTGCACTACCACCAGAGCAGCCTTTAGTTCAGCAGACTGTCAGCTGTGTTCCTGCCTGGCGTAACAATACTTCTATACTGAATGTATGCATGCTCCCTGTTGTCACACAGATAGTCTGTCAGCACACAGTAACTTTTGCGAGTGTCCCACAGACCATGTGTGTGACGGCGGTGAGTGTGGGATTGCTGGTGGCTTTATAGCTGTATAGCTGTAGCAGACAATGTGTATACAGTTTATTTGTCACTGAGCAAATGCTACGAGGCTACATCTCCCCTGCTCTGTGCTCCATTTAAGACTGGAGCCAAATTCCTGTATTTTGAAAAGCAAGCTCAGACTCTCTTATGGTGGATCAGCTTTTCTCCTTAAACTGCCAAGTCACTCCTCTGAGTTTCTTTAAATAAATCATTTATATTTCCTTTAACCATTTAATTGCTAGCATTTACTGGTTAAAGTTCTTCGTGGTTAATGGTAAATGGTTAATTATTAACATTCCTAGTTTCTACCGGTTTTCTGAAGTACATTCACTGTACTTTTCTTCTCATGGCAGAAATCCGATTTTTGATGAAGTATTTCACTGCTTTCCAGTCTCGGTTTCCTAGAGCTTGAGGTTCTGCAGTAATGCAGCGCTGACAGTCCATTTTACCAGGAACCTGGTTCATCACTATGCATTTCCTTAAATGCCTTTCTACTGCAGCACATTCCTCTGGTGTCCAGCTTCTTTTGACAGCAGTTGCTTTACCTAAGTAGACATAAAAATAACACATTAAAAGTTTTAGAACTTTAAATCAGAATTGAAACAGCAATGGTTTGATCACAGAGGTCATCCATTTGACTACTGACTTGTTTCAGAGACCGCAAAGAACTTTGCAACTGTCACTGAGAAGTGCACATAGTTTTATTCTATACAACAGTCATGGAGAGATATGTCTATACTTCAGACTACTGCATGCTTACAGACCCATAACTAATGTATCTTATACCTCTAGATGTACTCACTGACAACCATCTCTGCTAATATGAAGCATGTAAATAAAACCAGTGGGTAAAAAACATGGGACCAACTTGGTATTCCCTGTTAAAGGCAGGGATTTTGTGTGTACTTTCTTGGTTATTCTTACTGGATAGTCACAATAGTGCTGAGTGGCAAACTATTACTTCTTGTGTTTTTGATTAGACAATGTTAGTGGCTAGCTGAAATGACTTATTAGCATAATGAGGTACTAATTACAGTTTTAATAGAGTGGGATTAGATGGGAGTGTGTCCGCCAACTATAACACATTATATAAAAGGCAGATAAGTATCATATTTTGACATTCTGTTTCCTTTGGAGTGTAGGGGCACTACCTGTAGAATATCAGTGTACTTTTTTGCCTATGTGGTGAATTGATGAATTCAATACTTTTTGCAGTAAAAAGAAAGGTTGTTCCATCCATTTCATAAAGGTCACATAGTATTTTATTCTGCTCCAGAAGGAGTTCCTGCAATAATTGGCTAACACTGAGATTGCAACAGATATAATATACAAAGCAACTGCGGACATTCAGAAGTAGTACCCTGATACATTAATTATATAATTATATAATCAGATGATTCCTCCTATTCAAACCACTTTAAGTCAACACATACAATGTCCTACAGGAAACAAATCACAAATTTCCACTAAAGTGGACAATAAAGTCAGTCAGTCAGTCAATCTGTCTGTATCTATCAGTCTACTTTATTCTTCTAAGCTCACCTCTCTTTTTTGCTGACTTCCTCTGGTTTTGGGCAGACACTGTGGAGGAAACCTCCTGCAGGGCTGTCACGCTACCCTCATCTTCTGACCCCTCATATTCTTGCAGACTGGAATCTGGGTGCAGAAAATGATGTAGTTTATACAAATATACAAGTAATATGTAATATGGACTGTAAATATTAAGTAGCTGTCTGTAAAGCTGGCTGGATTAGGATATTCATAATGCATGAATTATTTGTCATTGTGACAGCAATTTGTGCATTATTGTATATCCATCTGCTTTATTCTTCTAAGCTCACCTCTCCTTTTTGCTGACTTCCTCTGGTTTTGGGCAGACACTGTGGAGGTACCTTCTTGCAGGGTCACACTGCCCTCATCTTCTTGCATACTGGCATCTGGGTACAGATAACTTTTCTTGTTATTATGACATCAATCAATCAATCAATCAAGTATTTAATAAAATAGTATAATTTAGTATATGGCATGTGTCTCTCGTAAAGATGAACGATGACAGTTTAAAGTTATTTCATATTGTTTCCATAGTTCTACAATATGGTGTAGACAGCGCAGGTTTGAATCCCTCGGCTTCATGTAGAACCAGAATAGCACATCACCTGGAGATAAAGGCCCACCCTGCTCCGTTGTGCTGGATGGCAAGTCTAAAACACAGCAACTACAACAACAACCAAATATGTGGAAGCCCTAAAACTTGTGTGAAAAGACATCTTCATTGTTACAATTGTCCCTTTTTAATAGCTTAACTTTTGTTGTGAGTGCTGTGTATTGCACTGCACTACGTGTGCTTACTGTAGAGGATCAAACCACACACAGGCTCTTCCTGGTTGCATTACTGTTATGTCAATAGTTGCCATATTTTAGACTTGCCATCTATCGCAATGGAAAAGTGTGTGAGATTCTCCAGGTGATGCAATACCATTGTGCCTGCTAGTATGGTTCTGCATGAAGGGGAGGGATTTAAACCTACACATCTGTCTACTACTACATTGTCAACCTACGGAAACAATATGAAAATACACTATAATCATAGTGAGCTTACTCAGATCTGAATGTGTCAGGGCACATACCTCGCAACATCACGAAAGAGTTAAATCAAGTCTGTACTGATTGACATCGTAGAAGATACCAAATGGAGGCTGGCTTGAAAAACAACAAATTGTATTCCCTCAATAAGTAGGGAAACCTACAGGCATCAATGGCTCAAACAAAATACACATCAGGTGGTCATACATATTGATATCCAGTGACAGATCATTTATAGCCAGTTCAAAAACAATCATACACACCTCTTATTTCCTCTTGTGAACACTCCATGTCAACACTCTCCATGTCAACAGTTTCTAAAATAATGATATGAATGATAGAATATGAATGAGTGTCCAACATTAACATCTGACAAATGTATACTAAAGTACAGCAACTGAACTGATAATTTTAACAGTACTCAAAGTGTGTAGTTAAAGTCACACTATAACCACTATAATCTCACTGACCACGCACCTGTCATCTCCTCTTGTGAACACTCCATGTTATCAATCTCCATATCAACAGTCTCTAAAATAGTAATTGATAAAATATGAATGAGTTTGAGTTGGAAAATTGAAACTGCTCAACTTGACATCTGACAATCAAAAGCATACTTAAGTAAAACAACTGGATTGATAATTTTAACAGTTGAACTAAAAATGTGTCGCCAAAGTCACACTATAATCTCACCCACCACTATGTTAATGCACCCTTCACCAAGTCCTACCCTTCTAATGCAGACTGGCCAATCACAGCTTAGCATCAGCTGGCTTTGACCAGGGTCAATCAACTAATTGGTTCTATTCCATGTACTTGTTTCAGGACAGTAGCAGCGGTTAACAAAAAAGGGGCAGGCAGGGCTTAATTAAGGGTGAATAAAAATAATTATATTCATGAAGAGTAAGATTTCCATCTGAAATACAAGGGTCATGGATGTAACATATCGCGTAGGTGGGGCGAAGAGAATTTTATCTGCTATACAGACTTTCTTTGTTGCCTGCAGTTGCATACCAATTTCACTGTGTGCATATTGACATTTGCCAAGGGGTAATGCAGTTGGTTGTGCAGAGTTTCTATACACTGAATTCATTTACGGGGATGTAACATTAGGTTACCTACACATTTATTTTATTATATTGTAACGTAAAATGCAGAAACTGAATACTGATGAAGGAAAAATAACTACAAAAATAACTGTTAGAATAGAAATGAGCAGTGTGGCTTCCATGGTCAGTGTAGCTTTATAATGCTGTGGCAGATGTGTCCTGCTGTGTCTGTGCCCCATGTATTTCAGCTACTATAGATAGACAATGTTGTCCTATTTTTAACATTTTTCTTACATTAAAATATAAGACAATACCGTTCACATCAATGCGAATCTCATCCAGACTTTTCCCTTTGTATTCTCCCAGGCGTCCTTGTTCCAGTGCCAGAAGAACTTTGCTTATTTTAGCGAGCTGGAGGGTGCCCTCTGGAAGGCGGTAGTGCTTTCTGTGGACGCCGATGTTATGCCCAAGGAAATCTGCCAACTGATCAAGTTCAGTAGTCTTGAGATTCAGCACGGTTGAGAGGGTAGCAATGTGTTTTCTGAGTTTGGTTGAGGTTAGAGCTTTGGGATTTTTGACATCATCGCATTCATTCACAAACTGCCTTATGCAGTCCGAACCCCTGAGGTAATGGACAGAATGCGGCAACGCAAACAAGAATCCATTTTCATTCAGCACGCCACATTCTTCTCGCTTCTCAGTAAGAGTATCGAGTGAGTCCCTCATGAGTGGGGTGAGGAGAACAGGAACTTTCCTTCCTCTCTTTCCTACTATGGTTATCCGGACAAAATGTTTGCAAAGCTTCTGCTCGAGTGGTGTAAGGGCCAAGTTAACATCTTCATGTGTTTCTGTTGTGTCTCTTGATAAGTATGCAGACAGGGGCATTCTAGATACTTCTCCTTCCCTCCGGCGGTTGAAGAGGATAATTTGTGCCAGTGTCACTTTCGCAAGGTCTTTCCAGTTTGAGGGTGAAACATCCTCTTTCAGGTCATTCAAGTGCTGCTGCTGTTTGTCAGACAAATGGGAATGGAGATTTTGGACATCCCGTGTGAATGGTAGGAGTTGAGGAGAATTCCACTTGGCTTGGTCAAGTTGAGTTAGGGCTTGACTTGCTATGTCAAATTTCCAGCTTTCTTGGTATAGCTGTGCAAATTCCTCAGCATCTTGGGCAGTTTCTTTATCTTTTATCTTCAATCCTTCAGACTTGAGAAACATAGCCAAAGAATGCAAACTGTGTCCAACTTTGCGAGCAAGAGATGGACGTTGATATTTGCCAGTTACTTCACTGAATCCAGCCAGGCATTTTGCAGCAGTGACAGCATCACAGTACCTTTCAGGTTTTATGAGTTCTTTGATAGTCTTCAAAGGTGTAACTTTTCTTGCTGCCAGAACCAGTCTACCAAGCTCTCTCAGTTTTTGTCGAATATATTGGTGTTGACTGATTACCCTCTCATTTTTCTTGAACAGTCGGTAACCATACTCAAGAATGCATTGGTCTTGCTTAACAGCAATAGCAATTTCATCTTGATTCATGTAACTTAAGAACTTCCAGTACGCATCGCCAAATCCAGCTGGAGCAGGTTCAGCAAACGCACACAATGCTTGGACTCTTGTTTTCCCGGGTTTAGATTTCTTACCCTGAGGATGGAATTTGCAGATCTGAAAATGTCGCCACATTGCCCTTTTTGTGAACAACCCATAGCAGTACACACAATGCATAAATTCTTTTCCTTCTGTTTTTTTCTTTGGTTGCTTGCATGGGATGAGTTTGCCCGTCTGGCTCTCCAACACTCCAGAGTTATGTTCAAAGTTTCCCTGATTTCGGATATAGTCTAATTGCAGTCGCCTTTCTTTTGAGTTCTTTGGAAAACTTAATGCTTTTGCAACATCGACCTTATCACTGTGTTTACGTGACAAGTGTCGTGACATTTTTTGAACCACTTTTCCACAATACAAACAATGGTGTTTCTTGTTATATCGTCTTGCACCATCAAAGCTCTTCAAAACTGGATCAACATAGACCGATGCCTCTTTTTCAAGGGGCACTGAAGCACTTGCCTCCTTGTTAGTACATTCTTGTGCCATTTCCTCTTCATTCACATCAACTCTGCCATCAGGAAATCTTTGTGTGGAGTCATGACTTGTTTTAAAGCTTGTGCTCTGACTGGAAGACTCGAAACTGCCCTGACTGGAAGACTTGGAGCTCCTCTGACTGGAAGACTTGAAACTGCCCTGACTAGAAGACTTGAAGCTGCCCTTACTTGAAGACTCAACATTGCTCTGACAGGAAAACTTGAAACTGCTCTGACTGGAAGATTTGAAGCTCTTCTGACTGGAAGACTTGACACTGCCCTGACTGGAAGACTTGAAGCTCTTCTGACTGGAAGACTTGAAGCTGCTCTTACTATTAGATGCAATTTTGTTCTTTCTTTTATTTTCCAGGGATAATTCCAAGCTGGAGTCACTGTCAGTGCTTTCCTCTTTGGGATTGGGAATATACTCCTCTTCGCTTTCTACACTGGAGTCATCTGATCCTACAAGACTCATTTGAAGCTTTAGAAGGAAAAAAAATAACTCAACCTCCAAATTATTGCGCATGAGTATGAAAACTCTGACTATACAATTTACTTCTGAATTAATAAATAATAAATATATATTCTAGGTTAGACTGAGGGACTAAACACATATAATTTAAATGTGTCAAATGTAAAGCATGAAAAGGCACACTCCAGGCATACATTTACAATATTTTGGTAAAAAATATTGAAAACATAAAGATATTGACTATTTAAACAGTAGCACCCCCAAAAATTAACTCCAGGCATGCATGCATTGTCTATATGCATGTCTGCCACTCTAATTTGTGATCATGTTTTTGAGTTTAGGTGGCACTATCCTTTAATTGATTACATTGAGTAAACGAGACTTACAGGTTGGGAACAGCCTCTCCTCGGCCTTTGTGAAGCAATTTCAGACTTAGGAGTGGAAGGGCCTTCTGTACTGTCATCACCTGAATCGTAGAGAGCATCAGAAAAATCCGGCAATCTATCCATCTGTAAAAGTAAAAAAAGGGGTTAAAGGTATGGTTATCCATTTTCTTTCACATTGCATTTAACTCAAAGGGGTAGATGTTGTAGGAAATGGCCTATCGATTGGTATTCAAAGTGTCGTAGGCATACCAGAATGCTTTTTGTCCTTCTCAGCTTTGGAACAACTTCATTGTCTGATTGCACACTGGAATCATCTTCTATAGAATCCTCATCATTGGTTCCGTGAACTATACTCTCATTTGAATCATACAGATCATCAGAAAAATCTGGTTTTCTATCAGTCTGCAAAAAGGGAGTCATGTCAAGACATGGTTATCTATTGTGGTTTACATTCTATTAAAACCAATCACAGTTAAAGTTTAAAAATAATGAGGCATACCAGAATGTTTTCCATCCTCCTGATCTTTTGAGAAAGTCCATCACTGTGTAGAGTTGAAGGCTGGTCTGTTTTACAGTCCTCATCAGTTTCATCAGTGTCAGAATACTCCACTAGGGGAAACCCTCTGGCAGTAAACACCTATATATAATTAAACACAAAATAATCAGTATGCATTAAGAGACATGAATGTAGAGATATTAAAGTTACAATCGTTAGCTCATGTGAAAATTGTGTCTGAAACAACATATAACTTTACTCTAGTCAGGAAAAAATTGTGTTGAACAAAGGTAGACTATGAAATTATCAAGATGTGTTGGAATGAAATCTTGTAAAGTCAAATTTCTGGAGAGAAATTTGAATGAATACAGTTTGAAAGACTCAAGGAAATGTTTAAATAGCAATACAATAGATATTAAATGGGTAATTATGATTGTTTGACTGCTTAACACTCAAGGTGTGAGTGTGAAACTGAGACAGAACAAAGAAATTGAATTTTTAGTTAAAATAAATAATAACGAATTTTCTGCTGTTAATGTCACAGTAAAGGAAGCTTGTGTTAATGCGTTAAATCTCTTTTTCTGTTTTGATTTTACATATATTTACATTTGGCATGTGGCCCCATGAGGGTGGACTATAAATGTATGTGTGTTAGTTGTGGTCTTACAACAACATATAAGGGGCTGCAATGGATCACATTCAAAATACCAATTGTAAACATGTACCAGTTCAGAGAATGTACTGTAAAATTATACATGTAATAACTTGAGTTTAGATACTGAAAAGTGTTGCAAAAATTATGTAAAATCACTTAGAGTGAGATCCATACGGGAGGGCCCCATAAGAGTGGACTGGAAATGTGTGTGTAAAGTTGTTGTCCCACAACAACATATAAGGGGCTGCAATGGACCATATTCAAAATACCAATTTTAAACATGTGCCAGGTTGAAGAGTATAAAATTATACATGTAACAACATCAGTTTAGATACTGAACGGTGTTACTTGAATGATATAAAATCACTTAGATTGAAATCCATACGCAAGGGCCCCATGAGGGTCTACAAGAAATGCTTATGTGTGTGTGTGTGTGTGAGCTGTGAAATCACTTTGATGGAAATCAAAAACTAAAGGGCCCCATGAGGATGGATGAGAAACTTATCCCTTAACATCACCCAATGAGTAACACTGACTAAAAAACTATTAGAAAAGCAATGTGAACACCTTACTATCTTGGTAATTCCACTACATAATGTACAGGTCAGCATAAACAGTTTGTGATGACAGTGTGTACATTACTCCATTACCTGTGTGCTGGTGTCATCTCTGTTGACATCCTCATGGGAGGTCAGATCATTGGGGAATGTCACAGTCTCTACTGCCAGAGCAGGATCCTGCTTGTTAATCTCCTGGAATTAAGATAAAAAAACAAGAACACATTAAGATCTGGTTGTAATTATGTATGTGGAGATATTTGCAAGTTATGAAAGTTTGTTCACTTAAAAAAAGAAGATTGTGATACAGCATATAACCTCAAGCTAAGTGCATAGTGGGGTCTATTCAGAAGTCTCAGCAAGTCTCACAACAACATATAAGGGGCTGCAATGGACCACATTCAAAATACCAATTTTAAACAAACACCAGGTTGGAGAGTACAAAATTATACATGTAATAACTTGAGTTTAGATGCTGGAAAGTGTTGCAATAATTATGTAAAATCACTTAGAGTGAGATCCATACGGGAGGGCCCCATAAGAGTGGACTGGAAATGTGTGTGTGAAGTTGTTGTCCCACAACAACATATAAGGGGCTGCAATGGACCATATTCAAAATACCAATTTTAAACATGTGCCAGGTTGAAGAGTACAAAATTATACATGTAACAACTTCAGTTTAGATACTGAACGGTGTTACTTGAATGATATAAAATCACTTAGATTGAAATCCATACGCAAGGGCCCCATGAGGGTCTACAAGAAATGCTTATGTGTGTGTGTGTGTGTGAGCTGTGAAATCACTTTGATGGAAATCAAAAACTAAAGGGCCCCATGAGGATGGATGAGAAACTTATCCCTTAACATCTTCAAATGAGTAACACTGACTAAAAAACTATTAGAAAAGCAATGTGAACACCTTACTATCTTGGTAATTCAACTACATAATGTACAGGTCAGCATAAACAGTTTGTGATGACAGTGTGTACATTACTCCATTACCTGTGTGCTGGTGTCATCTCTGTTGACATCCTCATGGGAGGTCAGATCATTGGGGAATGTCACAGTCTCTACTGCCAGAGCAGGATCCTGCTTGTTAATCTCCTGGAATTAAGATAAAAAAAACAAGAACACATTAAGATCTGGTAGTAATTATGTATGTGGAGATAATCACAAGTTATGAAGGTTTGTCCATTAAAAAAAAAGCATATAACTTAAGGCTAAGTGCATAGTGGGGTCTATTCCGAAGTCTCAGCAAGTCTCACAACAACATATAAGGGGCTGCAATGGACCACATTCAAAATACCAACTTTAAACATACACCAGGTTGGAGAGTACAAAATTATACATGTAATAACTTGAGTTTAGATGCTGGAAAGTGTTGCTTGGATGATGTAAAATCACTTAGATTGAGATCCATACGCGAGGGCCCCATGAGGGTGTACTGGAAACGCTTGTGTGTGTGTGTGAGCTGTGAAATCACTTTGAGGGAAATCAAAAACTTGGGGGCCCCATGAGGGTGGATGAGAAACTTATGTGTGTGAGGTTAACTGTCACCATGAGAAATGGACCAGAACGTTGTCTGTCAGGTTAACTTTGTTCTCTTAATCAGAAGTCTACCACATCTTCCAATGAGTAACACTGACTAAAAAACTATTAGAAAAGCAATGTGAACACCTTACTATCTTGGTAATTCCACTACATAATGTACAGGTCAGCATAAACAGTTTGTGATGACAGTGTGTACATTACTCCATTACCTGTGTGCTGGTGTCATCTCTGTTGACATCCTCATGGGAAGTCAGATCATTGGGGAATGTCACAGTCTCTACTGCCAGAGCAGGATCCTGCTTGTTAATCTCCTGGAATTAAGATAAAAAAACAAGAACACATTAAGATCTGGTTGTAATTATGTATGTGGAGATATTCGCAAGTTATGAAAGTTTGTTCACTTAAAAAAAGAAGATTGTGATACAGCATATAACCTCAAGCTAAGTGCATAGTGGGGTCTATTCAGAAGTCTCAGCAAGTCTCACAACAACATATAAGGGGCTGCAATGGACCACATTCAAAATACCAATTTTAAACATACACCAGGTTGGAGAGTACAAAATTATACATGTAATAACTTGAGTTTAGATGCTGGAAAGTGTTGCAATAATTATGTAAAATCACTTAGAGTGAGATCCATACGGGAGGGCCCCATAAGAGTGGACTGGAAATGTGTGTGTGAAGTTGTTGTCCCACAACAACATATAAGGGGCTGCAATGGACCATATTCAAAATACCAATTTTAAACATGTGCCAGGTTGAAGAGTACAAAATTATACATGTAACAACTTCAGTTTAGATACTGAACGGTGTTACTTGAATGATATAAAATAACTTAGATTGAAATCCATACGCAAGGGCCCCATGAGGGTCTACAAGATATGCTTGTGTGTGTGTGAGCTGTGAAATCACTTTAAGGGAAATCAAAAACTAAAGGGCCCCATGAGGATGAATGAGAAACTTATCCCTTAACATCTTCCAATGAGTAACACTGACTAAAAAACTATTAGAAAAGCAATGTGAACACCTTACTATCTTGGTAATTCCACTACATAATGTACAGGTCAGCATAAACAGTTTGTGATGACAGTGTGTACATTACTCCATTACCTGTGTGCTGGTATCATCTCTGTTGACATCCTCATGGGAGGTCAGATCATTGGGGAATGTCACAGTCTCTACTGCCAGAGCAGGATCCTGCTTGTTAATCTCCTGGAATTAAGATAAAAAAACAAGGTCAGATCCTTGGGTAATACAGGGCTACAGTAAGTGCATAGTGTAGTTATTTCTAGAGGTCTCAACATGTCTCACAACAGCATAAGGGGCTGCAATTGATCAATTTCAAAATACCATTTTTAAATATGTATATGTAAAATCACTTCAGGTTAACTCTATTCCTTCAATCAACATAGTTTGTGACGACAGTGTGTACATAACTCCATTACCTGTGTGCTAGCATCACCTCTGTTGTAATCCTCATGGGTGGCTGAATCTTTTAGGAATGACTTGGTTTCTGCTGCCACAGAAGGGACTTGCTTGTTCATCACCTGGAATTCAGATAATCCACAAATAATCAGATTACTGTAACTATTCAATAAATACAAAACCAGCATTACTTGTCAGCATAGTTTTACAAACTTTAAATTCTCAGAAAAAATGCTTCAGTATGCCTAATCTAAGCAACTCACCTTTGTACGCCATGGCCATTTAGAATCACCATAGTTGTACTCGATTTCAGTTCCTGCCTCTATATTCTTCACAGCAAATAGGCACAAATGTGGTCTGTCATTGACTATGATCTTCTTCATGATGCAGTTTGGAGATTTGTGGTTGTCATTCACTAATCTTCCAAGAGATCCATCTTCCTTTGTTGCATCAATACTAAAAGGTACAAGAACATTTCCTATTAAATGTTGAACTACTTCAATATATAATTTCAGTTTTATTGTAAAAGCGTTTTAAAATACATAGCACATCAACTCTAACTGTATGATGTGTGGTGAGAGAAAGGCCGTATCCAGATAAAGCTCATTTCAGTTGCCTAAAATCTCAAGACATCAGTGACAGCTTACGTAACAAACCAAGACTGATTCACTGGAAATGTTACAATCCACTTAGCATGTATGATTAAACAATTTTTATGATTTGATTCATTCATCAAGTATTCAGACCTTTGTTTTAGGTCTTAATTACAATTTTCCTGATCTCTACAAAACATGCACTTCTACATGCTTACCACCAGAGACGTTTCTGCCATTCAAATTCAAACAGAAAAGTACTCTGTGTCTCTGAGTAGTGTCTTGACCGACATTCCTCCACTGATATGATTTCTCCTCTGTACTCCAAGACAAAAGCACCTGGTTCGATGGGCTGGGTTGCAAATACTCCTCTTCCTATAAGGACAAATATTAAATATACATTTAATTAGAAGAAAGATTGAGTCATCTTAGCATTTCACATATAGCATGACCCGCCACTTGTTAATAGCCTTCAAAATCACATACTGTAAGTTGGACACAGAGATCCACTGATACAATGTGGCCACTGTCATAGCCCTTTTGGAAAAGCCAATACAGTCTTTTATCATGTTCCCCCTACAAAGATTTATAGCATTTATAAGTCCTATAGATAGACAATATTCCATTAAAAGAAATGGGAAGCACTTTAGTTCATTTCACCTCTGTTTACTGTAAACGTTTATGATAAAAGCCAGGTTTATGTAGCCTTGCCTATACCCGGCTGCTATACAACAGCTTAAAGGCAGTTTTTTTTTTTACCAAAAGATGTTTCTGACATGCAGCCTCAATATCTGTTTATTTCATAAGTGTATGTAAATGAATAGTACTGATAAATGCACTTGTGTACTATGCTGTCCCTGAAAGAACCCCACGTCCCTGTACCTTTGTTGTTATCAATAAATTTTTCCATAAACCCTGGCTTGTCCATAGAAGACAGAATGTGTGACGTTGCATCATCAACGGGCCGTATCCTTGTCTTCCTTTTAAACATTATGGCTCTGTAAAAATAAATTTTAAATCATTAGACAGGTAACCAAAATGAGAAAACAACCTCCTCATGGATGGCGAGAACTTCTGTTGTATTAAGTGCTCAGAAACCCTCTCATTGTCAATCTAGGCAGGAAAGCCATCCATCCTGGGGATAATCTTGGTCTCTAGTTTGTAGATGTAAAGTTTCATGAGACTGTGATTATCCTACAGGTCACTACAGGTCATTCTATACAGTTAGGACAAGTCAAAAATGGTCTCACCACAATAAAAATGGCTCCTATGCGAACTAATCATCAACACACATGAATACAGTGGGCTCATTGGACTCACAAAAGTCTCACCTTTACAGTGAGCATGTTGAGGGACCCAAGTGTGCAGAAATATCCAGATACACCATTTTAGAATAGGAGACAATAACACATTTATACTGCATGCACAGTTTGCCCAAAACTGCATGTGATTAACATAAAGTGGGCATGTCTGTGAAAGGGATACTCTTGAGTGCCCATAGAACCCATTTCCATTCACTTTCATAGTGATGTCAGTAGTCAAGGGACCCCTTTAAAAATGGCAATGGCAGTTTTTCCATGCTAAATATTACCGTAACTTCGGAGCAATAATTAACCTCCTTCCCGACAAGTCACTATGACATACTTGGTATCAATAGATTCCTTAGGTCTTGTAGTTTCTGTTGATATGTGTAACATTACTCTAGCCCTAAAACTCAACCCGATATAACCTCCGGAAGACGGTAAAGTCGATCGTTATCACCCGCGATCCTACCGTAACTTCGGAGCTATAATTAACCTACTTCCCAACAAGCCAGCATAACATACTTGGTATCAATAGATTCCTTAGGTCTTGTAGTTTCTGTTGATATGTGTAACATTACTCTAGCCCTAAAACTCAACCCGATATAACCTCCGGAAGACGGTAAAGTCGATCGTTATCACCCGCGATTCTGCAGCGTTAATAAGTTAATAATTTACCTGACACAAGTTGTAAACACATCCCCACCAATCAACAGTACATTTGTATTTAGCCTACAGACCCGTACACTACACATTAAATTCACATTACCCATGAAACAACTGAAATCAGTTGGGAAATACGCAGCTTCCCTGGTCTATAGCTAACTAGCAGCTAACTGCTAACAGTTAGCAGCTAACTGTTAGCCGCTAACAGCAGCTAACAGTTAGCAGCTAACAGTTAGCCACTAAGAGCAGCTAACAGTTAGCAGCTAACAGTTAGCAGCTAACAGTTAGCAGCTAACAGTTAGCAGCTAACAGTTAGCAGCTAACAGTTAGCAGCTAACAGTTAGCAGCTACAGCGATCTGTAAACATCATTAGTAGCTAGTATTTTGTTGCTAACATTAGCAGCTAGAGAGCTTTACAAAATGGTACTTTATCTTATCGTTTATTAATTTAAGCTAAGCAAGCAAATTTAATAAACTTACCTTTTGTTCACAGAAGCTGGCTGTTATCCTCATGGTTGTGCTCTCTGGGACCATATGGATGCATGAAGTAACAATCTCGCGAGACTATCTGTCACGTGACTTTAAGGCAACACCTCATTGGTTAAATCTTACACACTTCTCGTTGGTGTGTGTCAGCCACTTGAAAAAAAAAAAAAAGTGCCAGAGCAAAAATTTCATACACACTTCACACACACATTTCCATACTTTGCTACCTTGTGGGACATGTGATAAAAAAGCGAGAGACATATCAGGGGAGGCTCCTGAGCCAGTTTAAAGCATTAAACGGTGTGGGGCCCAGCATTTTGGGCCCCACATGGTCTCTGGGCCCCTTTATGTTGGTGGGCTCCCAGTCTCGTGGCCCCACTAAGTAAGAAATACAAGTGCACACACACAGACACACACAGACACACACACACACACACACACACACACACACACACACACACACACACACACACACACACACACACACACACACACCTACACACACAGACACACACACACACACACACACAGACACACACACACAGACACACACACACAGACACAGACACACACACACAGAGACACACACACACACACACAAGACACACACACACACACACACACACACACACACACACACACACACACACACACACACACACACACACAGACACACACACACACACACACACACACACAGACACACACACAGACACACACAGACACACACACACACACACACACACACACAGACACACACACAGACACACACACAGACACACACACACACAGACACACACACACACACACACACACACACACAGCTGATTGTGTGTATGTGTGTATTTCCACATGGGTGTTTGTTGTGCTGTGGAGTGGGAGGGGCTATTTGTAGCTCTGTATATAATTGATCATGTTTATCAGTCATGTTATCACCACGTACAGTAAGAGCAGTTAACCAAACAACTACTAACCACTACGTTACGTCAACCAACCAATGAAATCAGTCTGAAGCCTGATGGGTTTCACCACACGTACTGTGTGTTGTTCTGACTGCCAGGCTAACATGTGGTAGCCGGCTAGCTCACAGCCGTCACTCTGCACTGCTCTACGGCGGTTACAGCCGATAACGCAGCCGATGACGCCACCCCAACCGACGCCGTCGCGCCCCCCTCTGGTTCCCCTCACATTAACACTGTTAGTGCTGTTAGCCCTGTTAGCTGCGAGCCGTCGGCGCAGCCATTGCCGTGTTGAGAGATATGCTCAGGATTTTGAGTTTTGCATCTTTAATGCCAAGTAACGTAGCATTACATCGCATATGTTCTGTAGGTTACATAACATAGCATACCTAAATACGTAACAAACATACTTATTTTGGTCCAAACCATGATCTTTTCCTAACCCTAACCACGTTAGTTCCTCTGAGGTTTATTTTGAAAAGACAGCATATGCATCTAATAGGCAGAAATTGACTCATGCGAAACTAAAGAGGTACACAGAGCGTCGTAGTTAGAAGTCTATAAGTCTATAAGACTATAAATTCAATGGCTTTACTACAAAAACGAGCCACACGTATAATCAATAAGGCTGGTTACCATGGTCACACTGATCCACTGTTTCTCAGTTCCCACGTCACTGCGGAGAGAAATACGATCTATTCATGAGTTTACTGCACGAAAAGATGAAACAGGAATTAAAGGAGACGTTAATCATGTATAATAATGCAAATATAAATTTACGAATGTGTAATTCACTTTTGTTTTTCAGAAGAAGGGTTGCCAAGCTATCATTATGTTTTTATTTCTGCAGTTACTACTTAATACAAAGATGGTTGACTTTGTTAATACTGATTGTTCATACTGTTGTTTTATGTGAGGACTGAATAAAAGTGTGGAGCACTGACCAGGCTGCCGGTGTTTCACGAGCTGGGACTTAAACCAACATGAGGGTTGAGTTTGACGACATTCCTGATTTGATTCTGCTGAGTAGCCTTCACCAATACAGCGACTTTAATAATGCAGGATAAATGCATGAGGACAGAGAAAAGAAATGCTATCACCTGATGGGAAGGATGGCAGAAGAAGAAAGGAGGAATGAAAAGAGAGGGCGGAGAGGTGAAAGAGGAGGGGAAATGGGGACAGATCGATCAGGTCTACTTTCAGAGCTCTCCAGAGTCCAGTGTACTACTTTCCATCCTCCCTGCCAGGCGGAACGAGGGAGGGAGGAAGAGAGCAGAGGTGTGGAGAGCTAAGCAAACGCTTCCTTTCCTTCCTCTCCTTCCTCTCCTTCCTCTCCTTCCTTTCTTTCCTTTCTTTCCTTTCCTTCCTTTCCTTCCTCTCCTTCGTCTCCTTCCTCTCCTTATGATCTCGTTAGGATATATATTATATAACAGCACAGCACATTAAGAGAAGCAGCAACGCTGCTGTCTTTCCTTTCCTTCCTTTCTTTCCTTTCCTTCCTCTCCTTCCTCTCCTTCCTCTCCTTCCTTTCTTTCCTTTCTTTCCTTTCCTTCCTTTCCTTCCTCTCCTTCCTTTCCTTCCTCTCCTTCCTTTCTTTCCTTTCCTTCCTTTCCTTCCTCTCCTTCCTTTCCTTCCTCTCCTTCCTTTCTTTCCTTTCCTTCCTTTCCTTCCTTTCCTTCCTCTCCTTCCTCTCCTTCCTCTCCTTATGATCTCGTTAGGATATATATTATATAACAGCACAGCACATTAAGAGAAGCAGCAACGCTGCTGTCTTTCCTTTCCTTCCTCTCCTTCCTCTCCTTCCTTTCCTTCCTCTCCTTCTTTTCTTTCCTTTCCTTCCTTTCCTTCCTCTCCTTCCTCTCCTTCCTCTCCTTATGATCTCGTTAGGATATATATTATATAACAGCACAGCACATTAAGAGAAGCAGCAACGCTGCTGTCTTTTCTTTCCCATGAGGTTCAGCTTTGCCAGGAGTCAGAAAACAGACGATCAGCAGACTGTAAATACTCCCTCAGTATAAACCACAGCCTCCTCCTTTACCTCATATTCACTATATAACCTCCTCTGAACATGCACACTCGCTCACTGCGACACTGCGATGTATATCCTGAACTTGGCCTTCAGCTCTCCCTGACCTTTACTGGGACGTGTTAATGCTAACAGGCAGCGATCTATACTCCATCAGGGCGGAGGGTGGTGTTACCTCACACTAACATGGCACTAATGTAGAGAGCTGAAAGCTCCACTGAGACATTTGTAATAATATATATCATTACACGGCTCTGGGATCGGTTGGTCATTCATGTCCCCTCCTTTCATTCTGATGGTGCCAATCTGTCCAACAGTCCAACACTTTGGACCAATTAAAAATAAATAGCAAACTAGTAACATCCTCCTCGGCATCATCTGTACTTCATGTTTAGTGCCGGTTCACCTGGACAGGTGTCCAGTCCATCACAGGACTCATTGAGACAGACACCGTTCACACCTACGGGACATTTAGAGTCAGCAGGTAACCTGCGTGTCTTTGGACTGTGGGAGGAAACCGGAGCACCTGGAGAAAACCCACACTGACAGGGGGAGACCATGGAAACTCCACACAGAAGAGCCGGATTCGAACCTGTGACCCTCCTGCTGTGCCACCGTGCAGCCCGTCTTCTTGACCCACTTGTTTATATTATATTTTACTGTTTAATCTAATTTTTCATATTTTTTTATCTTATAATTAAAGGCAGTTTGCCAACATCCTGACTGGCACACAGAGGAAAATCCTCAAAACACCTCAGGGTTCCATCATTTTAACTGACTTTATGATAACAGATGTGTATTTCTCAGTTTTCCTCCCCTCCTTGCTTCTGTCGGAAAGTTTATTTTCAGATTTCCACCAAACTGTTAGAAGCTAAAATGAATATTGAGACTGGTGGACGTGTGGACGTCCAGGCCGTCCTGTGCTGTAATGTACTGACGCTGCGCTGCAGATAATGTTCCTGCTGCAGGCGGTTCGGTGGCAGCTGTGTGTTATGTTTCCCTCCGGGGATTAATAAAGGTTCATCTTATCTTATCTTATCTTATCTTATGTTTATGGCCTTTTTGATTATGTGCTGTATGTATAAAGTTTCTGAGTTCACACAGTATCTGTGTGTGTTTGTATGTCCATGTAGAGTGACAACGTTCAGCTGGCTGCTTCACCATAACATGGTCACACACACACACACACACACACACACACACACACACACACACACACACACAGAGGACACACACACACACACACACACACACACACACACAGAGGACACACTGATGCTACAGGCCAACTGGCTGGCCAACCGTTTGCCTTTTAAACCAGGTGTGTGTGTGTGTGTGCTTGTGTGTGTGTGTGTGTGTGTGTGTGTGTGTGTGTGTGTGTGTGTGTGCATTTAGCAGCCAGAAACAGGCTATTAGGAAATCAATGATCCTCTTCCAGTGGTGCTGTCTCCTCTACAATAGAGGGACTGTCCTTTTTCCTGCAGCCTGGAGGGTGTGTGTGCGTGTGTGTGTGTGTGTGTGTGTGTGTGTGTGTGTGTGTGTGTGTGTGTGTGTGTGTGTGTGTGTGTGTGTGTGTGTGGGCTGTACCTCAGTTCTGCATCATCAGCTGACATTAAACATAAAAACAAATGGCAGAAGATGAATAAATGATGCAGGTTGTGTTCTGTATAGGTGACAATCGGCCTGATTGAGGTGAGCAGGTGGGCTCTGCTGTTAGTTTCCTCACCTGTGACGCTGCTGTGGCAGTGGGTCGGTCGCTCGGCCTCCTGAGACCGAATCAGTGGGGTAGTGGCTTGAAGGGAGCCTGCAAACTGGGGAATCTCTTAGTGATCGTTCAAGTTCGGCATTGATCCTGGATAGGTACGGTTGGCATTGGTCGTCGGGTAGCGAGTCTTACAAGACATTTTGAATTTGCAGGCTCCCTTCTAGACACGACCAAAGCAAAGATCTTATACTGATACGAAGTGAAAGCCAGTTGTTCAATCCACTGTGACATAAACAAGAAAAATAATTACTTCTGTGTTATTGTCATATATTTAATAGCTGTACTGAAATGGCCTGTGTTGAACAATAAAATATTATAGATACTTTTATTTATTATTTACCTTCCCAGAGGAGTGTTGCAGTTAGAAAGATCCTGCACACTGATTTTCAGAGCAACAAAAGGCTGATGAATATGAGACATTAGCGCCACGCTGTACATTATCACATATTTCCAGCAGAGAAGATCAGTCTGTCCATCATTTCTATTGCAGTCTTTGTTGCAGACCTTTCATGAGACTTTGTTTATCACATCACCATCACAGCTGTAATATAAATGCTTAAAGCAAAAACTCCATCTGACTCAAGCTTGGTGAGAGTTAGAAGTCAGTTTAAAGTCAGTTTAAAGTCAGTTTAAAGTCAGTTTAAAGTCAGTTTAAAGTCAGTTTAAAGTCAGTTTTAAGGCTCACAGCATGTCGGACGCCTCCACGCGGCCAAAGTGATGCACGTACGAATAAACTGAGCACATTATACTGACAGTATACAGCACTTTATTATGGAGGACGGAACCTGCCAAAATAAAATAAATAAAACAATAAATATGTCGTTAAATATAGCGGAAATAATACTAAATATAAACATCGCCATTAATTAATTGCTTAAATTAATGGATTGATTTTCTGTTTTGACTGGCTTCTTTATTTATTTATCTTTGTATTAATATCCTTATTTATTTACCCTTCTGTTTAATTTTCCCTTTTATTTTATTTATTTATACATAAATAAATACATACATTTGAAAATGAATTTAAACTGTTTTCATGATAGTTTTGATTGTGAATTCTGCAGTCATGCTACCTCACTCCATGTATAACTACGCAGCAGCAAGCAGCATGCTGACAGACAGATATTATATATATTATATTAGATATGTATTATATATCACCACGGGGGCCTGAACTTAATAGAAATATGACAATGTGACAAATGAGTCTTTTATTTTGGGGAAGCGGATGTTGTTGAAAAATGTTGTTAATCCATAACTAGCGTTGCCGGCTGCTTGGTTGCCGGCGGCTTGGTTGCCGGCGGCCTGGTTGCCGGCGGCCTGGTTGCCGGCGGCTTGGTTGCCGGCGGCCTGGTTGCCGGCGGCTTGGTTGCCGGCGGCCTGGTTGCCGGCGGCCTGGTTGCCGGCGGCTTGGTTGCCGGCGGCCTGGTTGCCGGCGGCTTGGTTGCTGCTGTAGCGTAACTCCAGCGAGTGTCCGACAGACCGTGTGGCGGCGGTGAATGCCGTGTGAGCTTTTCTCCTTAAAGTGATGAGCAGCTCCTCTGCATTTTTGGCAGGTTTTTAATTAATTATTAATATTTCTTGCATCTGTTTAACCAATTATTAATTATATTAATGTTGATTATTAACATCCTGATGGAAAGTTAACCATTAAATATAATAATAAACTAGGTTGCTGTGTTATGTCATAAAAAGGCACCAACTGGACCACCACCATCGATTTATGCTGCAAAATTCAGTTAACGCTGCACGTTATTTGTGTTTCAGAGCTCCTCGGTTCTGCAAAGAAAGTGAACGTCAACTTCCAGGATACCGATGGGTGAGTTTCCATTACTCCACCCATGCAGCTCTCATCCATCCGGCTCTGTTTCTCATCCTCTCCCTCTCTTTGACATGCAGTAAAAGCTGTGTTTTCATGATAGTTTTGTGTCTGTCCAGTGTTGAAAGCAGGAGGATTAGCCCAGATCCCGCTCCGCTGACGTTCAGTGTAGAGCGATGCTTTAATATTCATGTGTATGTGACATAGAGGGAGTGTGAATGCCATGAAAGGCCTGAATGTGGTCTGTATGCGACTACGTGCCTGTTGAGCATTTTGTTCTTGACTTGCTGCTTCAAACACACATCAAACTGCAGCTCAACATCCTCGTAGTCTGCTTTTGTTTATGTTGTATGGTGAGTAAGACAGTGATGTGAATCACCAGCCCTACTGAGGACATAGAAACAATTTCAGTGTGACGTGATGCTCCATAGACCTGGGTATCGTACTTGATATCTGGCTGTTTGGAAGCAGGGTTGTATGAGGTCCTAATCCATAGTCAGTGGATTACCTACAGGAGTACTGGAGTTACTGGTTTACCACTGCCTCAACCATGTGACCGTGCGAGACAACGCTTCCCATAGTGTCCTCGCTGGACCTGCTGGACACGGACCGCTGGATTCAACATAATACACATCACCACTGACTTTTTGTGTCACAATTTAGCCACAAGTTCATAGACTGGTCATACACGGTCCAGACATATACTCAGTTTTAACTGACTCTTGCTTCAATGTCTGGAGCATAGATAACAGCTTCAAGTCCCCCGAGGAAACATAGACTGTATAGCTATAGTAATAATTGTAAATATAACATGTACATAAGCTGATATTGATTTTTTTGGTTGGGCCTTTCTTTTAGGTGCTGCTGCTGTCCCCATCCACAGCAGTACACTGCTTTGCTCCTTTGCTGGTACTCTTGTCCAGAAGTGTACCAACCATCCTCTACTGTCTACCATCATGTACTGTATGCACTGGACAAGAACCTCATACAACCCAAAAACACCCAAACTGTCCCTTTAAAGCTGCACTGGGTAGAAATGGAGCAAATGTGATTTTAAAAATTACATTTATAAAACTATATCACTATCTAGACAGTAGTGCATGAGACAGGTAATCATGTTCCTCTGGTGTCCTCTGGGGTTCTCTGTGTCCTCTGGTATCCCCTGTGTCCTCTGTCCTCTGGTGTCCTCAGGTATCCTCTGTGTCCTCTGTGTCCTCTGTCCTCTGGTGTACTCTGTGTCCTCTGGTATCCCCTGTGTCCTCTGTCCTCTGGTGTCCTCTGGTATTCTCTGTGTCCTCTGGTGTCCTCTGTCCTCTGGTGTCCTCTGTGTCCTCTGGTATCCCCTGTGTCCTCTGTCCTCTGTGTCCTCTGGTGTCCTCTGTATCCTCTGGTGTCCCCTGGTGTCCTCTGGTATTCTCTGTGTCCTCTGTGTCCTCTGTCCTCTGGTGTCCTCTGGTATTCTCTGTGTCCTCTGTGTCCTCTGTCCTCTGGTGTCCTCTGGTATTCTCTGGTGTCCTCTGTATCCTCTGGTGTCCCCTGGTGTCCTCTGGTATTCTCTGTGTCCTCTGTCCTCTGGTGTCCTCTGGTATTCTCTGTGTCCTCTGTGTCCTCTGTGTCCTCTGGTGTCCTCTGGTATTCTCTGTGTCCTCTGGTGTCCTCTGTCCTCTGGTGTCCTCTGGTATCCCCTGTGTCCTCTGTCCTCTATGTCCTCTGGTGTCCTCTGTATCCTCTGGTGTCCCCTGGTGTCCTCTGGTATTCTCTGTGTCCTCTGTGTCCTCTGGTGTTCTCTGTGTCCTCTGTGTCCTCTGGTGTCCTCTGGTATCCCCTGTGTCCTCTGGTATCCTCTGTGTCCTCTGTATCCTCTGTGTCCTCTGGTGTTCTCTGTGTCCTCTGGTGTCCTCTGGTATCCCCTGTGTCCTCTGGTGTTCTCTGTGTTCTCTGGTATCCTCACTGTTCTCTGTGTCCTCTGTTGTCCTCTGTGTCCTCTGGTGTCCCCTGGTGTCCTCTGTGTCCTCTCTGTCCTCTGGTGTCCTCTGGTATCCCCTGTGTCCTCTGTTCTCTGGTATCCTCTGTGTCCTCTGTATCCTCTGTGTCCTCTGGTGTTCTCTGGTATCCTCTGTGTCCTCTGGTATCCTTTGATGTCCTCTGGTATTCTCTGGTGTCCTCTGTGTCGTCTGGTATCCTCTGGTGTCCTCTGTATCCTCTGGTATCCTCTGTATCCTCTGGTATCCTCTGTGTCTTCTGGTGTCCTTTGGTGTCCTCTAGTGTTCTCTGGTGTCCTCTGTGTCCTCTGGTATCCTCTGTGTCCTCTAGTGTTCTCTGGTGTTCTCTGGTATCCTCTGTGTCCTCTGGTATCCTTTGATGTCCTCTGGTATTCTCTGGTGTCCTTTGGTGTCCTCTGTGTCCTCTGGTATTCTCTGGTGTCCTCTGTGTCTTCTGGTATCCTCTGTGTCTTCTGGTGTCCTCTGTGTCTTCTGGTGTCCTCTGGTATTCTCTGGTGTCCTCTGTATCCTCTGGTATCCTCTGGTATCCTCTGTGTCTTCTGGTATCCTTTGTGTCTTCTGGTGTCCTCTGGTATTCTCTGGTGTCCTCTGTGTCTTCTGGTATCCTCTGGTGTCCTCTGTATCCTCTGGTGTCCTCTGTGTCTTCTGGTATCCTCTGTGTCTTCTGGTGTCCTCTGGTATTCTCTGGTGTCCTCTGTGTCCTCTGGTATCCTCTGGTATCCTCTGTGTCTTCTGGTATCCTCTGTGTCTTCTGGTGTCCTCTGGTATTCTCTGGTGTCCTCTGTATCCTCTGTGTCTTCTGGTATCCTCTGTGTCCTCTAGTGTTCTCTGGTATTCTCTGGTGTCCTCTGTGTCCTCTGGTATCCTCTGGTATCCTCTGGTATCCTCTGTGTCTTCTGGTATCCTCTGTGTCTTCTGGTGTCCTCTGGTATTCTCTGGTGTCCTCTGTATCCTCTGTGTCTTCTGGTATCCTCTGTGTCCTCTAGTGTTCTCTGGTATTCTCTGGTGTCCTCTGTGTCCTCTGGTATCCTCTGGTATCCTCTGGTATCCTCTGTGTCTTCTGGTATCCTCTGTGTCTTCTGGTGTTCTCTGGTATTCTCTGGTGTCCTCTGTATCCTCTGTGTCTTCTGGTATCCTCTGTGTCCTCTAGTGTTCTCTGGTATTCTCTGGTGTCCTCTGTGTCCTCTGGTATCCTCTGGTATCCTCTGTGTCTTCTGGTATCCTCTGTGTCTTCTGGTGTCCTCTGGTATTCTCTGGTGTCCTCTGTATCCTCTGTGTCTTCTGGTATCCTCTGTGTCCTCTAGTGTTCTCTGGTGTCCTCTGGTGTCCTCTGTGTAAAATGAGAAAGTTTGTGACCCGGCAGCCATGTTGAGATCAGTTGAGGAAACACCAAGCACCGCCCACCACATGGAGCACAGCCAATAGGAACGCTCTCTCTCTGAACTGACCTGTGATTGGTCAGAGTCTCCCGTCATGGACTAGATTTTCTAAATCCTGAAAACAGCCGTGAGGAGGAGCAGAAGTTTGGTTTTCTCTCAGAACACATAAAGTCACAGTATGCTGAAAGGAGTTTTGCACTCCAAAATAACCCAGTACCAAGTACTATCAGTACTTCAGTCAGATGATACCTGATCCTTTTTGTGGCCAGATCTAGAAAAAACAGTACTCTTGGTAGAGTTTGGCAGTCTCTTCTTTAGCAGCAGCGCTGCCAGCACTGTTTTCGCTGCACCTCCACGCCGGCAGGTTTTTACACCGTCCGTTCGTCCATCCATCTGTGAACACGACATCTCAGCAAAACCAGTTTCTTCAAATTTAACATAAATGTCCACTTGAACTGAAGGATGATAAACGGCTTTAACTCGAGGATTCATATGTTTATTATGACAATTTCATACAACTGTGTAATATGATGAAATGAAGTGATGTCATTTTGGACAGACGTGCGGGTTGGTGGAGGATTACAGCCGCAGAGTTCAGCTCATTTCTGATTGATGCTGCAACAGCGTATGCTGTACTTTTCTTATTCTACTCACTGCACACAGTAGACTGTGTTGTCTCTAATTTAGATCTGTATTTGCTGAACAGTGCAAATGAGAAAAGGAAAATTTCTTCACCTGCTTTACAGAGATGTGACATAAACAAACAAAAACAAATATTTTACAGTAGGCATAAAACAAATGAAATGTTTCTGAAACACTGGAGCCGGGGCAGGCTTGCAGTGGTCGTGGTTTTTCAGTTCTGTTCATCCGGGTTACACGACTTTCTGCACACTCACATGCTAATTCCTGCCTCATCATGACTCACGGCAGCTCCAGCCCTTAAGAGAGTCATTTAAACGGAGCTGAAAGACTGAAAGACTGAAAGACTGAAAGACTGCAAACTGCGCTGAATAAAGTGGTTTCTTTAAAGACAGAGATCAAAATCCATCCTGTCAGCGCCGCCTTGCCTCCGCAACAGTTTAATCCAATTAGTATGTTTACTGTTGCTGCCTCTTTGTCATGAATTTCTCCCAGTATGAAGTGCTCCATACTGGCAGACGCCAACGTTGCTGTGTATGAATAAGTCATAAATTAAGTGTTGGATACAGTAGTAATGCAAGGATCAAGTAGAGTTTTGTTTTACAATGAGCACACGTGGCTGATGAGTCTACACAAGCGTATTCGGTTTAGATTTATTCAGTCTTCTTGGCAATCGGAGACTCATAATGAACTCACTGGAAAAAAAGCTCTGGCTTCTTTCACCATAGACTTTCCTCATCTGCTGTGTGTGTTTGTGTGTTTGTGTAGAAGAAGAAGAAGAAGAAGAAGATAGTCCTTTATTAGTCCCACGAGGGGAAATTCAATTTTTTCACTCTGTTGTTAACTTATACACGGTACATGCAGACCTGAACACACACATGCACAAACATGCATTAATGGAGAGATGTCAGAGTGAGGGGGCTGCTCCTGACAAGCGCCCGAGCAGCTGGGGGTTTGGTGCCTTGCTCAGGGGCACCTCGGCAGTGCCCAAGAGGTAAACTGAGACCTCTCCAGCTACCAGTTCACACTCAGTTCTTGGCCCATGGCGGGACTTGAACCGGTGACCCTCCGGTTCCCAAGCCAACTCCCTACAGACTGAGCTACTGCCGCCCCCCTTATTTGATATAAGGCGTTAGGGTTAGGGTTGTATTTGATGTAAGGCGTTGGGGTTAGGGTTGTATTTGATATAAGGCGTTGGGGTTAGGGTTGTATTTGATGTAAGGCGTTAGGGTTAGGGTTGTATTTGATGTAAGGCGTTGGGGTTAGGGCTGTATTTGATGTAAGGCGTTGGGGTTAGGGTTGTATTTGATATAAGGCGTTGGGGTTAGGGTTGTATTTGATATAAGGCGTTAGGGTTAGGGTTGTATTTGATGTAAGGCGTTGGGGTTAGGGTTGTATTTGATATAAGGCGTTGGGGTTAGGGTTGTATTTGATGTAAGGCGTTGGGGTTAGGGTTAGGGTTGTATTTGATGTAAGACGTTGGGGTTAGGGTTAGGGTTGTATTTGATATAAGGCGTTGGGGTTAGGGTTGTATTTGATGTAAGGCGTTGGGGTTAGGGTTAGGGTTGTATTTGATATAAGGCGTTGGGGTTAGGGTTGTATTTGATATAAGGCGTTGGGGTTAGGGTTGTATTTGATGTAAGGCGTTGGGGTTAGGGTCAGGGTTGTATTTGATGTAAGACGTTGGGGTTAGGGTTAGGGTTGTATTTGATATAAGGCGTTGGGGTTAGGGTTGTATTTGATGTAAGGCGTTGGGGTTAGTGTTAGGGTTGTATTTGATGTAAGGCATTAGGGTTAGGGTTGTATTTGATGTAAGGTGTTGGGGTTAGGGTTAGGGTTGTATTTGATATAAGGTGTTGGGGTTAGGGTTGTATTTGATGTAAGGCATTAGGGTTAGGGTTGTATTTGATGTAAGGCGTTGGGGTTAGGGTTGTATTTGATGTAACGCGTTGGGGTTAGGGTTAGGGTTAGGGTTGTATTTGATGTAAGGCGTTGGGGTTAGGGTTAGGGTTGTATTTGATGTAAGGCGTTGGGGTTAGGGTTAGGGTTGTATTTGATGTAAGGCATTAGGGTTAGGGTTGTATTTGATGTAAGGTGTTGGGGTTAGGGTTAGGGTTGTATTTGATATAAGGCGTTGGGTTAGGGTTAGGGTTGTATTTGATATAAGGCATTAGGGTTAGGGTTAGGGTTGTATTTGATGTAAGGTGTTGGGGTTAGGGTTAGGGTTGTATTTGATATAAGGTGTTGGGGTTAGGGTTGTATTTGATGTAAGGCGTTGGGGTTAGGGTTGTATTTGATGTAACGCGTTGGGGTTAGGGTTAGGGTTAGGGTTGTATTTGATGTAAGGCGTTGGGGTTAGGGTTAGGGTTGTATTTGATGTAAGGCATTAGGGTTAGGGTTGTATTTGATGTAAGGTGTTGGGGTTAGGGTTAGGGTTGTATTTGATATAAGGTGTTGGGGTTAGGGTTGTATTTGATGTAAGGCGTTGGGGTTAGGGTTAGGGTCGTATTTGATGTAAGGCGTTGGGGTTAGGGTTGTATTTGATGTAAGGCGTTGGGGTTAGGGTCAGGGTTAGGGTTGTATTTGATGTAAGGCGTTGGGGTTAGGGTTAGGGTTGTATTTGATATAAGGCGTTGTGGTTGGGCGATATTATTATTTCATTTTTGTTTGAATGAGAGCAGCTCAGCTTCTCAGCAGGCAGAGAGAGCGACAGTGGAGGAAATACGAGTTTATTCAAACCAAACCAGGGCTGCTGATTCTCGGAAAGACTACCAACGACAGTGATGCTGAGTTTTATTTTGCTTCTCTCAGGCTTGAATGATGTGTTTTACGATGCTCAGCCACTAGAACAGCTGATCTCAACATAAACAAACGTACATAAGCAATCATGCATGTGGACGATGATGCGAGTTGGGTATGGGGGGCAATGGTTCGGATCAATGGTACCTAATATGAAGACTGTGTGTGTGCGTTTAAATGTGGCTGCAGCGAGCCTACTCAACTGTTAGCTCAGCTTAGCAGTGTTAACCCCCGCTTCTGGTCCAAAATGGTACCGACCAGTCAGGACTTCTCTGTCCTCCCAGGTGTCCCTTCACCACTATGTCCATCAAACGTGGACAAAACACTGTAAGGGAGGAAACATCGGCTGGTTTCAGGGCTCAATGAGTCTTTGCCTTTAGAATCAAAAACAGAAGCAATAAGAGATGAAAACACTCGAGTATTCATGAATAAAACCCGGGTCAGTGCCAAATGTTTACTGCCTTGGAGATAAATATGGTTATGAGATGCCATTTAACAAGTGAGTCATCTTCACACTTTGCTTACAAAATAGTTTGTCGACAATATGGCCGTGAGGTTTTCGATGCAGCAGAACACTTTACTGCGCTGAATGAACATTAACACACCGCCAGGCATTTTGACACTGATGTCATGTGTCAAGTCTTCCTTATAGATGGATATAATATATAAGAAAATATAAAACCTGGACTCACACAAACAGTGACGGACACTAATTAACAGTCACAAGACAACATGATGTACGAGGCAGGAGAACGTGGACACGTACTGATGACGACCGGAATAATAGGCTGTCCTCTGTCCTCCCCTGTCCAGGCACAGGAGGCTTTAAAGGCCTCCATTACTGAAACTGGGTCAAACTGTGTGTGTGGATGGCTCTGTGGGCTATACGGCGTATGTGTGTGAAGACGACCAACGTAAAGCTTGTTTAAGGGGGAGCATGCAGCGACTAAACGCCATGAAAAGACTGTGAGCTAAAAATAAGCAGCATGTACATGGAGACAGAAGAGGATCATGGGAGAGGTGGAGATGAGCAGGCAGCTGGTGAGAGGATGGAAAAGATAGATAGAAGATATGAAGGACAGAGTGGTTTGTGAGATGGAGAGAGATAAGATGTGGGTTCAGAGGCGGTGGTGCAGTGGTCTTCACTGTGGCCACCTCAGAGAAACACCAGCCATAAACTCTTAATGCGCTGCTGTCACGACACCAAGTCAATATCATGGTAAAAAAACAAAAACAAAATTCACAAAAAATAAAAGAATAACTCCCTTGTACTTCAACATTCATTCCTCATTCCCGTTGGTATACTGGTTTTTGTTGTAAAAGTCAACAGGGGTCATTTCCCGCTCTTACCTGTTTCACAGAGTGATACAGGAATCAAACCTGCTACTGAGTTAGCATTTTAGCACTTCGTTCCCTCGTCTGGAGGTCAGTGGGTTTTTGATGGGTTTTTAGTGAGATGCCTGAAATGAGGTCTGTGGTTAAGCTTTAGAGGTTCTAACATTTTGTTCTATGGTATAAAATATGTCGGTAAATATCCCACCTGTGAAATCTGACGCCTTTATGTGCCTTTAAAATGGCGGTTGCTAACAAGTGGCTAAATGGACCTACTGAACATCATCACGCCGTATACTTGCGACCGTGGCGTAGTTCATTTATAACATTAGCTTTTTACCTCAGGAGATTGCATTCATACTTCAAAAATCATAGAAGTGGTGTTTTTTCATTTCATTTGTGAAGATTATCTTATGGAACAAAACGTAATTATAAACATAATTTTCATAAATGTGTGTTTGCCTGAGAGCTTATTTGCTGCAATGATCCAAAACCCAGCGGAAAGATCCCGTTGTAATAATAATAATAATAATAATAACTTCCTGGATGAGATGTCATCCTTGGAGCTCTACTACTGCTCTTCTCCTTCAAACTGTATTTGTTCAAGTTTCTCATCTTCACGTCTGAACACACCATGATTCATTTTTACTGAATAAAGCCTGAACACATCATAATGTAAAGTGTAAATCATAATGAAATCAGCAGGACGAAAGCTAGTTAACGTTAGCTGTTAGCAGCCAGTAAGCAGTACAGTCCTGCGCAGTTCGATCAGCTAACGTCAAACAGCTGTTATCCCTCTGATTTCAACACACATTTGTTCTTGTCTTTATCGAGGACCGTTTCACCGACCCGTTTTCGGCTGACCCCAGGATGACGCCATTCGTCCGGAGCCCTGATGGTACCGGCTTTACAGCAGGAAGATGAGCGCCGTCACACTCTGCGTCGGTTCTCTTGAAATCTCTTGAATTTCTCCACTGTGGGACTAATAAAGGAATATCTTATCTTAAATCCCTCGTCAGTGGTGTCATCATTGTGAGACACGTCTTTTTTGATCAACTTGGATAGTATGCTTTGGTGTCTTTGCATCACATTTGCAGTTAGCCATATGGACAGCTAGCTACTGATGTCTTAATAGTTCAGCAGTCTGTATGGTAAATATGAAGCTTCATTAGTGTACAAACATGAGAGTGATATCACTGTGGTAGAAATGGAGCTGGGGATCAGTGAAGAAGAGGGATGGATTGGAACAGGAGGAGAAGAAGTAGAGGAAGATAAAGAGGAGAGAGAGTTTAAAGCTGGGAGGAGACGAGATGGACGGAGGAGGGAAGAGAGAGGCGGATATGTGGAGTAGAAGAGGAAAGGGGCTTATAAATATTGCATGGTAGGTTTTACTACTTGGTGAAACCAAGGGCTTCCCTCAACCATTCATGTCTGCAGGGCTGTTTTACTCAGCCCAGTGCTGCTGAGTGTCGCTATCCTCGTTTAACCCTGGAGGGAAACGCCAGGGGAGGAGGTGCAGAAGTGGGTGGTGACACCTGCTGCTCAGTGGGTGCTGTGCTGCTGTCAGATCCACGGCTGCTGGAGGCTTCAGTGCTGCTGCTGCTGCCGCCGTCATCACTCAGTATTTTACTTTAAGGTCTGTCAGTCCACTTACATTTTCAGCTGCGACCTCCAGCAGCTCTATAGATCACTCTGCTGTTTTTCCGACTCTTTAGCAGCCAGTTTTCGGTCGTGAAGGCTGAAATTTTGCATGGAGGTCAAGTGTGTAGGTGTGTGTTGTGCTCATGCCAAAGAGGAGGTGTAGCAGTGAACGTTAACCTGATTGATTTGTGTACATAGACACAAATTTCACATTTTTTTCGTGGTGGTCGGCACAAAATCAATTTGTTTGTGCATCCCGGGAACCGGGAGGTAGACGGAGTGGCAGGGAGGACTTGTGTGTCCCATGTGAACCCAGACAAAGTTGATTTATTTGTTATGTAACGTCCATACTTGAGTTACTGGGTGAAGGCGGGTTCACCTGGACAGGTCTCCAGTCCATCACAGGACACATAGAGACAGACAGTCATCATAGTGAAATTTTAAAGAGTAAAAATGATGAAGAAAAGCATATAGGGAAGATAACAGGGAGAGGAAAAGAAGCAGGAAGGAGGAGGAGTGGCTGATCTGGAGTGAATAAAGCAGAGCAGCTCTCTTCGTTCTGCTGCTCCACACTCAGCCAGTGTGAATCCTGTATTCACTCCTATCTCCCAACATACGTCACTCTCACTAAGAT
The DNA here is from genome assembly GCA_947000775.1 of Pterois miles. NCBI lineage: Eukaryota > Metazoa > Chordata > Actinopteri > Perciformes > Scorpaenidae > Pterois > Pterois miles. The sequence continues at coordinate 3,775,578 of CAMQGK010000020.1, read as the reverse complement.
GATCCACGCATCGAGATCACACTGTGCCGCTAACACTGTATTCTTAGTAATATCTGAAACAACGCGTCCTTGATTGAAAGGCTGGATTCTCAATTCTAGTCAATGACGATTTTTGACAACTGTAGCTAGCAGCTTTTATCAGCCCAGCAACTGTATAGCTAGCTAATTCAGCTAATGTTCGCTGCCAAGCTGTTGGGATGTCTCTGTCTGACTTCGTGATGTTTCCAGTTGAATGGTTTTAAAATGAGAATCTATTTAAAGGGTCTTAAATAAAGTGCTGCAGGGTTGACATCATTTTGTAGACCAGCCAGGAAGTTAGCATCACCCTGGTTCCCGCCACAAAAAGCCAGCCGATGGGATTTTTCCACTGGGTTTTGGATTATTGCAGAGAATATGTAAGATAAGATAAGATAAGATAAGATATTCCTTTATTAGTCCCACAGTGGGGAAATTCACAATAGTAGAATAATAAGTAGAAAATAAACTAACGTTTATGAAACTTACACATTTTGTTCAGCAAGGTAATCTTCACAAATGAACCCCACTTTATGATTTTTGAAGTGTAAATGCAGTTGCCAGAAACAAAGAGCTAATGTGAGGCTAAACAAGAGCGAGTTTTTATATACATATACTGTATATAAAGTCAGATGTGTTGGCATGATGACATTGAGCAGTGTCATGGTGCATTCAAATGTGGTCGTGTTTAGCACGTTTACAAGTTTATATGAAGACCATCTGAACGACCCCCTCATGTTTTAAGTGGAATGTTTCCTAAAGCTCAGAGTTCGCGACGCGTGACGTGTTTGTTGACCTAGTGGGGAATGGTAATTTTAGTCATACATTGTTTGTCTTGGTAATTTCATAATCTGAGGAAAATGTTGTCACCGACCTCATCTTTCTCCTCTGTCATTATGTCTTTGCATTTCTTTCATTATGTTCCCCGCTAGCTAGCTTGCTAACTTGTTAGCCTCTGTGGCTTCTCGACTCAGACAGTAGCGCTGATACTGCTGTTGCTTAGCAACGATGCTCTTCACGACTTAACCACTTGAACGAAGCATGTTGTGTTCAGAACTTCCAGAGTTCTATTTGAAGGCCCCATGTAATTTCCTTTGTCTTATATAACCTCGTCCACTGTGTCTGGCAGGAGCAGCATCTAGCTGGCTGCTCATCATCTCAGTCTGAACTTTGGTTGGAACTGGGGCATTTAAAAAAAAAAGGATCGACAGAAGAAAGTTTTACATGTTTAGGGTGTTTTTTACTGACTTTTTGTCTCTCCGATGGTGTTACCATCTCTCCTACAGCATCCATTACAATGTCAAGTCCATGGTCAATTATGCAAATTAAATGATGACATCATTTAGGACAGCCAATATCTGCTTTCCTTACTGAGGAGTTGGCAGCACTGCTTCAAGACTATACATGACTTTGTGCTAAAAAGCGGAGGCTAAAGCTTCATGTCTCAAGCATAAAGTCAGCATGCTCACCAGCTGATGATCCACGTAGAAGACATGGAAATAATGAAACAGCATTGTTCTCGTAGTGAAGTTAGATCAGACCCTTTTTCATGTTTAGCTGCTTAACTTATATATTTTGACAAAGAAGACAGAGCTATGCTTTATGGTTTATATTTAATAGTAGTCTATGTTTGAAAAGCTTTTTAGGGTGAGAACTAACCAATGTGTAGCACACGTAATGCTAAATGACCGCAGTGAAAATGAAGCCTATCTATTTTTTTTTTTAACATAACCTGTAACCTCACAAACTAATGTAATTAGCTAATGAAATGCTCCTTGGCCTTGAAAGTAAAGCTCAGTTATTTAGGTACTAAACTAGTTAGCCTAACATGCTAACGTTTGTACTTGCGTTAGAGCAGATAAACACACAGTTCAACCTTTTACTGACAGGTTCTGTTTTCTGATTTTGGTCTGAAATGATGACAAAGAAAGACGTTCAAACTCTTTATTTCTTTATCTTGGAGCCCATGTCTCAGTCTTTTAGCCTCCTGCTTCTGTGCCTATCAGCATCATACACAGGTCATATCAGAAAAGACTATAATAACGATAATAACGACTCAGTTTTAAGTCGGGTCTAGAGAGACGATGCTGGCATGATTCATTCATTCATTCTTCAGGTTTCTGCTGTCTGAGGCATTCACTGAGCAGTTCATCTTTGGGGGCCATCTTCCTGATGTATTCTTGGAGTTTCGATGTCCTGGACAGTGGCTCTGATGCTCACTAGTCCTCGGCCTCCCTCTGTCCGCTTACTGTCCAGCCTCTGCTGGACTTGGGGTGAAACCCTCCGTTCATGGTGAGGAGCTTTCTTGTCTTGATATCTGTGGCTTCTATCTCCTCCTTTGGCCAGCTGATGATCCCAGCGGGGTATCTGATGACTGGTAGTGAGTACATGTTGATGGCTCAGACCTTGTTCTTACCATTCAGCTGACTTCTCAGGACTTGCCTTACTCTCTGGAGGTACTTGGCTGTGGTTGACTTCCTTGCAGCCTCCTCATGATTACCATTCACCTGTGGGATACCAAGGTACTTGTAGCTGTCTTGGATGTCTCCTATCCTGCCCTCTGGTAGGTCCACCCCCCCAGTTCTGATCATCTTGCCTCATTTTGATACCATCCGGCCACATGTGTCCAACCCAAATGACATCCCTATGTCATTGTAGATCCTGGTGGTGTGGATCAGTGAGTTGATTTCTTGCTCATTCCTGGCGTACAGCTTGATGTCATCCATGTAGAGCAGATGGCTGATTGTTGTCCCACTCCGGAAATGGTAACCAGTCTTTGTGATGATCTGACCGAGAGGGTTCAGGCCTATGCAGAACAGCAGTGGCCAGAGCTGTTAGTCTCTGTTTGGCAGTTTCGAGTCCTTCAGGTATGGAGAGCTTGTTGTATTTCCTGGATATCCCTTTATTCACCATGTTACCCTTCTGCAGCTCAGCTAGCTGACTAACTTCTCTCTGTGTTGCCTTTATCTTGGCCTCAAACCGTCTCTTCCATGGAGGGTATTGCTTATTATGCCCTGTACCGATCTTATATCCCAGTATTTCAAGGATTACTGTTGCTGTACT